>CM069449.1:52340771-52924235 GCA_035610835.1 Ophiura sarsii
CACTATAAAAAGAAGGGGCATCATAAAATTATTGGCTGTTCAGATAGGTCACAAACACAATTTGACAACGTAGGTTATGCATGAACAAAATTCCAAAGTTAAAGACAGCCCCTTAAGTATGTGACAAGTTGATTTTTTTCGAGGAAGGGGGGGGGGGGTTGTGTATAAAGCTACTGGTTAGCAGGGGGGTCATGTAATTTTCAGTTTCAGCTGTAGGGGGGGGGGGTTAGATAATTGTAACATACGAGTCTCGAATTTGTCCCAACCACCCCCCCCCCTCCACCTTAAATAATGAACGGTCCCTTAGTTGCTTAAAGTTGTAAAATAAAAGGGGTAGTCTGAAAACATCTATTTATGTTTCATGGCATATTTACTACAGAGTATGCTAATTTTTTTCATTTACACAAAGCTTGTTTGTGTTTTAGGTATCTATATTAAAGGTTATTAACACTGCCCACTCTAACACTATCAAGTATATCTCTACCACTGAAAATGGAAAAACTGTAATTTTTCTTATGAAAAACACTTGTTTTTCGTAACTTTAGAGGGCAAAAGGTTTCATACACAAAAGATGTAACTGTCACAGAACTGTTTAACATATTTTAAACAATGCTTATCAGAAACTACTCTGGAAGTTTCAAGTTCATAGCATAATATGTGGCAAGACAACACAGTATCAAAGAATTACATAGTGTTACACTCCTGACTTGTCAACTTTGCAAATGTCAACAGTACTTTTTCCTCAATTGGGCTACACTGACTCTGTAGCAGTGCACAAGTCTAAACCATTGTTGAAGAAAATGTGGTCTAATTTGTCAAATTAGACCAAATTTTTGACAAATTAATATTTTCAGTGTTACAGCTGACAAAGGTGTGTAATTTAGAAGCTCTTGAGTAAAAGCTGTAACGTCCGTAACGATTTATGTAATGTCCGTAACGCTCGTTAAGGTATTTCTAATTATAGATTTTATTTATTTTGTGCTCAATGATTGAACCCATCACAAACTAACAGTGAATGTTATTAAAATCAGCCAATTAGTTTTCTCCCAGAGGAAAAAAAAGATAAAAAATGTTACGGACGTTACGCGATCCAATGGAAAAAATGAACTTAAAAATGATAACTCGCATTGCGCCTTTCGCAAGTGATATCACTTTTTTGCTTTTTACTTTCATTGGAAGCTTTATTTAGAATAACCAAATCACAAATAGCATTTAAAAAGCAATACTTTATATTACAAAAATAATACACTTTCTTAACTAGCTTTTTTTCAAGCCAAATTAAAAAAGCATTATCCTTTTTGCGCACCTATTTTCAAACGATGATGTAATGACCAAAACGAACCAATTGAGGTGAGATCATATCAGACTTGATAAATAGAGATATACCCCTTACCAACAATAGAGGAGAAAAACTTGTAAAACCTATTTGAAATTTTTGGCTGTTTTTCACATTTGGCATGGAATTGGCCTATACTCTTATTGTATACTGTTAATCCATTTTATTGTCAACATTGAAGCAGCGTTCTTTATTCGCCCGTGTTTAATTCAAGACTATTTGATTTTGGGATGTGGTGCGCCTATGAATATTCAAAAAGGCACAAATATCAGATCTCTTCGATTTGAGATGCTAAACGCTTATTTCGATCATAACCAACCTCGATTTCTCTTGATTTAACACTCCTTTTTCAGGTTATTGGACCTGTAATAGTAGATACAACTCCGCCTGAGTTTACTGGCGATATAACACTCGATATTGAAGAATATCACGTTACCGCGAGATGGATGGAAGGGAATTTTGTCAATAGTAGTGATCCGGAATTTGAGTATTCTATAACCATAGGTTAGTATAGTATGGTACTCAAACTTGTAATGGTACATCAAGTAAAGGGCCTATATACCAATCATAACACTAAAGAAAGCCCCCCCTCCTTAAAAAAAACTACTTGGTAAATTGTGTCAGTAGAACAGGCTTTTTACGTTGCCAATCTGCTTAGGGCTGATATATCCTGTGTATGCTAATGGGAAATAACAATATCGGCTTAGTGCACCAATGGCAAGTAACCGAGGAATAGGGGGCGGCTACCTTCCTAGAAAGTGAAAGGTAAGTCATCATATTGAGAGCGCCAAGCAAAAGTAAACCACTAAGCTATTAGACACCGATTAGTTTAAGCCAAATATTATACCTGTACAGACCCAAGAGTTAGTTGGATCATACATTTATGCTGCTGCACCTATTGATGCTTAAAAGTTAGCAAGGTGTACGCTGACATAGTAATGTTGATGAAATAGGTGACTTCAACCAAAGCATTTGTTTGGATTAACTGAACAATCAAATCAAATCAATATTTATAAAGCAATGATATATATTAAATAGAAGTTAATCAGACACCCCATATAACACGAGTGGCAAATTAACATTGAGTATGGTGCACCTTTTCAATTTTACCAAAGGAATATACATATCGTTATGCCGTATTATAGCTCCTCATTTGTGATTAAATTATTCAGTACCAAGTCATAATTCGCACCGTCACTCGTTGGAATCGACGGAGGTAATGGGTTTTCGATCAAATGAATGCAGTTTTGATGTATCATATATTTTATGAAAATGACTTCTTTCGTCGACGAAAATTTGATTGATCTTGGCACATATATGGTAATTGCTGCAATTGTATGTATACATAATGTGATGAATTTGGTGTTCTAAAAAGACTAGAATGAAACTTCATTCTTATAACAAATATCAGACTGAATAATATTTGAAACGAGATACATATGGTATTATTTAAACGAGCAATATGCCTTCACGATTGGTTTGGTGGTCCTCTATTAGTTTTTAGTAAGGATTGACAAAATTATAGGCGATATTCTGGTTTTATTTTATTTTATTTGGTATTTACTAATATCTCGTTTACATTTAAACATTTTTCATATCACCGGTTCATCCCATAACAAAAATAAACTTTGCAATCACAGATGGTATATCATTGTTATATATTAAAAAGTAAACACGGAAAACAAGCTCTGTTATAAACACCAACAAAAATAGTCCATCGGTAATTCTCCGTTTTTCGCAATACGATGTGCCGTCAGCGGTTGTTCTTGTTAGTTCAATGTTTGACCTCTAGGTTCGTCATCACCAGCCACCATTTGATAATAGTAATGTTGAACACAGCTTCTCGAATGACCCCGTATGAGTAATACAAATAGATTGAATCTACTATAATTGTAAATACATGTAGGCGTTGGGTAGTTTTAATTTCAAAACCGTCTATAATGTCTATTTGACTCTAATGGTAATAGTAAATACACTACATTACATCCTATATACGGCTCAACTCCACTGACCATTAATATCCTCTGACCATTATACCCTTTCTACCACTCAACTCCACTAACCAATATATCTCCACTGACTGCATTTTAGGGGGGGGGGGGGGGGGGGGGGGGGGGTGTAGTTGAGTGAGAGTTGTGCTGATTTTGCGCATTAACATTTCCCCAAACAGGGCTATTCATATTATTATTATTATTATTAGGAGTACCGGGAAAAATATGCTTGATTTGAATTATATTTAAAGTGGAATGTTGATACATTATGTAAAAATTGTGTTTAACTATATTGTCAAGTAACACGAAATGTCTCTCATGCGATATTCATTTATTCACGTATTCATTCACCTATTCATTTATTCACCTAATCACCTACCTATTTATCATTTATTCATTTATTCACCTATTCATTTTGTTGTATTTATTTGTTATTTATTCATTCACCTATGTATATATTTATGTTGGATTATTTGCTTTAATGTTGGACCATGAACAGAAAAAGGGAAATTAATAATTAAATAAAAGGCAATAATAGGTTTAAAAGAGTGGAAAAAGTAAGTAATCACTCCCATTTGCCTAATATTAACCCCGTTGTCATTTTTAAAGACAGTTCTTGTTGGTAAATGTGTCATCAAATGCTTTGGTGCCTATGGGTGATATAAAAGCATCTTCCGTTGCATAATGATTGCACCATTCACAATAATAAATCTCATGTTCAACTATGGTTTTAATTATATTTCAGATATGTATACTGAGTTAGCAGACAAACAAGTGCACGTGTTTGCTATTCCTGCGACCTATAATCCGGGAACCGGTCATCCACCTCGTGTTCTAATCAGTACGTCTTCGTTGAACCCAGTCCTCACCACACTTAGCATTCCAGGTTTGGGATTTGAGGTGAATACGACCTTAACGAGATATAACAACGCTGACATCACATTGCCCTATACGGCCCGTGTTACAGATGCCGGTTTGTATGATGACAAAGCAATTATTGTAACATCCTCCTATGCAGTTAACATACATGCATTCGATAATGATTATCTCGATTGTGATGGCTTCTTAGTCTATGAAAATTCCAAATTAGGCATGGAGTATATTATTCCGTCTTATCTGCCATATAATTTGGATTACCCTTCGTTTTTCACAATCACTGCACTTGATAACGAGGCATCTGTTGATTTAGTAACAAAAGCTGGTAAAGCTCAAAGTATTAATCTTCAACAATTTCAGACTTTTCGATTTAATGGAGATTACTTGGAGGACTTGACTGGGACATACATTAAATCTAACAAATATATATCCGTAACTAGTGGAATATACACTAGAGTACCTGAATGGGTAAGCGATGTCGATGGTTTACTCGTTAATGTTCCACCTGTTGAAACATGGGGACAAAGATTCGTGTTGACTCCAATCTTGACAAAATCATGTGGATACATATATCGTGTTATTTCCGGTAACCAGACATCGACGCTATCCATATCTAATAACGGGACCGTGGAACTACAAGGAGGAGGACAGTATTATGAGGCTGATGTCTCGGCGGAGACGATGGTTACGATCCAGTCGAGCTATCCAGTACTGGTTGTTAAATACATGAAGGGGTATAGTGCTTGTGATGATCGCGGTGACCCTGCAATGATAGTTGTGTCCCCGCTATATTCGTATTTCAACAACATTACGTTCCCAGTCTTCGAAACGATAATTCCATTATCAAAATCATATTCCATAAACGTCATTACACACTGTAGTGATGTTGACACCCTGGTACTCGATGATACGACCTCCATGTCAAATTGGGAACAGCTAACTACTGAAAACGGATCTATGTGTTGTATTCGAGGTGAAGTGACACCAGGGGTGCATAGCGTTGTAAATACTGATCCGTTAGCGACATTCGCCGTCTCTGTCTACATGATGGCTACAGGTTACTCTACTTCCTCCTATGCCTATCAGGCTGGATTCCCAGGTAAGTAAATCACTATGCTAGCAATATTTTATGTCGTTATTTTGTTTTTCTATATTTCTGTATAAAATACCTTTAAAGGGCGCACAGCACTAAATCAGGTAACTGTGCCATATAAGTAACACACATTGATGCAAATGATGTACGCGATTTTCTAATTCATTATTCATATATATTATTCATATTATTCATATATTATTCATATGCACTATGCAATTTGCATACTATATTAATCAATATCCTCATAGCAATACCAAGCGTACCATCCATACTGTACCTACATTACCAATCGTACTACCATCCCAAACGTACCCTAGCTTCCCATCCCTACCAACCTTCCCAAGCCTTACCTACATTACCAATCGTACAACCTTCCCAAACGTACCCTAGCTTCCCATCCCTACCAACCTTCCCAAGCCTTACCTAGATTACCAATCGTTCTACCTTCCCAAACGTACCCTAGCTTCCCATCCCTACCAACCTTCCCAAGCCTTACCTAGCTTACCAATCGTACTACCTTCCCATACGTACCCTAGCTTCCCATCCCTACCAACCTTCCCAAGCCTTACCTACATTACCAATCGTACTATCTTCCCAAACGTACCCTAGCTTCCCATCCCTACCAACCTTCCCAAGCCTTACCTACATTACCAATCGTACTACCTTCCCAAACGTACCCTAGCTTCCCATCCCTACCAACCTTCCCAAGCCTTACCTAGATTACCAATCGTTCTACCTTCCCAAACGTACCCTAGCTTCCCATCCCTACCAACCTTCCCAAGCCTTACCTAGCTTACCAATCGTACTACCTTCCCAAACGTACCCTAGCTTCCCATCCCTACCAACCTTCCCAAGCCTTACCTAGCTTACCAATCGTACTACCTTCCCAAACGTACCCTAGCTTCCCATCCCTACCAACCTTCCCAAGCCTTACCTACATTACCAATCTTCCCAAACGTACCCTAGCTTCCCATCCCTACCAACCTTCCCAATCCTTACCTTGATTACCAATCATACTACCTTCCCAAACGTACCATAGCTTCCCATCCCTACCAACCTTCCCAAGCCTTACCTACATTACCAATCGTTCTACCTTCCCAAACGTACCCTAGCTTCCCATCCCTACCAACCTTCCCAAGCCTTACCTAGATTACCAATCGTTCTACCTTCCCAAACGTACCCTAGCTTCCCATCCCTACCAACCTTCCCAAGCCTTACCTACATTACCAATCGTACTACCTTCCCAAACGTACCCTAGCTTCCCATCCCTACCAACCTTCCCAAGCCTTACCTAGCTTACCAATCGTACTACCTTCCCAAACGTACCCTAGCTTCCCATCCCTACCAACCTTCCCAAGCCTTACCTACATTACCAATCGTACTATCTTCCCAAACGTACCCTAGCTTCCCATCCCTACCAACCTTCCCAAGCCTTACCTACATTACCAATCGTACAACCTTCCCAAACGTACCCTAGCTTCCCATCCCTACCAACCTTCCCAAGCCTTACCTAGCTTACCAATCGTACAACCTTCCCAAACGTACCCTAGCTTCCCATCCCTACCAACCTTTCCAAGCCTTACCTAGCTTACCAATCGTACAACCTTCCCAAACGTACCCTAGCTTCCCATCCCTACCAACCTTCCCAAGCCTTACCTAGATTACCAATCGTTCTACCTTCCCAAACGTACCCTAGCTTCCCATCCCTACCAACCTTCCCAAGCCTTACCTAGCTTACCAATCGTACTACCTTCCCAAACGTACCATAGCTTCCCATCCCTACCAACCTTCCCAAGCCTTACCTAGATTACCAATCGTACTACCTTCCCAAACGTACCCTAGCTTCCCATCCATACCAACCTTCCCAAGCCTTACCTACATTACCAATCGTACTTCCTTCCCAAACGTACCCTAGCTTCCCATCCCTACCAACCTTCCCAAGCCTTACCTAGCTTACTAATCGTACAACCTTCCCAAACGTACCCTAGCTTCCCATCCCTACCAACCTTCCCAAGCCTTACCTACATTACCAATCGTACTACCTTCCCAAACGTACCCTAGCTTCCCATCCCTACCAACCTTCCCAAGCCTTACCTAGCTTACCAATCGTACAACCTTCCCAAACGTACCCTAGCTTCCCATCCTACCAACCTTCCCAAGCCTTACCTACATTACCAATCGTATTATCTTCCCAAACGTACCCTAGCTTCCCATCCCTACCAACCTTCCCAAGCCTTACCTAGATTACCAATCGTACTACCTTCCCAAACGTACCCTAGCTTCCCATCCCTACCAACCTTCCCAAGCCTTACCTACATTACCAATCGTACTACTTTCCCAAACGTACCCTAGCTTCCCATCCCTACCAACCTTCCCAAGCCTTACCTACATTACCAATCGTACTACCTTCCCAAACGTACCCTAGCTTCCATTCCCTACCAACCTTCCCAAGCCTTACCTAGCTTACCAATCGTACTACCTTCCCAAACGTACCCTAGCTTCCCATCCCTACCAACCTTCCCAAGCCTTACCTACATTACCAATCGTACTATCTTCCCAAACGTACCCTAGCTTCCCATCCCTACCAACCTTCCCAAGCCTTACCTACATTACCAATCGTACAACCTTCCCAAACGTACCCTAGCTTCCCATCCCTACCAACCTTCCCAAGCCTTACCTAGCTTACCAATCGTCAAAACCTTCCCAAACGTACCCTAGCTTCCCATCCCTACCAACCTTCCCAAGCCTTACCTAGCTTACCAATCGTACAACCTTCCCAAACGTACCCTAGCTTCCCATCCCTACCAACCTTCCCAAGCCTTACCTAGATTACCAATCGTTCTACCTTCCCAAACGTACCCTAGCTTCCCATCCCTACCAACTTTCCCAAGCCTTACCTAGCTTACCAATCGTACTACCTTCCCAAACGTACCATAGCTTCCCATCCCTATCAACCTTCCCAAGTCTTACCTAGATTACCAATCGTACTACCTTCCCAAACGTACCCTAGCTTCCCATCCCTACCAACCTTCCCATGGTAGGGATGGGAAGCTAGGGTACGTTTGGGAAGGTTGTACGATTGGTAAGCTAGGTAAGGCTTGGGAAGGTTGGTAGGGATTGGAAGCTAGGGTACGTTTGGGAAGGTTGTACGATTGGTAATGTAGGTAAGGCTTGGGAAGGTTGGTAGGGATGGGAAGCTAGAGTACGTTTGGGAAAGTAGTACGATTGGTAATGTAGGTAAGGCTTGGGAAGGTTGGTAGGGATGGGAAGCTAGGGTACGTTTGGGAAGGTAGTACGATTGGTAATCTAGGTAAGGCTTGGGAAGGTTGGTAGGGATGGGAAGCTAGGGTACGTTTGGGAAGATAGTACGATTGGTAATGAAGGCTTGGGAAGGTTGGTAGGGATGGGAAGCTAGGGTACGTTTGGGAAGGTTGTACGATTGGTAAGCTAGGTAAGGCTTGGGAAGGTTGGTAGGGATGGGAAGCTAGGGTACGTTTGGGAAGGTAGTACGATTGGTAATGTAGGTAAGGCTTGGGAAGCTTGGTAGGGATGGGAAGCTAGGGTACGTTTGTGAAGGTTGTACGATTGGTAAGCTAGGTAAGACTTGGGAAGGTTGGTAGGGATGGGAAGCTAGGGTACGTTTGGGAAGGTTGTACGATTGGTAAGCTAAGTAAGGCTTGGGAAGGTTGGTAGGGATGGGAAGCTAGGGTACGTTTGGGAAGGTAGTACGATAGGTAATCTAGGTAAGGCTTGGGAAGGTTGGTAGGGATGGGAGGCTAGTGTACGTTTGGGAAAGTAGTACGATTGGTAATGTAGGTAAGGCTTGGGAAGGTTGGTAGGGATGGTAAGCTAGGGTACGTTTGGGAAGGTAGTACGATTGGTAATCTAGGTAAGGCTTGGGAAGGTTGGTAGGGATGGGAAGCTAGGGTACGTTTGGGAAGATAGTACGATTGGTAATGTAGGTAAGGCTTGGGAAGGTTGGTAGGGATGGGAAGCTAGGGTACGTTTGGGAAGGTTGTACGATTGGTAAGCTAGGTAAGGCTTGGGAAGGTTGGTAGGGATGGGAAGCTAGGGTACGTTTGGGAAGGTAGTACGATTGGTAATGTAGGTAAGGCTTGGGAAGGTTGGTAGGGATGGGAAGCTAGGGTACGTTTGGGAAGGTTGTACGATTGGTAAGCTAGGTAAGGCTTGGGAAGGTTGGTAGGGATGGGAAGCTAGGGTACGTTTGGGACGGTTGCACGATTGGTAAGCTAGGTAAGGCTTGGGAAGGTTGGTAGGGATGGGAAGCTAGGGTACGTTTGGGAAGGTAGTACGATAGGTAATCTAGGTAAGGCTTGGGAAGGTTGGTAGGGATGGGAAGCTAGGGTACGTTTGGGAAAGTAGTACGATTGGTAATGTAGGTAAGGCTTGGGAAGGTTGGTAGGGATGGGAAGCCAGGGTACGTTTGGGAAGGTAGTACGATTGGTAATCTAGGTAAGGCTTGGGAAGGTTGGTAGGGATGGGAAGCTAGGGTACGTTTGGGAAGATTGGTAATGTAGGTAAGGCTTGAGAAGGTTGGTAGGGATGGGAAGCTAGGGTACGTTTGGGAAGGTTGTACGATTGGTAAGCTAGGTAAGGCTTGGGAAGGTTGGTAGGGATGGGAAGCTAGGGTACGTTTGGGAAGGTAGTACGATTGGTAATGTAGGTAAGGCTTGGGAAGGTTGGTAGGGATGGGAAGCTAGGGTACGTTTGGGAAGGTTGTACGATTGGTAAGCTAGGTAAGACTTGGGAAGGTTGGTAGGGATGGGAAGCTAGGGTACGTTTGGGAAGGTAGTACGATTGGTAATGTAGGTAAGGCTAGGGAAGGTTGGTAGGGATGGGAAGCTAGGGTACGTTTGGGAAGGTAGTATGATTGGTAATGTAGGTAGTATGGATGGTACGCTTGGTATTGATATGAGGATATTGATTAATATAGTATGCAAATTGCATAGTGCATATGAATAACATATGAATAATATGAATAATATATATGAATAATGAATTAGAAAATGGCGTACATCATTTGCATCAATGTGTGTTACTTATATGGCACAGTTACCCTAAATGACTCCTCGTTTTGTGTAATGGTAGTAAGTTCCGGCAAAAACAAAAGACGATATTGTGATTAATGGGGTCCTTTGGGAATTAGTTTGGCGTGAGGGTAGCATTTCATATTTAAAATGAAAGATAATCTCTTGTACTTTGATCAGGATATTGCAAAATATCGGTTTTCGATTGTATCGAAAATTTATCACGTGGATGAACACACGCGATTGGAGGCGGTTAGAAGGCGAGCGTCCGGTCTGAAAATAGGGGTGGCGCTGTTTAAATGATCGTATCGTAAAATCTAATTGGAAGGTGTAACACTTCTGGACGTTTTTATGAAATTTTAATGTTTGTTTATTAGAATAAAGCATTCGAGAAATTCCAAAAATGGGCCCAAAATAGCGACTCTTTAAGCCCTAATTTACATGTAATCCAATGGGCGGTTTATTTAGTGCTGTGCCCCCTTGTAACACGCAGTGGTGACACTCGATTTATATCGATTGCATTGATTTTGAGTCTATAAAAGAGGTAATTTTATTTTAATTTCAAAGAAAAACATATTCATACATAAATATCATGAACACGACCCAAATTCTTACAAATTTGGAGCCAAAACGGTTGAAGAGCATCATTTTACTACACATTTCCTTATTTTTGATTTTACTCACAATAATGGACCCCCTCGCCATGGTTATCTGATTATAGACCTACATATCTATGCTCATTTTATCAATCAGGGGCTTAACAAATAAAGTTTAAATAAATGTTTTAAGTAACATAACTTTAGTTAGAGGTGGTATTTAAATTAACTATATTGATAGTTTATTTTGATATAACTTGGTGTTTTCAATAATGCCAAAAAAAAAGTTGTTATTTTTTTATTGTGTGTTATAAGGGCGCACAGCACTAAATAACTCCTCGTTTTGTGTAATGGTAGTAAGTTCCGGCAAAAACAATTTGTATCGAAAATTTATCACGTGGATGAACACACGCGATTGGAGGCGGTTAGAAGGCGAGCGTCCGTTCTGAAAATAGGGGTGGCGCTGTTTAAATGATCGTATCGTAAAATCTAATTGGAAGGTGTACCACTTCTGGACGATTTTATGAAATTTTAATGTTTGTTTATTAGAATAAAGCATTCGAGACATTCCAAAAATGGTTACTAAGGGCCCAAAATAGCGACTCTTTTAGCCCTAATTTACATGTAATCCAATGGGCGGTTTATCTGTGCCCCCTTAAACCAGATGTTAATAATAATAATAATAATAATGTGGATTTATAATGCGCACTAATCCACCAAAATGGTGCTCGAGGCGCGATACAAAAAATAACTTACATTATAACATACATTTTAAAGTACAACTTAATCTACAATAATTTAACTAAACACAACTTAATAGTATAATAATTATGTCAATAATGATATCATAATTTGTGACATACACAAACAATTAAATCTGCAAATACATGTAATACTACTAGTATTTGAAATTTAAAGAAATATAGCCTATTTATATGTAACCAAAAAATACACTTTTTTAATAAAAAGCGTCCTTTGTCAAATGAGTTTTTAAAGACGTCTTGAACTGTGCCAGGGATGTGCATGATCTAACATGAATGGGTAAGGCGTTCCAGAGACGTGGCGCCCCAAGAGTGTTTGGAACGAGGTTCACATAGAAGTGACTTGTCGCTGGAACGGAGTGTACGAGTAGGTATGTATGGTTTAAGAAGACATGTGACCATGTTACCATGTTCGTTGCGGTTGTTTCAATGCTCAATGAATATCCCATTCGTTTGATGGACGAGTTAATAGGAAAAACAAGAATATGAAATCTTAATGAAGTCTTTATCATGTTTACATTGATACCAGATTTAATCCGCTGCGATGCCGCATGCCGCTTTTACATATAAGCTACGATTTAGAAACTAGGTTTAAATAGTTTGTTTACACTGTAAATAGCATACATATTTTGTTTTTATGCGCGCGCGCTTCGCTCGCATTTATTCTACATGTTTCAACATTGTCAATGTCAATACAAAAAATTCCCTTCAATATAAACTGTTTCCTCAATAACCCTAATAGTCAGCGTCATAATGCTATTAACTTTGCATCTACACGCAGGGTAGGGGGGGGGGGGGGGGGGGGGGGGGGGGTTAAGGTCAAACAATTTCGCACAGTCCAAAAATAATCGCACAGTCAAAAATGACGTACCCTGTGACGTACCCAGGTAAAGTGACTGACATTGACGCACCTATTCGTCAATATTGTGACTGACTTAAGGCTGCATCAAACATGTGGTGGTAATTAAATGATGCACCCATGACGCACCTCTCCGGGGGGGGGGGGTCGTTTAGTGCGTCATACAACTAAAATATGCATTATTTTAAGTACAGATTTGTTTGTGTATGTGGGATCGGTACAACTTATCAACATATGATAGGGTTGTAATAAAATTATTCGCTTTCGATCGGGGGGGGGGGGGGGGGGGGTATACAAAAATCCAAAAAATGACGGCGATAAATGACATTTTTGGGATACCGCCCCTACCGTAGAAAATGACTAACCCTTTAACATTAACACAGACATAAATTATATTTTGCATACACGCATTATTGCTCATTTCTTGAACGGTAAAGGTCAACGGCGGCGGAACGTATTTTAAAGTACATCTGACCTACGATTCACCGACAAGATACATTTACAATATATTAAAAAGGTATTTTATTTAACCTAAACTCGAAAGTCCGTTTTTCATTGTGGCAATTGGGAGAATAATAAATAACAAAAGAAGCTTTTTTTCTTCTTTAAAATTTACATTTTTAAAAACTGTTTTTTTAGAACCTTACTTTTTTCCTCACTTTCCAAAAATAATAAAATTTTGAAAAAAATAAACTAAAAATACATAATAGATAACATATGAAATGAAAATTTAGGTGGGTGTTTTTATTTATCCTCACCTAATTTCATCACTTTTGAAAAATAATATAAAATAAAAGAACATCTATTTTATAATAAAATGCGAAAGAAATTCGAGTTTTCAAATGATTTTTCAGAACCTCACTTTTTTTTCCTCACTTTTAAAAATTATTTGAAAATAAACAAAATCACAAATTTTAATAGATTACACAACAAAAACAACATTTTGGGAGGGTATTTGTTCGGATCCTAACCTAATTATCATCACATCTGTTCTGAAAAAATGATATAAATCGAAAATGATATAAAACAGATAAAATAAAATACAAAAAAAATTTCACGTTTTCAAAAAGTAATTTGTTAGAACCTCACTACAAGTCCTCACATTTTGAAAATAATAAATAACAAAAGAAGATTCAATATAACAGTAAAATACACACAAAAATACATTTTTAAAAAGTGATTGTTCAGAACCTCACTTTTTTCTCCTCACTTACAAATATAATACAATATAAAAGAAATAAAAAAATATGATATCTAACATAATAATTAATTTCTTTTTAATGGTGTTACGTTGAGGGCGGTCTAGTGAGGTTTTTAGTAAGGATCCAAAATATCACCCATTTCTTCTCTACCTAAATTGTGCCATATTTGTTGGCAGACTATATTAAACATCTAACTTTCAATCGTTGAAAGTTATTTTCGTAATTATTTTGCAGCTGCTTTACCATTTCCGACTTACTTCAATATTATGACGCTATTTTACTAGGTTTGTTTTGCTCTACATAAAATAATACAAGTGACCAACGAATACTGAAAATACTTTATGATTCACGCCACGGGGGATCTTCCTGTTGGTGTTGTCAAACCCGGCGTCTAGAATACCAAGCCTTCTGGCAGGGGGAGGGATTACCCTGCAAAAGCATGACAAGAGTTGTTAGGATAGTCTCAAACTTTTAATGAACCATTTTTGTTGGTCCTAGGTCGTTTCGCCTATGGTTTTGACCCCCAAAACCCCTGTGTGACGTTTGACCCCAAACTGTGATGACCCTATATGAAGGTCAGGTATGGGGCCTATTGACGAAATTTAGTAGCAAAAGGATTAAAAATTAACATTTTGGCCTCCAGTTCCTTTCTTGACCTTTGACCTGGTGGTGATGATTTACTGATAATTCAAATGACCTTTCATTGTAATCGCTGAAGACTGTATGTGCATGGTCAGGAATCTGAAGAAGAAGAAACAGCCGGAAAAGAGGACCTTGGTTGTTATTTGTTACAACAACCAAAATTAGAAGAAGATATAAAGAAACCAAACTAAAGTAAAAAACAATGGAGATGGATCAAACACATTAATTTCATACCATAAATGAGGTCACACCTAGGTCAAAATGCGAATGTACAAGCATGCGATAGCATGCGACTGTTATTTTTTTGTTCTAATACTCTAGATATCGACGAGTGTGCCATATATTCTGATGACTGCCACACCCATGCCACGTGTAACAATACCTTTGGATCATTTGTGTGTACTTGCAACTCAGGATACGATGGAGATGGTACTAATATCTGCACAGGTACGCTAGTTATAGTTGTATGTAAAGTTACTTTCCAGGCAGTTTCCACGCCTAGCTGTTCGCAGAAGAAGTGTTTAATATCGAGTCCAGTATTAGGATGTATTGTATTTTTGTTGATTTCTTAAAATGTTGTTATGGGGTTCATCACGTGAATTCTTCTTGTGATCTATTTACTTAGTCTTTGAATGTAGTAGCCATTGACTTGTTACTGGCGTATATACCACGGAAAATGACATTGTAATTGACTGAATGTCATGTGTGTAATACTGCTCAATGGAATTTATCAAGAACTATACTTGTCTTCAGTTTAAGGTGTGAAAAACCAGATATTTCGTACACACGAATGTTCAAAACAAGTCCGTCCGTAGTATGGTCAATAACATGATAACTGAAAAATAACTACACAACACACATGATATTTGATAGTTTCATGTGATAGAACTTGTTATTAGCTTTGGAAAACAAAAGTTTATGCTAATATTCAGATATCCAGTTCTGCTCTATTAATTTATGTTATTTTTTTCACTAACGATTCATGTTATAGAGGGTAATATCACTTTTAAAAGCTCCAAAACATAAAAATATAATGCATTGTGGGAAGGTTATGATTTCTGTTCAGTTCAAAACCCGCTAGCTTTACTGCACCTGTGTGGGCACCCGTGTGTGAATTACACTTTTGAAATGCCCGCTTTGTCATGTACCAATGTGTTCATCATAAAGCTCCATCTTATTTGTGCAATGATATCTCTTTTCACTCATCTACTGTCACCGGTACTCGTATTCTTAGATCTGCTATGGACGCTACCAAACTTCACATTCCCAGAACATCCAAAACAGTTGGTGATCATGCCTTTTCTGTCGTCGGTCCACGCACCTGGAACACACTGCCCATATCCATCCGTGAGGCACCAACCATTCACAGTTTCAAAAAATCATTGAAATCCCACCTATATCCTTATCAGTAATTTAGCTTGTATTTTGTTTTTGTTTCTCTTGCCTGTTTGTGGCTTCTCATTCTTGTAATGGCGCCTAGATATTCATGATTAGGCGCCCTATAAATCCTCTTATGTATGTATGTAAAGTGCTCAACAAAAGAAAGTCGTACACTTTGTTTAGGTCATTTAAAGTAACTTTCTATTATCTTTTTACCAAACAGGCTAAATAGACATTTGGATATATCTTTTAGGCACATTTTGATACCAAACATAACACCTAAGATAAACCATGATAAGCACCATTTATAGAAAATTAGTCACTTTTCAAAAGTCACATTTCCAATACACTACGCGGAAGAAAACACCAATTGTTAACAAGCACACAATGCCCTTTATGTTCGGAATCAAATATCCCGCTCACTATGTGTACGCCTAGCGCAAGATAGTGTACACGGCTGCACTGTGTGATCGATTGTTAATAACAGTGTCACACATGGGGTGAACCTCGCACACACACATTTTCCTCCCGTGTAGTAATTGAAAATGTGACTTTTGAAAAGTGACTAATTTTCTTTAAATGGCGCTAATCATGATTTATCTTTGTTGCTAGGTGTTATGTTTGGTATCAAAATGTGCCTAAAAGATTCATCCAAATTTCTATTTAGCCTGTTTGGTAAGAAAACAATCAAAAGTTACTTTAATTGACCTAAACAAAGTGTACGACTTTCTTTTGTTGAGCACTTTATGTATGTATGTTTGTTAGGCATGTCATGCGTGTATATGCTCCATACAGACATGGATCGATTACCAATCCTTTGTGAGTATTTCTGTAGATGTGGATACATTCAACTATCTAACTCAAATGATGACAATAGCCGATAGAATAGTATGGCCAGCAAGAAAAGGTCCTTCCCACAATGCATTATGCTTTAATGGCTCTAAATTTGTCAACAGCAGTAGTGTAAGTTATACAGTCAATAGTTAGGTCACCCAAGCCCTATATGAAATGAAGATTGTTAAACGGGGTCAGTCGTCACAAACATGAACAAACACAATAGTTAAACGACCTTGCTATTGTCAACACTCCCTACACAGAGGACTGCAGTGCAAATCTGTACGATGTTCGCCATGTAATGTCTATGGCGGATTTAATTCCGTGGTATGAAGCTATGACGTTTCCGTGGTCTTCGCTATCTCCAAGCAGATAGCGCAATACGTACATGGACTTTTTTTTGTAGACGAGGGTTTATTTCATGATTTGATGAGGTTTATAATGAGTTAAGATTCCTGTAATTTCGAAGACCACAGATTTTCAAAATGTTCAGTATTTTAAATCGGGTTGTTATATCTAGTAATCGTGCAATACGGAGAAAAAACGAAAAATGCATTTATTTATATGTAGTGTAATTGTCCGTGTCCGTTGTCCAAAACCTCTCTCTGGCTTTAATCACATCATAACAAAACTGAAACAGATATCAATTATAATTTATTCTTATATAGTGGGTGTGGTTTGGGATGTCAACAGGCAATTTAATTGTTTTTTGACCATCGTATATAGCAAAACAGCTAAGAACTATATTTTATTCTCTAACTATAAATGTGCACCTATGATTCAGAGTTATAATCATGACAATGTCATGAGGATGACATTGATATTAGCGATGTTATGAGCGATGAGGTAGAACTTATTGAATGACCCTCGTAGAAACAGTAATGAATACATCAGCCATACAATAACGGCTGCTGGTGGAGAATTATTGAGTAAGAAGATAACATGGATAATGTTATCATTGAATACCAAGCAACATGGAGCTATTAAGCATGCAACTTGTTATAATTTCTCTGGTTTATGCCTAATATGTTTGTAATCAAGTAGTCTTATGAATCTTACATCCCTAAATATGTTTTTATGAGTTGTGGTAATATTTTCTAATGTGTATTACCGAGGATGCGGTTTTGCACGTTGATGCAAAATTAATACGGAATTATATATTTGAATGTCCTTCTTCTGTAGTCAAAGGTATTATTGAACAAATGTGCTGTGTTTTCTGAAACAACAATAAAGATAAACAATACTAAAAACATGTACAAAACATGATCTTACTATGATTAACACAAATTGCAAAATGCTTGGTATGAAGCTAGCATGAAATTAATTATAACTTTATAATTATTAAAAAATCACTCCGCTGGAAACAACCGAATGCGTAACCTTCTTAGACAAATGCGCGTAATAAAGTAGTACTATATACCTAATTTATAAGTCTACATGTAAGCTTTTACACCTTTCTTTGAACTATTTAATTTCTGAGGTGTTTTTTCCTTCTCGTTTGTAAATAGAATTCCATGGTTTGACACTGTGTTATTACGCCGTTTACATTGTGTCCGGTTACAACCCTAATTAAACACAAGTGAGCACAACCCAACGGGAATGCTTTACGATGAAAATCGAAACAAATATTTTGAAAAAACCTTAAATTGAAACAGATTTTCCATTATGATTTAGCAAAGTTATGTGTTGGGTTTTTTACTCAAAATCCAGTCTAAGTAGATTAATTTAAAATCTTTAAATAGTCCAGGATTTTAGTATTTCCTGATAGTCAACAAACTTCATTATAAGTGAGAGAAAAATGTGTGTAAATATTTGAAAAGAGATCACATAATATTGCTTCAACACTGACGTCCATGACTGATGTTTACTGTTGACATGAACAGCCTTTAAGCCGTATTGAAATACTGCAAATGCAAGTTTTTATAACTGGCCGAAGATAATGGAAAGTGGTATACAAGTATTTGCTACTTCTGAGAATACCATTTTACATCCAAAGGAATGCACTAACTAATATAGGTGTATTTTACATTGTTGTTAAGGCGACGATAAAACTCCCTATAGCACAGACAAACGGACCTATCAGAATTTTTTTTAAATAAAAGGTTATTTGTTCGTCTCCTAAACTCAAATTGGTTTTTTTCTTCTTCCTGAAACACTATAGCGTTCAATGGTGATGCATTTGCAAATATCTTTGAGGGATGTCTTGAAAATGAAGTAAGTCTCTAAATATTTCTACATATTTTGTTGGAGTGTTCTCTGGTTGACAGATCAACTGATCTGTTTTTCGCTAGGTTTGTTAAGGTATATCCTTGGTGTGGGTCATGCATACGTTAGACTATTGTAAAAGCCCCATTACAGAATAAAGCTGTACGATCCTTTACTCATTATTTTAATAAAGGATTTTGTGCTATTTTAATTCCGTATATTACACCAAAGATAAGCTTTTCTTACTTTCTATTTTTACAGAATTTCTTAGAGGTGTATGTTCTGATCATTTTGTTTTAGATATGATTTGTTTTCATAAGAATCACCATATTTCTCTCATTATGTCTGTAAAACCTGAGCCACAAATGTTCCATTTATACATTATAGGCTAAAATGCAGTGAATTACTGCCAAAGTTGGTTAACCACCCGCCAGTTTGTATACTACTCGACGGGCATATTTCTTCTGACATTGTATTGATAAAATAAGAACCAGTGGAGTTATGCCAGTTATGCAACTCAAACTTTGGAATGCGACAATTTTAAGGACCGTTCATGTAAAATAGAAAACACCAAGTTCAAAATCGGGCCAGCAATCAGAACAGCTACCTTTAATTACTTAGTTCCACCTTAATTTCTTTTGACATCCAACTTCTTGACTTCATTTCATTTCCTCACGGTTATTGTTACTCAGTCAAACAGTGGCATCTAATCATAGGCCTATCCGTATCAGTTGTGGATTCACTTAATGCGTTTTTGTAAATATTTGTCTTAATTACCTGTTAACTTTCTTGTACTAATCTCTTTACATGCTTTATCACGCCCTATGTTGTAAACGTATTAGATTTCCTCATACTCCTTGTATTTTTCTTCTCTTCATGCTCTTTGCAGTCTGTCTCCCCTTCCCCCTCTCCCCCTTCAACTCCCTCCCCCGCCTTTTCCCTATGTTTTCTGCATTTCTGCAGAATTCATTTCAATTCAACATGGGTTTAATTAGGGTCAAATCAGGGTTTTAAATGGGCTTGCCCTTATAAAACAGCCTATATTAGGTATATAATTGTTAATTGAATTATTTACATATCCAAATAAATGACTGGCAATTTGGCTATTTATTAACATTCTCCAACAAAATTGTTCATGCGTTAACAGTTTTGTGTGAAGTTAAGTTCTTACTTGCCATTAAATTATGATATAGTGCATGATGTGGATTAAATCATTTATCAAAATTTATAAATATGAAATCCATAGAGTTACAAAACCAATATAACCAGGGTCAGTGCGCATGCGTGGAATTGCCCTGATGTAACCCATGGGGGTCCCATGTGGTCAGCCCATATGGGACCCTGATAGGTTTACCCAAACGTAGCCCATTAAGGCCCTTGTAAAACCCACATGGGGCCCATATGTGGTCAGCCTATATGGGACCCTGATAGGTTTACCTAAACGTAGCCCATTATGGCCCTTGTAAAACCAACATGGGGCCCATGTGGTCAGCATATATGGGACCCTGATAGATTTACCCAAACGTAGCCCAGTATGGCCCTTGTTAAACCCATATGGGACCCATGTGGTCAGCCTATATGGGACCCTGATAGGTTTACCCAAACGTAGCCCATTATGACCCTTGTAAAACCCATATGGGACCCATGTGGTTTGCCCGCACACATAGCCCTTGGCCTCATTAGCCCTGATTGCCCACATGTAACCCACGTGGGGCCCATGCATACGTGTTGGCTGGGAAGGGTGACCTTTGATTCTCCGTGCTATTTCTGTGAAACCCAATGCCCCAAAGGTGCCATCGTAGCTCATTGTTGGTCGAATGTGACACTCCTGGTTGGCACTCATGACACCCTCAAAAAATGGGGTGTAAATTGACACCTTTAAAGATACTGACAAAAATGACACTCATTGATCTTACTGGAGTCGCAGAGGACAAGTAGTTTGTATGCGTCCTTGCTACGTCAACGGGACGCTCACGTCGCTCGCTTTGCGCTGCCACGGCGGCACTACTGAGTCATTACAGCGCTCTGAACAGAACGCCGAACCTCTCTGGCGCTCTCAAGTGCGAGCATGGGGACCCTCTCACGACCCTCTCACGTCCCAGTTAGTTACCACTGCGTCACCGAGGGGTTCATGAAGATTTTGATGCGCTTAGCTTGGCGTTTTGATATAATGTTTCAGCGTAATCCAAGCGCCGGCCTGATCGCAGCAGAATGTAAAAGGGTTTCAGTGAACTTGATTTAAAAATGGATAATTTCGGACAGTTTTCCGCGCTCTTACTGCGTGTTATTCATATGTTGATACTTTTTGAGCGCAGTACAATCGCTGGCCTGATCGCCGTAGGGATTGTTTTGGTAGTTGTGGTCGACTAAACAGTCATAACATCAACAATATTATCTCCTCGATTTTTATTAAAACCCTAACCCTGGAACACCACACGGCAACAGATTTTTTTCCGACGGAAAAAATTATCGGAAAGGTCACCCCGACCCCGGGATTTGAACCACGGACCTTCAGCACCAAATCCCATCTCCATTCCGCTACACCACGGCTGTCAAGGCTACTGGGCTCAGTATACTGCGCCTCGTTTATAGCCTGGGCCTATTTTATAGCCCGAAAACTTGCACGCCGGGTTATGAAAACTAGCTGGCCGTGTTGTTGCCGCGTGGTGTAGTAGGGTTAGGGTTATTGAGGTATCAAAAAGGAGAAGAAATTTGCTCATGAAATGTATATCTCAGATTTTTCGTATATTGATTATTGATTTTGGATTAGCCAACATCAAAGCACCTGGTCAGGGACTTTTTTGTGCTAGGTGTAGGCCTATATGAGATTTACATTGCTTCAGTGATACTTTAATATCAACACATATAATTGTCTTATTAACACCGACAGCATTGTATAACTGATGAAGTAATTACGGGAGTAATTACCGCCTGGGATAACTTAACATCACTGTTGCCGAACAGAGCTTTGACGATAATCAATGATACCCTAAGTAAGTTTAACTTGCCTTACTCGCCTAGGTTATTGGATATTCATCATTAGCGACTAAAACACCCGTTGTACGGGTAAATGGACCTCTTGGTTAGGATCGGATTTTTAAAAAATTTCTGGTGAAGTATTAACACTTCGCGAAAAATTATAAACAAATGAAAATGTCAAGAATGTTCTTAAAATATAAATAATTTTCAAAAATGGGTTTCAAAATTTAAAAAAAATTTCCTCAAAATGTTGTGTACGCAATTTTTTCGAAAATAATCGCAACATTTTCAAAAAAAAATCAAAAAGTCTAAAAAAAAATCATCGCATTATCTGAATGTTATGGTTTTTTCTAATATATTTTTACCAGTCTCATAAATTATGACGCCCACGTTGGTTTTATAAAACATGCTAGTGTACATGTGTATCCCTTCCAAATGTATCAACATGTCGGCTATAATAAGTGGGCATTATATAAACATCCATTTCATTATTGAAGCAGTCTGCAATTTTTATCAAACCATTGTTCTAGAGAATATGAATATGAATCGTAAACAATTATTGTATAATGCATTAGCGTCATCAGGAATTCAAAATGACCGCCGTTGTAAATACGAATTGGACATATCAAATTTTAAAAATCAGGAAAGTTCATATCAATAAACACGATATTAACTGTAAAACCATAATAAATGACTCTAAATTAGAGTACTTTTTATTGTTCATCTTGCCCCACTATAGTAGGCCTAAAATGTATCATTCGTAGATAAAGACGAATTGAAAACTTATTACAACATTCATCCAGGCTTTGAGGTTATGTTATATCATTGTTTTTATATTCAGCGACAACTATTCTAAGACATGTTCGCTAATTGTTTTTTTTCTTTTAAGAAATACAACTTTTCCAAATCGGTGATGTTAAATATACCGAGACTGTTGAATTTGATGATACCCTATACAAGGTTGAAATACCAAGAGACGCTTTGTTAGGTGATGACGATATCGGTAAGGTGTAAAAAAACCCAGAATTGTTATCTTGTATTCAATTAGACTACTCTGTACACTCTTAAAATATTTTACTCTAGTTAGGGTAAAATCTTACTCTTTGGAATGGTAAAAAGGGAACAACGCTTCTAGTTGAGTAAAGTTTACTCAACTTGATTCTGATTATTTATCAGCATTTCAGCGTATTCATTAGTCCTAAATCGGGTCCTAAATGCAGTACCTAGAAGTGAGGGTACATGTAGGGCGCCCACACTTACACTGGTTACCATTAACAACATGGATGGGCAGTATTATAAGTGAGGGCGCTCCTACTTGTCACCGTTAAAGTTTTACATTCCCCATTCGCCATTGGAGTTCGTCAGTTCGTCAGTTTTTTTACTCGGGGCATGTCGGTTACTGTGCGGGAGCAATCACTGTATTACTAGTGGACTAAAGGGAGCCCTCTGTTGATCATATCATATCAATAGCGACATAATTACAGAACATATACAATACTGCCCTCATTAGGAACATTAGGAATTTACTCATTGGCGCAGCTGCATGCAAAATATTAGACAACGGGCCAGACACTGAATAAATGGTTTAAGTAAAAAAAGTATAAGAAATATATAAGTAGAAAATATTTTTTAAAAAGAGGTTATCCTCCATGGATGGTCATGGGCGCATATGACAATTACGCCTATGACAAAAATAATGGTGCATTTAAAACATAAACTTACAGGTTATATGACCATCGGGGTTCTCAAAGTTCCAAACGCGACAACGACTTCATTCCGAGGAGACGTACCTGAAGCTACATACGTGCTTGGTAGTGATATAGTATCTGTTAGCCTGTTTGATGCTATGGGTAATTTGAAAGAGTTTACGGATGGACACCATGCATTCAATATCACTTTTCCAATAAAGGTAGATAGTTTTAATTGGGTTATTGGCGTATGGTGGTGTGTTATGTTGTTAATTTGTTTGCTACATTCTTGGAACCAATGTTTTTAGCATCCTTAAACCCAATGCTACAATAATAGAGATGGTGCCATTTTTTGGCGGTGGTAAGGGGGTCTCCTACCGAATTCAAAATGGCTACTCCTATAATACAGGGGGTTTAACACTGAAATTGCTTATGTTCGTCTGAACTCAAGGAATCCAAAAATGCATAGTTTGCCATATATCCGATGATTCGTTACCAAGTTATCAGGCAAAACGTAAAAAGGTCGTTGACCTATACCATATGGGTTCAAAATTACAACTTGCTCCTATTTCAACAAATATAGCAAACAACATCACTGCCTCAGATATTACTACATAACACCAAACACTCTATTGTTAATAGCTGTTATGCCACAGATTTAGAAGATTTGGAAGTTTCTACGTTATATTTGCGTTGGGATGGGTTGTGTGTGTGGTGGAAGGGGATGTGTTGGTGCAGGGTGGGGAATGTAACGAATGATTTGTCAGTTGGAAACGGTCCGCTTTATTAGCATACGGCATACACAGAGAAGCTTCTCTTCTGTTGTGTTGTGATACGGCGCGTATAAATATCCGACGCACGTAAATCCTCTATGTGAAACCGACAACTGACAACTATTCTATTTGGTTAAGTAATTATTGTAAGAGCCGATCGCTCGCCTTTTTGGATTTTTTCCTTAATCTAGTAAAGCTTGAGATTGAACCCCATGTGGTTATAATGTTTACATTATGAATCATAACTTGACCCGGATATGGACAGGTCAAACACATGTAAGATTCACGATGAAGAAACTCCAGTTTTTGGGTTTTCCGAGCCTTGCGGGAAAACGTTGTTTTTAACCGGAATCTATACCGAATTTTGCACCATATTTGCATCATGTTTTAGCAGCATACTGTTTAGCGGATGTACAAGCGAGTTTTGAAACAAGTGATCCGGGCCGGGTGATCCGGGCTTCGGGAAGCAAGTAAGATCAACTATGGAAGAAATGGTCTATAATTATTTATACTCGGGATTTGATCATTTGAAGGGAAGGTATATTTGTACGGCCCTACACATTTATGAACACGTCATGCGCCGGTACAACGATTGTGGAATCACTGTAATGGAATGATTGTAATTTGCACTATACTTACAGGAGCCGAATAGTATGCAGAAATATGAGTCATACCGAGTTTGTGCGGTTTGGGAATTAAATCATGAGTAAGTTTCGATAATTGTTCAGCTTAGAGTTTAGATTGGGATTGTACCTTCTGATGCATTATCATGGAATGGAAAAAAGAAGAAGTTTGAAGTAAGGACAGTTTCCGAATCCAAATTGGATAGGAAAACAACTGAAATATCTTAGTTAGTAGTTTTCAAGTTTCAAGGATTCATTTTAGTTTTCCCATATCTAGAGCAGTTAATACAAACAAATATCTTCTACGTATTTAGATTCAGATTTCACAGATTTCCCATGGCTGAATCATACATGTACAATACTTGATGTATGCTTCAGAAGCATGTAATCCAAAGTGTTGTAATTTATTTTTTCCATGCACAGTGTCTGGTCTGAAAAGGGCTCCCACGTTTCAACAGACAATTCCAATGCTTTAAAGCTAACGTGTGAGTTCAACCACTTGTCATCATTCGCCGCTCTGTTTCGATTTGCTGATGTAAGTTGATTAAATATTATGTTAAGAAATGTTTGTTTATTTTATAGCCAATCGCCGGTCGATGTTACAGTAACGCCTCTGATTGGTTAAAACTGTGTCTCGGCAGGACCCGAAGGTTTCATATAAAAGCACGACGTTAATAAGTTTACTTCTTTATCCAGGTTTCATTTCTCATCGTCTCCACAACCGTCGACTCTCTCTCTGATAATGACACTATTATATTATGTTGTCTACAGGCCTTTTTGTCCGATTAAGAAACTGCGGGATTTGACAGGCTGACCATCATTTTGCGTGAACTGTCAAACATAATTATATTAATACAGATCGGGTGGCAGGGGCATACAAAATCAGCAGGGAAAAGAGTTACATCTCAAATTCTTAATTGGGCTCCTGTGACTTTCATTTGTGAACTGGTGAAGCGATCCACAGATTTAACCGATTAGTTTTAGACAAAAAGGCCTGTGGTCAACTTCTAATGTCACTTCCACTCCAGTACAAGCTGATGAGAAAACTGAAATACCGGAGAATATCGGAGGCGCGCTTCTTCACAAGCTGAAGTTGCCGTCGGATTGACCTCTTCATGACGAGATGAACATTCTTGTCAACTCCCAAGCTGACCAACTCGGCTGGTTTAAGAAGCTGGAAAATCTTGAGAAACGGCATAGTATGCTACACCGAGCTATCAAAAGTGGAAGTGTTGAAGATATCCCATCGGACGGATAAAGGAACAACTTCGAACGATTGCAACTCCCCTTAAAAGCTCCAAGCCAATATATGTTGCTAGTGGACAACATGTTGAAGAATCGTGAGAAGTTTCTTGAAGCACCTCAGACAACAACAGCTCCGAAAGGTCCATCTAAAAAGATCTAACAGCAGCAGTCATTAAAAGAGGGATACAACATCTAGAAACGAGAAAAGGACGGACCTCGTACCGATTTCCGTCGCGAAAAATATCACATGTTGTTTTAACTACCACAAAAAAAGAGAAAATGACCAAGGAAAAAGTATTACCACGTGAACTTAGCTTCGCCGATCGTCTCACGATGTCTAAAGGCTCTTTTCAGAGCCGCCTCAACTTCTTAAAAGAGATAGTAAACGAACCCACGTAGTGTATAGTACACAAAAACAAAGCAATGTTGTTCCTAAACAATAATAATATGGTTTTTCCTAACAATATTTTAAAACACTGGATATTTAAGCTGAAATATTTGTTTTCCAATATTGTTTGATAGAATTATTATAAGAAAGGTCGCACCATTATTCAACATACACTAGAGACTTGTTAACCCACAGAGTCTCTTGACCATATTTAACCCTTCATTTGTTGGAAACGTAGATGATCATGATGATGTAGGTGATTAGCTTACTACCCTTCATGTGGATGAAGGTGATTTGTACATCCAAAAGCTCTGTCAGAGCCACCAAAGAACCTAAAGTGAACAGAACACAACGTCAATGTTTATTTTGAGATTAAAAGAAAGTTTCGACCTATTTACCCATCTCTTTTCGTAGTTCAACGTTTAGAAACTAACCGTTACATTAGAGTTTTACATGGATACGTCGTTACCGTTCCATTTTCAATTTCTTTATAAGAGGCCGGCATCGGACCATATCCTATGTGAGTGCATGAATGTAAAATTCATAAACAAAATGTCTGAATTTCATTTTTAGAAACGGGTCAGGCCATATTCTCACGCTGTAAAAGCAATGTCAATACTCGGATCAGGAATTTCCATGGCAGCGTTGGTGGCTGCATTGATAGTATTGGCTTTCTTATGGTAAGCGATTTTTGTTGTTGAAACAATGATCGATACTTGTGATAAAACATAATATCTCTTATCATCTTGCATAAATTCTCGTAAATACCAAACACAAACACAAACACCAACGAGACCTTCATGTAATATTAGTTAATTTATTTAATTGGATGGACCATTTCAACAAAGAACATGAAATGTTTCAATTTCAATTTTAAAGACTGCTTTACTGACAGCTACCCATTGCACATGGAAAAAGAGTATAGAACTTGAACTCATGACAAAATACCTATATAATTTATGTGGAATATATTTATTTATGTCTTTAAGCTTGAAAAGAATCGAAAGAATGCGTTGAAAAGAACAAAGAAGAGATTAACTGATGTGTGTGTGTGACTTAATCATGTTGGTTCTTGCTTCGTGCATTTCAACGGCTTTACTTTCATACTGAGAGGATTGGACCAAGCCTATTTTGCTTCCTCATGTTTGCTGAAGCATATCTTCTGTTCTAAATAACCAATTGGAACGCAATAAAATGCAAATGAAAGCTTATTTACTCAGCTTTCATAATACATCAAGATAAGACCCGTGTGTTCCTGCTCATTTAAGATATCTTAAGTGCCCGGAGTGTTAACATTTTTTTGGGTCTCCCTGTATATCGCTGGGTTTTAAAGTCTACATGTTATAACACGGTTAGGCCAAATAAACAGGTTTGTTTTCTCAAACAAGGGAGGGGGTCGGTCAGTCGATTTCCATTTTTTTCCTTTTTCTTTTGTTGGTGTTGCTATAGACACTTTGGAGTTGTAATCAAGAGATTACCTAACACTTTTAGAGAAGAAATAACTATATATAGGGCGTGTATGTTTCAAAAAATACCATGACAAATATATAAATGTTACATGGAATATTACTAATCAATTTCAGCAATCCAGCAATGTGCCCTAAGATTGTTTTTTATCCATTTTGCAGCGTTATTGCCAATCTACTCAGGCATGTCAAATTCAGCTTTGACTATTTTTCATGTGCACAGAACGCATTTATTAGAATCATGATTCCGTGCGTAATAGGGCATAATCAATAAATTAAATGATTGGGGAATAATAGGGCTTACCAACATACTATTATCTTTTAAAACAAAAAAAAACATGTATTTTCTTTATTTGAAGAGCTAAGTTCCAAAAGGCGCTAACTCACTTTAAAAAAAAAAAGGAGTTAGGTGCAGAACATGAAAAAGAGTTACTAAATACATCTTTTAAACTTTGTTCTACATCTGTAGCATGTTCGGGTCCAAAGTTATGGCCCTCGGTAATTTCCGGAAATTTGAATATGATTCACTATTTTTTAAGTCAAATGGTGGACATATGGTTCTTTTATTATGGTAAAACATTGATAGGAATGTCCTCAATGAAATACAATGGAGAAAACGTAAAATGTATGGGATTATTTTTTTGAAAATTGCACACGAACAAAATTGTTGTTAATTAAAAAAATGTGCCAAATTGTCCACATTTTCAGTTTTCTCACAAACTTTCAAAAATTCATAATTAAAAAAGTTGAAAAGGTATTTGAATGCGGTTTTCTGTTTTCAATGTGAGTTGATATTGTCTTCCAGGTGAACATTATTTGGAAATAAAGGTTGCTTGGTAAAGTGGTTTTTGAAAATTGGTCGAACATTTTTGTTCCAAAAGGCGCTAACTCACTGATTTCCGAAGATAACACTTTTAATGAGTTGGCGCCTTTTGGAAACAAACTCTTCATTTGTCTCCCTCATGGGACAATTTTTGACACGCCCTATGCAATTTTGTGTTCAATTAAGTTAATGTTTGTTTTTAATAGCGCCATACCAAATCAATGTAAAAACTCTAAATCTCTGTGAAAGCGTGTATGTGGAATTCACGGATTACAGGCTTGCAGCCCGTAGAACAAACCCGCGGACCATGTTTGATGTCCTGATTTTGCTAGAATCTTGGATTCACACTTCCATGGTATTTACAAGGGAGGATATGCATGGGTATCTATTCTGATAAACATATAATTTAAAAAACATACATTTTCCACCATAACAAATATATATATATATATATATATATATATATAGCAAGATATTTACAAAATATTGGCCAACGTCCCAGAATGAAATTAACAGAGGACAAAGGAAATATGAAAAAGAAGATTTAGACAGTGTGTATGTATTTGAACAAAAATACTATTTAATATATCATTTAAAAAAACCACCAGTTTTTGTAAAAAATGTAGAAATTGTACCAACATTATTGTTGTGGTAGAAAATCAATCACTTTTGGGTCGAAAATTAAAAAACTAAGAATGTTTTAAGGTTATGAATATTAAATAAACATAAGTCTAGGTTGATTAAATTAAAAACTGGTCAAAGTCGGAGATGGAGTCGGAGTAATGGAGAGAGTATACAGGTAAATAAGATTAAGAAAATATTTTTATTAAAACATAGAAACATCAACACTCTAAGTTTAAAAAAATAACAAGGAATACAAAATTAGGTAGTGTAACATTTGATATTAAATATAGAGATGATATTAGAATGTTTGGAATGTGTCATATTCAGATCAATATTACGTGATTGTAAAATATTGTTTCAATATTACATTTGTATAACATTTTGACTGTTGAAGCCGTTAACAATCCTACCAAAATTCGCAGAGAAAAAGAAATGATGTGTACACTTTTACCGCCATTAATGTGAAACTAAATGAATAATGCAATTTATGACACATTTTATAGGTGAACAAGAAAAGTGGACGATCCGGGCCGGGCTCGAACTCCTGTAAATCTTACTAAAATAGTATCAAGACCGAGGTCTCGACCACTCGGCCACCAATCCAGTCGTACAATTTAAGGTGTAGAATTACATATTATGGTCGAAAAGTGTACACGTGATGTTCAGGCCTATAATAAAATAATCTATATCTTGACAACTTTATTTTTGTGTTATACGTATCCGCCTCGATGAGACGGTTCGCGCCATACATAACATGACTAACTTAAATGCACATTTGGGCGTATACGAGCAATAAACCTGCTATTTTTTACCCTTTTTACAAAATAGTTGTTAAGGTTTTTTGTTAGACATATAACCGTTTAGGTGAAAACGAGCTTAAGGGGGCTGTCAAGTGTCATTTCGTATTTTCCAGGAATTTCACTTTTCTTCATTTTTCAAAACTTCAGAGTGTTATCTATCAGTACATGCAAAGAAATTTTCAATTTTGAAATTCCAAAAGCCTATTTAGAAGGATTTAAATCCCTTATTGTGATCATTGACAAAGTAGAATGGAAAAGTCTGCCCGCAGGGGATCAGCGAAACTCCCATGCGCCGCGTATCCCGTTTTTTGTTTTTCACGCAAATTGGCACGCGCCAGCTCGCTTAAAATACGCGACGCTGTTATTTCGAAAGCCGTCAGTGCGTGCTGCGTTACCCGCTATGTTTTTGCCGCGTTTGAGGGCTTGTTCATACGCATTGTTTACGCATCGGAGGCCCGACTTATCAAACCGTCATTTTTGCCGGGGTGTGGCTGAGCCTGAAAGCAAGTAGACCTATTAGTAAAACAAGGCTTTAGCACAAGCGTTAGTGTCAAGGAGTTTGGAAAGAGAGAAGGAAAAAAGATAAAAAATAAAGGACAGAGAAAGATTTTGAATCCATGATCAGAGTGAAACATTGTAAGGAGATCAAAAAGACTTACACCGGGTTTTATCCGAAGACGTTAATGTTTTGTTTTTGTTTGGCCTTTCGATGTTGTACAAGTCCGTTCCACCCGCCCGTCCATCCAATAGGCCTACCTGTTTATCTATTTATTGTCATTACTGAATATGGTAGGCCTATTACTTCGTATCGTTGTTAAGTTAGCTAGTTCTCAGTTAGTTCAACTCGGTGTTCTAATTTGTCATTCAGTTATATCAAACATAATATCAACTCCTATAAGTGCCGTTTTACCTAGGCCTACATGGGCATGATCGGAGAAGCATCCTCGGGCCGATGAGCCGATGCTATCAAATGGAAATAATTTTGCCTGTTTGATTGCTGGATATCTCAAGAATGCCTCTTTTAATTGTTGTTACTTTCGATCAATCCCCTGAATTGTTGTGATTTTTTTCGCTGTGGTAAGTTTTAACGTTACCTACAAATACATGTTTTGATAAATCTCACTTTCGGGGAAGAATTCGCACGAGGTAGAGTAATTTGTGCTGTAAGGAAGCCTAAATAAACTGCTCACAAAAAGTATCGAAACACTTAGAAATGTTCCAATATATAACGGCTCGAAAGGGTATGCATTAATCGAAGCAAATAACCAAGTGCATAATTTTGTTCTGCGTATTTTGACACCTCGATCAATAAGATACGATATTGCGGAGCGGAGTTATTGTCATTTCAATGGTCGTGGGTCCAATTTCCAAAGTGACAATCATCCTATAGAAAGAGGTTTGCATTACTGTTTAGAATGATCAGATTCGTGATTTTCAATAGGGATGAGTGTCACTTTTGAAAGTGGACCCACGATCATTGAAATGACAATAACTTCGCTCCGCAACATCGTATCTCAACGATCGAGGTGTCAAAATACGCAGAACAAAATTATGCACTTGATTATTTGCTTTGATTAATGCATACCTTTTCGAGCCGTTATATATTGGATCATTTCTAAGTGTTTCGATACTCTTTGTGAGCAGTTTATGTTAAATACTTAAATGCATTGTCCCCATTCAAGTCCATTTTTTGATAAAGCTGTTAGAAATTTTAAAAGCGGAAACGATCGGTTTGGTAAAAAAAATGCATTACCTCCGAATACAGGGTGTATCAGAAAGAACTGTACCGTGTTTCTTAAATACATAAAAAATACAAAATGATTATTCTTTTAAATTTAAACACCTGCAGTATTAAGGTGAACATGTTTCCTATTTTTTATATGTTAATTTCATTGGGATATCTTTTTTTGTTCTCGAGTGGCAAGACATAATCGAAAATCGATGAAAAACGTGTTTTCAATTTCAATCAATCAATCTCTACAACTACCCCAACATTTCAAACAATGTAACCCACACCACATAAGCAATGTTCAAAACTCCCGCCGAAGAAAGGAAAGTTAAAACCACTCAAGCAGAACAAATCCTGGTTTATTTGCGGATTAAAAATCAAAATGTATCTTCAAATTTCATCCACAAAAGTATGCAAATAATAAATAGTTATACAAGTGATGTGAAAAGTTGAGAAATGGCGACCAAAAATAAACCCTGTCCTATGGACGGATGGATATCTCAGGTAGGGTTAGTAAGTCTGTATTTTCCATCAGAAATGTCCAATTTTCAAAATTTAAAATTCTTATGAAAGCTGGGCGTTTGCGTAAGATATATGTGAAATGGTTTGAACAATATCAATCGAATTCATACCGTAATAAATCATATTGCCTCGGTACAGTTCTTCCTGATACACCCTGTACCTATTTAAAACACTGCCATTTTAATATAAACACAGATTAGTGAATGATATCTATAGAATAAGCGAAGTGTGATACAATGTACATATGTGCCAAGTTTTATCATTTTGAAGGCAACATTTTTTGAAATATCAGCAATAAAAGGCTGTATTCGTAGGCAAATTTGAAATATGAACTGTTACCTTCAAATGCAAACAACGATACCGTGGTACTTCCCTCTGTTGTTACATACTTGTATCGACTGGAATAAAGTAGAAATGTGCGCTGCGTTCGGCAAACAACGGAGAAGTTTTCCATCAATCTTTCAGCTTTTGTAAGTAACTTTTCACAAAATTCTGTAGTTTGTGTACAAGTGCATTAATAATATGTTGTTGTCTTAAAAGTTGATTGTATATAGCCTCCCTCTGTCTCAATCTTATTACTCCTATTAGTGTAGTTTTTAATGCTATTCACGTAAAGACATCCTCTAACAGTTGATTTAAATCGCAATAGGGGTGATTAATGTTGAAATAAATATTTAGTAACAGCATCTCGTGCATGACTTCATGTTGTATTCGGAGGTAACATGTATATGTAGGCAACATTCAATAATATACACGGTGTATATTGGCCCTAAACTATTTTATTTTACATAAAAGCAGTGCGCAATCATACAATCTGACTGGATATATTATTATATTTGTATTTGGAGGGGAAAACATAATATTCCCTTATTAAACGAAAATGGGAGGTGTTGATTCAAATAAAATGCATGGTGTAATCACACTGTTTTTGCCGAGAACATATTTTTTGTTGGTGTTAGAGTGAATGAATGATATTTATATCCATAGATTACACGTTGATCGTCTTAAAATGGGTACATTTAGTCAAAGCATCCATGAAATTTCGGTTTCATAATCAATATTTTCATATTCCATTTTGTATTCGTAGGTAACTTATATATTAGTTAATGAGCATAGTACAATTCCTGTATTGTTTGTCGCTTTCATTTGCACCTAATATTATGTAAATAGTAAGTAGGAATGTATACGACGGGAATAATATGGTTTGGAGCGTAATATTGTTTTAAACCAGCATGTCGATATGTCGTTATGTCGATGTTGTCGTTATGCGTAGTTAACCAATTTCCCCTGGAATTGCAGAGCAGTGACTACTGAGGTACACAATATTGGTCATTATATTGTAGTTGTATTTGAAAATGGAATTCATGTGTAACAAATATAAAATAGCTTGCTTCATTTTTGCTGTGGTAGGTTGTGTAATGTCATCGAAACGTATTTTAAGTGAACAAGAAATTAAGTAAAACCTTTTCCTTTATTTTTTATAGGTGGGGGGGATCAAGGGTAGGCCTAACTTATTTCAGTCTCAAATCAAAAATTGCTCATGAATAATGCTTCCGACATTTATTAATTAGTGAAATTGAACTAAGCAGTGGTTGATTTTAAAAGAAAATCATAATTAAAGGCACACGCCCGAAAATATCTCCGTCGAGGCAAAACGTATTAGATTAGTGTTGCTAAATCAAACAACATTGAATTTTGAAACATAAAATTCCTATTTTGCCTACATCTGACAAAATACATTATATTGGTGATTCTATGTCAAACGGAATCTTCCTCCGGTTGAAACTCGATAAAAACTGACTATGTACGACATTTAGAATGATACAAATTCCAAACTAGGAAATTATATCTTAATTCTAATCTGACAACTGAATGTTGCTGAAAGTTGTGTATGCTTTATTCCGTTGTGGACTGAAAGGCAAAACATTTGAATGTTCTAGACTTTTAACATGTTCGGCTCATATTAAACTTATATATTATATAAGGTCTGATATGAAATTATTTATATTAAATGAATCAAAAAGCGATCTGGCTTTCGTGTTTAAAACAGCTATTCAAAATGATAATTTTCACTTGCCTCCTTTATTTAGAACACATTGAGGAAGGCAATTGTTTTATTGCTTAAAACAGATAACCTGACATTCAAGACTATGAGTTACAGGCAAATCAAACTGTTTGCTTAAAGTAAACCGCTCGCTTTCTAATTAAAGATGGCTTGGTGAACTATTCAATAGTTGATTCGATCCAATATTTTGGATTCACAGGGAAACTGAAACGTTCATTCTTAACATTCTAGAATGTCCTATATAATAAACAAAGAGTAATTATGTTCTATTAGATATAATTCATCCTCGCGACATGTAAGGCCTGAAGAACTAACTACACACAGAATACAACAAGAACCACTAAACTTGTTAAGTAGAGATTACAAGGCTGAATGATCAAATGTGTCTACATGTATGTGCTTAATTTTTGTCATGTTTAATTTTAATGATGAACATGCTTTTTACCAAATTAGCTCAGTAATAATATTATTATTACTAGCGAGTTAATTGATTGTTTAACTATACCTTTACGAAATTTTAACCCAGTACGATATGTATGTTGTCATCATCCTGCCTTAAATCAGATATTAAATATACTTACACACTTCTGACTGTTTTGTAGAAGTTAAACGCACATTCTTAATAATTGAAAGTCAAGCAAGAAATACACTAACAAAATTGGATGATCAGATACGTTAACATAATAAAACATTTTCTGCCATAATTATCTTGTGTAAAAGGTTAATTCTATTCAATATGCCTTAACCAAATTAGGGGATCAAGAATAATAACAGTATATGTCTATCACTAGTGAGGTTATTGATGCTTAGGTGTTTTCTTTTATATCTTAGAAATAGAAACATGGTTTTATATTATTTTAATGTTTATTTGGTTAATCTTGCTGTTCTATTGAAATGTTGAATATTACGCAATTCTAATTGTTTTGTAAAAGCAGCGCTGAGCGCACATTTTTAAATATATATACTTATAATGTCAAGTAAGACACCATTTTGATACGACATTCCCCCTCACACGCGATTCAGGACATACACAACTACGTCGAGTACAAGTTTGACCTTAAACCTATGTTAGATCAATGAATCCAACTGTTCTTAATCAACGAAGTTGAAGTTGAGAACAAATGTGTTACCTACAAATACTTTGATTATTGCAATGTAAGCTACCGTGTTTTAAGTCTTAACATGTTTTTTCCTCTTATAGAAATGCTTAAAAATGTTGCCTGACATATTGTTCTTAATAAACCTATTTAAAATTACAACTGAGAGTTATATATTGTATATTTTTTCAACATTAAATAAAAATTCTAGTATCTATTAAAAGTAAACTCCTGGGAATATGTTCATACTATTAGGATTTAAACATGTTTTAACATGTTTATTTAAAAAATATATATTGTTAACAACCCTGCATGATTATTTCACCCCAAAATGTAACATAGATTAAGTAGAACATTAATTTATTACAGTTTTACTTCTCTTACCTACGTATACATTAACCGTTACCTTCGAATACCAAATGTCCACATTCCTCTATGTACTTAGGTTTTGGGCGCATGCTCAAAATTCTAAATTTTACAGAAAGGGTCTTTCCCCCTCTTTGAGGTACATGAAAACAAATGTTCATTAAAATCATCTTGGTGAAAGTACACAAAGTGACTCAACCTCATGTTTCAAATTATTGAGAGCGTGAAAATGCTACCTAACTGTGTGAATCTAAAATGTAAAACAAAATGAGTACCTGGACAGATATGATCACTTTCTATCAGCATTAGCATCTTCTGAATACAAAACAATCACACATTGGAATGAAATATGTAAATAGGTAGAATAATCATCACTTAATCAAAATATGGTACTTGTATTTGTAGGTAACATTGAGAAGTGTACCTTCAACTTCATCATTCCACCACGTGGTCAATTGGAGAGATTAGTGATGGCACTTTTTTCCATACAAGCTTGATATGTTGACTTTGAGTGGGGAAAAGGAATAAGAGATCGTATTTTGAAACTAGACCCTAAAAATCTAGCCGTGGACACTTTTCGTTGGATTCGACCATATACCAAACAGAATACAGTAAACACCACGAATGTCGCAGATTTTGCAATACTCTATCATTTGTTTTATACATTTAAACCTTTTCTCAACAATGTGTTCATATTTTTAGATCAAGATCTCATATACATTTTAAAGACATGGGTACAAATACTGATTTAAAATACATGAAAGCAATTCATAGACTCTATCACAAAGCCTGAATCTGAATTCAAATGTTAACGTCTAAGGACATTGACAAAAATATATACAAATTCAGAAGGCAAGGACAGGCCCCCGCTTCAACGTGCACATCTGTTAAAAACAATTCTTAACATAGACGGGACCGGCTAAATAAAAGAGAAAGCCATTGACTTTCGGCTTGAGAATTACCCCCTGCATCGTCCTGATTCCCAATTTGAATACGATTTAAACATTTAAAATAAAAAATCGGGTTCCAACCCGTCGGCAATAACTACGATGGTCGTTCAATAAATAATGAAAGTGATCATGGTATGGGATTCATGAGTAATTCTATTGAGGGATAATGTGATCTATACAAAGTATGAACCTTTGTCTTTCAAACAATACACTTTTGGATTGTTAGATACCTTTGGTTATGTAACGTCATTAACATAAACACAATAGGTTTCAGACACTGACTTAAAATCTGTCAATTATTTGGCTGGATATGTAATATGTTGAATATGGGTTGATTGATACATTTGCGTATATTTCGGAAATGCAAGCATAAAAACAGATAACACTTGGCACATAGTTAGAACACACACTTATCTCTGTTTGACACTCTTTTTTAGATCTGAATTCCTTAATACAAACAAGAAGGGACCATCTCAAATACGCTTTTATTTAGCAAAATCCGCAATAATATACCTTTGTAAACAACAAAGGATAACAAAAAAGGAAGGGATTATAATTTAGTAAATTGTTGTGGGATGTAAAGCAATAATAGTGGAGATTTCAAGAGGAGCTTTTCATAAAATGTCCTCAAACCTTGAAATTATGTGACGATTACTTTAACAATACATATCTAATAGCTCTAAAGATAACAGTAATATGAGAGAGGTTGTGGCAGCCATCTTTGATTGATACATTCGTGTATATCTTCATTTTGACTATCACAATATTTATACATACACATTGAGTTCAAAATGATCTGCCGTCTGCGCATGCGCATATTTTCTGCAGGTTTCATTCGAATAAGTTCAGATAATTAATTAGCTATCCTATGAAATCTCCCAAACTGGTTAATTGCTTGGACTTTTCCTAAATTGTTTGATTTTCCGCAATATTAGTGATTCACTGACTGGGCATTTGTCAATGAAATTGGCTATTTGAAATACTAATATTTTGATACTTTTTATTCTCCTTACTTTTTCCTCTTATACTACATATATAAAGTTATTGTCTTTTTTATCATACTTACGCGAAAAAAAATTGGGATTTACCTGCTTCTGGTGTCATGTTTCATACAAAAAAATGTAAATTTTCTCGCGCTACGCGCGCATTTGTCCAGGAATATCAGGAAATGTACCTTAATAATGGACAGATTCGTGTAGATATGTTTTTAAAATTTCGCCAGCTTTTTTGTTCAGGTATATTATTCTGTTTTGGTATTTTACTTATATGTATCTTTAGATTTTAAGTTGGTGTAATTTAGGTGTTTTTGATTTCTTACATAATAATGTGTGTAGAGCACACTTTGACTCCTCGTGTAGTGCGCTTTATAAATGTGTTTTATTCTTATTTGTATTATTAGTGTTTATACGGTTAAAACTATCTGTAGGGCGAATCTATTGTTTAAAATGACGTTAAGGCGAATTTATTTTGAAAAGAAATTCGCCTTATTCCACTACTATACAATATATTTTATTTATAATTGTCTTAAGTTAGTTAATTTACTAATGTTTATTTTACGTTTGCAGGAAAAGATCGAGTATCAATAAGGAAAGAATAATTATACATGTCCATTTGATGTTCGCAATGATTTGGGCCTATTGTTGCCTTCTGTTGAGTGATCTGGCGAAATTCAATTCCGTAAGTTATTTTTGAATATATTCCAACCACGTTTATAACGTTTTCTGTCATTTTCATTTGATTGTGGCCTATGACAGTCATTATTATGCATTGAGAATCTTCCATCCTATTCTTTCAATGCAATTGTAAACCCCTATTCTGCACATTGTGTCAGCTTGAGCGATATTGGTCGACTAATATTTCTAACACTTGGAGGTCTCTTTAACACTTCGAGGCTTACACTGCACGAATACACTTAATAAAGCGTGTATTAGAAAAGGGTTCAACAAAAGAAAATATACCACTTTGTTTATGTCATTTTGAGTAACATTCAATTTTTTTGACCAAACAGGTTAGATAGGCATTTAGATGAATATATAAAAAATAACACATCAAGATCTCATCCCGGGGATCTCATGCACATTTTACAGACGTAATGAGTACAAATACTGATTTTAAATACACATAAAGGCAACTAATTGACTCCAATCAATTATCATTCATACTATCATGAGATTGAATCCATCGTGTACTGTTTATCATCAGACCGCATGCTTAATCATAACCATACTATTGCAAGACGCATTTCTCAACGTCTTTACATGGATGGGTGTAGAAGCCATTCATCTCTACCGCATGATCATCCTCGTGTATGGAGTTGAAAGAGACCTTAAACGACTGTACCTATTTGTTGGATGGGGTAAGGTTTGAAAAGAATTCAAATTCAATTACATTATTTCATGACAATTTGTTTCTGTTTCATTGAACAGTTTGTTAAGTTTGTAACCATGGCATTTTGTTGTTTGTATAACGCGTATCTAATCTTGCTTATCTTTTGAAAAATATAAAAATAAATCGACTGAAAATAAGCAAAATGTAAAAGATTTTGTATGCCGATCCCGTTTTCCACCATTCCAATGGATTTTACACAGTTACAGACATCCCTGTAACTGTATCATGACCAAATTTAATCAAAATGGAGGGCTTCGTTAAAGACATACACATGCCACATATCTTAATTTTACTCCAATCCAAATTCCATCACATCATGCGTACGTGCGAGGTGCGCATTGCAATGCGTAGGTGCGGAACTGCGTACCGGTACTTAAAATAATCGGGCATCCTAATTGGTCAATCGTGAAATCGTCACACGCACGCGTGATTGACGGCGCGTGACCTTAGTCACGCTATTCATGAATAACCATGAGGAGTGAAGAGTTGTTCGCTCATGTCAAGCATTTTGACGCCGCGCCCCGCAAACAACAACAAAATAAGCTCGCGTGAAATAACGCGTATTTATATCCAAGGAACTATGACGGTGAGTATAGTTGGAATGGTGAAAAAATGATCAGCTTACAAAAGGTTGAATACGCTTAAAAACAGCGACAATAATATGGTTCAATGCATATGGCCTTGTGTTTTGAACTGACCACCCAAAAAGGGTGGCGGCGTTGCATTTTTGGGGACGAATCATCCATCTCTCTCTATTAACTCAACAACTATATGTAGTAGAGCTATGGTGTAGGTGTCATGTGAAAGCTTATTTATCTAGCTACACCGTGTGAATAAATCAGGTATTTCTATAACTGTTTGGCTGAGATATGATTGATTATACTTCGAAAGTCAGGGGTGGCGGCGGTGGCGGTGGCGGCGGTGGCGGTGGCGTCGTGTACAATGTCTATGGGGAATATAGAAAATGTTCCCAATTCTACGTTCAAATTACAATAACTATCATTTCTGTACGGTACAACCATGATTTTGCTCTCATTTTATCGATTGTTTTATATTCTATAAGTTTCTGTTTCAACAAACATGTCAACTCTTACGTAACAGTTGTAATCACGAATCGATTGCATTGTCTTTGGCTTTTTCCCTATTCACTACACAGTAAACTTGCCCTAATTCCTCGGTTTTATATATATATACATGACTATAACAACAAAATTATTCAACCGATTATAGCAAAATTATAGGATAGGGTGAATAGCCAAAAAAATATATGTGTAAACTCTAATAAATTTGAAATGTAAACGTTTGTGCTCATTTACTTCCCGATATAGTATATTTCAACAAGTTACACTTTACAACCATTATGTTCTGATGGGTAAATTACATGAGGAACTAATATGCACAGTAAAATGATGATTGGGATAGGAATAAAAAAAATATTGAGCTTTAATCAAAATATGAAAAAAAATCGATATTTTTTGAATATTCTTAATCACAACATGTTACCATTAGGTCTTATTTATGCAAATTCCAATCGCATATTTAGATTTCTTGTGAGATTACCGTTCAGAAAATATATACTTTTTATGGGGTAGAACAAGTAGTTATTGCGATATGCTAATTCGAATCTCAGATGGTGTAAAATGTAAAAATCTGAACATGCAACGGGAAGGGTGGCGAGTTCAAAACACATGGCCATATATCAATGTCATAAGTCAATTTAATTCCGTGCACATTTTGTATTCACCCTGTATACACCCGTTATCCACCAGCATAGATAATGAAGGTATGGATGACGAAGTACACCTAGTACAAAAAGTTAATGACCAGGCGCTTATATGTTGGCTAATCCAAAATCAATAATCGGTATTAAGGATATAACTGTTTTCAAGGGTTGAGCACTGGAACAATTGATTGCTACAAATGTGGTATCATTGTAAAGATGAATACATCAGTTGTTCATTTTTAATATGTAACAAAATATGAGTATATATCTATAAATACACGGACAATTTTTGATTGGAAAACAATTTCAGTTTAAGAGTTAAGTTTTTACTGACACTTATATTATTGTAGGTGTACCCGTATTGATAACCGCAATAACGGCTGCAATTGGGAGAGAACATTTGAACGGACTTGACAAACCACTCAGGTATTTGCCAATCATGTATGGATGTATAATGTTGCGTGTATCGTGGATGACATAAGAGCCATTTCGATTGGACCATAATTCAATGTATAATTAATTTACTACAGTTTTTGGTAAAATGTGTGTGTGTAATAGTGCAAAAAGTAGTGTCGCAATATAAAGACAATCACCATTTTAAAAACGATTTTCATGAAGAATGTATTTATTTATCTATTTATTTATTTATTTATTTATTTATTTATTTATTCATTTATTCATTTATTTATTTAATTATTTATTTATTTATTTATTTATTTATTTATTTATTTATTCATTTATTTATTTATTTATTTATTTATTTATTTATTTATTTGTTTATTTATTTATTTATTTATTTATCTATTTATTGTATTATTTATTTATCTATTTATTTAGTTTGTTATTTCGTTATTTCGTTATTTTGTTATTTCGTTATTTCGTTATTTCGTTATTTAGTCATTAAGTCATTTAGTCATTTAGTAATTTAATCATTTAGTCATTTAGTCATTTAGTCATTTAGTCATTTAGTCATTTAGTCATTTAGTCATTTAGTCAGTTAGTTAGTTAGTTAGTTAGTTAGTTAGTTAGTTAGTTTTATTTATTTATTTATTTATTTAATTATTTATTTATTTATTTATTTATTTACTTATTTATTTATTTATTTATTAATTAATTAATTAATTAATTAATTAATTAATTTATTTATTTATTTATTTATTTATTTATTTATTTATTTATTTATTTATTTATTTATTTATTTATTTATTTATTAATTAATTAATTTATTTATTTATTTATTTATTTATTTATTTATTCATCATGTATCGACATTATGACATTATGTCAATAGGTAGACTACCTTTGAATAAAGAGCTCAATTCCGCAAGGAAGAGCATAATACAAATTCAAAGTAATAGACCTGGAATTGTAGTCGTAACTCTGAGTTTTTCGATCTTCATTTATTTATTTATTTTTTTATTTTTTATTTTTTATTTTTATTTACCTATTTATTGATATATTTATTTATTTATCTAAATATATGTGTTTGTTAAAGTTGTTTTCAATAATTAAAAATGGTTATTTTCTGTTATTAATAGGTGCTGGCTTAGCACTGACTACGTATGGGCATTCATAGGACCAGTTGTCTTAATCATTGCGGTAAGTTTGTCAAAATCACTACAACGGTCTGTCTAACCGTCATACATAGTGTTGCATGTAGAGATGAATGCCCTATACTTTACTGTACAGATTATAGCTACAGGATACTATCTCCTTAGACTAACTAACTTACTAACTAACTAACTAACTACACCGGTAGACTGATATTATGCTTATATACCATTTATCCGGACCCTTTAATCTTAATCTTCTCCTTCGCCGTCTCCTTCTTAAGACGGTTCATAAAACCTTCTCCAGTCGAAGTACTACATTAGCTATAGACGAGCAGTTTGTACCCTGATAATCCATGGTCCCTCCTTCTTAGATGTACCTTTTGATAGTGTCCAGAGATTGAAAGTGAAGGGTCCCAGGACCCAACATAATAATCCTACGTAATTTCAGAACTTGCTGTAATATTTTAACGTTGTCCAGAAGATGCGTAAACATATAACAGCAAAATCACCAACCAACGTTTATACATTAATAAGTAAAGCTGGTTGCAAGGGCTTACATTAAAATTGTTCATTTTATTGTATAGGCGAATGCTGTCATCCTAGGAATCGTGATATATAAGACAGTTTCGGCCGCGGCGATTCACAACCACGACAACATCAAGTTAGTCAAGTAAGTTTTTTTGAAAGGATATATACATGTATATAGGATGATATAATTTGACAATGTGTCGCCTACCTTCATATTTCATATTAGTATTTATCGTTATCTATGTATTAAATCTTACCAGTCAGGTACAATAGTGCAGAAGCCCGGAAGGTTTAATCAGCTGAGAAAGTACAAACGGTTTGATGGTCTGATAATGCTAATACAGAACAACAAGTAAATAGTTCCGTAATGCTTCCGGGGCACATCTTGCACCTGGGTCACGTTTAGTTTTAGGGTTCCACAAATGCATTTAGTCAGCCGAAGAGGTACAAAGACAAAATCTGCTGGAAATAATCTTTTTAATGACGGTACCAGCAACCTTTGCATATACGGGACCCCAGACACGTCAGTTGGGTCCCCTGACGACTCTGACTGGGAAGACCAGCTCAAACGACCGTGCTAAAAGGGGAATTTGAGTCAGGTCGGTTTAGATTAGCACTGTTGGTTTTGGCACCCGACGCCGTACGTACCAGTCAGCACGCAGGTATCGCTTTCAATGAGTGACCTTGCCGATTTCTAACCCACGCAAAGATCGATTTCAGGATGTCAACCTTGCGCTAAAACCTTACGAGAAGTTTTCCCTGAATTAATTGAGGTAGGGTTAACTGGCAGCCATGATGGCGTAGTAGGTGGATTCTTCGTAATTTTCTCTATAATATGATGCCAAATCTGAAATTTTGGTCCACAAACAGCGATTTTATCGCTAATTTTAGAATTTAACAACTTTCGTGACTTTGCTTCTTGTAACCATTCACTTGACCGGACTAAAATTTGTACGATATTTAAAGAGCAATTTCCGTACTAACGAAATGTTAAGCTTTAATTTCATATCAAAAACATTGATGCCCGACCTTTTTTTTTTAATGAGAAAAACCGAATCTGATTTTCACCGATTTTCGGTCAGAAAACGAAACTTACGATCCCCCGAATACCGTGATATGTATCATAGCTTACAAAATCAAATAATGCAATGGCTTCATTCATGACTTTATAGCTTAGTCTTACTCTTCGTATAGCCTAAGCAGGCCCGTAACTAGGGGCGTCCGGGGGGGGGGGGGGGCAAATCTGAAAAAGTCCTTTTTTGTATCAATGTACCTTTTTTGTGTACAAATGTACCTTTTTTTTACTAATGTACTTTTTTGTGTGAAAACGCCCCCCCCCCCCCCTTCACCCCTATTTCCGAAAAGCCCCTCTTTTCCATTGTGTAAAGCATTTTCCGGGCCGTTTTGGACTAAGATATGTCCTTCCTATACCCCCCCCCCCCCCCCCCCCCCCTCCCCCACCCGCTCCAGAAAAGACGCCCTCCCCTAAAAAAATCCTGCTTACGGACCTGATAAACCTTGAATTGAAATTGAAATTGAGCCTCAGCCCTAGTAGGCTAGTACATATAGTACTTGTTTCCTTTTAACTTTTTTCTAAACAAATTCTGTTTATTATCATAATGATGTGACATTCCTGCTTCTTATCAAAACCATAGTATATTATACTTTAATTTGTGACTGATGGATATTTAAATTTATTTTAATAATGAAAATAAACAAGAAGTCATGATAGTTTTAATTTGAATTGTTGCTTTGACTTGACTTGCTGTAGGCTTACAAGAAAATGTTTATGATAAAAACTTAATAATAATAAAACTTAATTTCTATAGTCATTACTATATATTTCAAATTTCGAAACAAATAATTGTCGATAATCAGGAAATATTACTATGTTTGCATTATTCAAATAATACCACCCAGTTTGTTAATTTCGTTACTTGGGTTTAATTTCATTGATTCACTTATGCAATTCAAGCCAATATGAGACTGAGTGGTAATATTTCCATCCAGAACAATAAAAAACACACTTTTGAACGCCATGGAAACAGTGCAGTTGATATACACAGTCACTGTAAGGATTTGGTTTGAACTGTTTGGGAATTTAAAAAAAGGTGCCCCCACTCCCACTTCAATATAATGCGCACCACTGAAATCAATCCTGGTAGTATTTATTGTTTATTACATTTGTTTTGATGAGCTCTCTTGCTCATAACCTTTCTCCCAACTCATGCCCCCCCCCCCCCCCCCCCCCCCCCCCCCCCCCCCGTGAGATCGGAAAAAAGTAGCAGAGAGGAAAAGAAAATCAACTCGACCCGCAAAATATCAACATGTTACAATTATAATAATAATTAAGTCACTAACATTGCCCTTTTGTAAAGTAACGACACTACGAGGGGGAGGGGCTCCAAGCTCCAAGTCATAACATTTGGTCTCCCCCAAGTCAGCACAACCCCACTCTATTTTGTCCTAAACACTCTTGAACATTTTGGGGGATAAAACTAGCTTAATTGGTCGGAAATGTCTAAATCAGAGCAAATTCAGGCAAGTGTTACACACATTTAAAATATTTCTGCGCATATTACCACATCTCCCTCCCCCGATTTGTTTTCTTGCCCACAACTAAATAATACATTTTCTTTTTAATCATGACATTTTTCATCAATTTCATGCAAGGGCCGAAGTTCACTTGGGCTTTAGTTATGATTATTCAGAAACATAATCTGTTGAAATTTCGTACGTTCAGGTTTTTTAAACTTTTTATATGAATTTAAATAATACTGTAGAAAGTTATTTAATTATTTTGGAACAACAATGCTTGATTTAGTAAAAAAGAAATATACCACAATACCAAATCTAAAATTTAACTTGAAGCAATCACGTACGACCCTGTCTGAACGCGCACCATGTGATCAGTAACATCCCATCGACGCTACGAAGTGAATTTAGCTCGAGACCAAATTCGGCCAGCTATATTATAACCATTCACTTGACCGGACCAAATAATTTTATAATATTTTAAGCATGTTTCTAGTTACAAAAGACAATGAATATTATGATACCATGGATACAATTGGAGCCTGATTCTTCAAAAGTGACTTTTTTACCGTGGATTTGGCTTTAGTTTCGTCAAGTTTTTCTTGAATTCGGGTCTGTGTGATGGCAAAAATTTGCACCGAAAATACAACATGTCATGAAGTTCACAGATAATATTAGATATATATTATTTGCATCACATGCCTTTTTATTTTACAATTTCATGGCAAATGTTTTTGAAATGTGTGATTATAATCATGAAAAGAGCTCATTTACATCGTGCTATCATGAGGTCTAACTACGAAACCGTATCGCTACGGGTGAGTACTTCCGGGTCGCTGTGAGTGGGTTAGAAAAACAACGGTTTTGAGCGCGGCTGCATACTGACTGGTACAGGCAAAGGTTACTGTCATTGGAATGTTTGTATATCCTTATGTAATAGTTCCTATGCAAAAATATTCGTTCGTGTACCTCTTCGGCTGAATAAATCAGCTTGGGGACTTGGGGCTACAATCTGGGTCACGTACAAGCAAAAGTTATTGGTATTGGTATATTTGTATATCCTAACATCTAATAGATCCAATACAAAAGGATTCATCCATGTGCATTTTCTCCGTATACCTGTCCCTCTACAGTGCCTTGTCATACAAATACACTTTTGTAATACTAAATAAAATATGGTTTATTTTTTTATTGAAAGAATAATTAAATACTAGGATATCATAATGCTGTGTATTTCTTTTTTCCCCTCACCAGAACCGGTTTACGTAGTGCATTGTTGTTGCTACCCATGCTGGGGGTAGCTTGGTTATTTGGTCTCGTTACTAACGTTAGTAACGTCGGATTTACCTATTTCTTTGATTTGCTGAGCTCCATACAGGTAAGATTATGTGGTTTATCGAAGGATACAGGTGCTGGATCTACACAGAAAAAGCTACTATGTAAAAAAAGCACAATCTGTGGAAAAAATAGTTGTGTAAAGCTTTTGCACACGAGTTGTGTTAATTATACACAGAGTTGGTGTATGTTGCCTAGTAATTAGAAGTGTACTTTACAAAAGTATTAACCGCTGTTCTACTGAAATGACTACAGCGTCTAGAAAATCTCTTTTAAACCCTTTGCGCTCATTTTGATAGACAGGATGAGCCGTCAATGTCCGAGGGGCGGGGTGGGGGGGGGGGGGGGGGGGGGCAATTTGACAAGTGTTTTAATAGTATGGTCCTGAATCATATAGTATTATTTAGAAACACCATTTCCCTCACTTATAATAGGCATAGCACACATAACATTCAAATGATTGAGACATGTACAAAATTGGATTCAAATGAAAGATTGCAATGAAAGATTTATTTTCCAAAAAGAATTATGACAATCGGTCAATGCATTCTTGTGGTACGGTGTTTTGAGACATTCGGAAAATGGCCGAAAACCTGCCAAAAACAGTAACAATGCCCACAAATATAATTTATCAGGATTTAGAGAGCTCAATTTGTTAATAATGTAACATTCAAAACACCATTTATTCATATTTCTTTAACAATTGAATATCTATATACCATGTTAAATTAAAAAAATTGTAAAATTATATTGCATTAAGCTAACATAACCTAGTGAAATTGGTCATTTTGACCAGTTTTACTGACTGCAATCAAAAAAGTGACTAAGTCCAGCTAATTAATATGCGTAAATGTTATAAATCCAGATGTGAATGGTGTATTGCAATCAAACTTGGTATTATGGCTAACTGTACGATACCCAATCTTTTAAACTATAATTTAGTTTCATAAGCTCATTAAATATGCAAATTAGCTAATTATCTATTCAAGTCATTGATATGCAAATAAGCAATGTCCGACAAAATTTTTCCCATCATAAGAGTGATCGGTAATAGTTATATAACATGTATACCCAATTTGATTGACAAATATTGATGGTTTTAGAAATTAAACAAGCTTTTCCATTTCTTAAATACCCATATTTAAATTCTCAGTCTTTTCCTCACACGAGGCACTCAAAGGATGCAAAAACTGAGCATATCACTAAATTGATTGAAGTGTTTAGTACAATATCTCAGGTTAGGTTTATTTTAATCGGCCGAATATATTCAAGTTCAGAGCCAATTAAAAAAATTGGTAAAAACAGTCATAACTAAAAAACCTGATGATAAGTATTTATACCTGGATCAAGGTTATATAGTCCAAGGTCATGACTACCATATATGGCAAGCTCAAAGTGGAGCTGCATACATTATATGAAAAGATTGTTTTGCATTTAAGGGCTTACAGACCACTCCTACATGTTACTCATTTTGCATGATTAATTAATCCAAATATTGTATGGCTGTCTTCATGACTTGGATTAGTGCATCCATGCACGCCAATTGAGGCAACAATACAAACTACATTCCACATCGTGAATAGCCATCCATTCAATAATGCAAAATGAGTAACAGGTAGAAGTGGATGTAGGCCTTTATGCAACACAGCTCTTCATATGTTGTTGTTCACTGGTGTAATGCTCCCAGTGGCAGACTCTGTGTGTGTGCATTGTGCTATGCCTACTTATAAGCAAAACACCTGGTGTCATTTCTTTATTTGGAACTTTTTTGGCGAACATTTCAATCAATGTTGGCCTATTTCACTGTACAAACGAATACAACGGCATTTTAAGGTCGACCATGTTTAGTAATGTCATTGTGACGTCATGCGTGGGATGTGTGTACTTGTTTTGGTATGTAGGGAAAGAGGAGACATCTAGCTATACCATGGTATCCACTAGAAAAAGTGAATCGAATGTATATACTTTTAGTTTGTCTTTCTACCATTGTATTTGCTGCAGGGACTGTATCTCGTCATTGTCTCCTGTGTTATAAATACGGAGGTAAGTCTTATAAGGGGAAAACATTTGCTATTGAACACTTGTTGGTTTGACCAATGGTAGTACGGGGGTGGCAGCACTATTTTCATGCTGTGCCTGCTCTGCATCGTAAATAGTAGGTAATTGTCCTCGTTATGCTGATCGAGCTAACGTCAATTTGAAGCTACCATTATATCACCTTGCCTTGATACTTTTAATTTAGCAGTTAAGCTTGTAGGGCATTTCCCCTTGATTTGTTATAATAATTACGACCCGACAGAGAAGTGACAACTATTCATAAAACTAGCCAATCTCCATCAATAACATAGTTGAAATTTATATATTGTTGCTTACTAATATAACCCTGTGTGGGGAAACTTAGTGTTAATTTGAGGGCCTTTGGCGGGAAATAGTGTATAATGGTTATACACTATATTCCCATCCCGCTGGCACTTGGGGCTTCCTTGAGAAAATTTCTGGTTCGCGGATAGGTACGAAATCAATGCTTAGTCAGATTTATAATTAAACGAACACATTGAAGCAGCGTTTTGCGTACATTGCGTGATGCCCGCACAACCATGAGCGTGAACATTTCGGGCGCGATCAGCTTTGTGCTGCGTGCGCGGTGTTCGTTCAATTGTTAATCACACTATAGTATCTGGCAGAGTTTTACTTTCATGTTACCAATAAAGGGTTCAACAAAAGAAATTATACCACTTTGTTTATGTCATTTTGAGTAACATTCATTTTTTTTGACCAAACAGGCTAAATAGGCATTTAGATGATTTTTTTAGGCATAATTTGATACCAAATTTGCCCCCTGACAACAAAGATAAACCATGATTAGCCCCATTTAAAGAAAAATATCCCATTTTCAAAAGTCAAATTTCCAATACACAGCACGAGAAGAAAGGACCAATTGGGTTCTCTCGGGTGTGTGTATTATCCAGGATTGACGGGGCTATCGATCGCACAGTCCAAAATGCGTTGGGTCTTACGACATTGTGTGTGTTAACAATTGGTCCTTTTTCTCGTGCTGTGTATTGGAAATGCGATTTTTAAAAATGGGATATTTTTCTATAAATGGTGCTAATCATGGTTTATCTTTGTTGTTAGGGGGCAAATTTGGTATCACATTATGCCTAAAAGATTCATCTAAATGCCTATCTAGCCTGTTTGGTCAACAAAAAAATTGAATGTTACTCAAAATGACATAAACAAAGTGGTATACTTTCTTTTGTTGAACCCTTTAGTTCATACACTTGTAGTCGTTACGAACCAATGGGAAAGCGGGAAACTTAAATACAAAAATTGCATTGCATGGAACATTTCTAATTTGCTCTGCATAGGCGCCGTTACAACCCGCTTATTTTCTATTCGTTGTTGACGTGGCACGGGTTCGTCAATTGTTACTGCAGGTGTTTCAATTCGTTTAAAATTGTATTAAAGGATTAAGGAGAGTAAATGTATCCAATGATACGTTTGGATACATATTCTCATTGTATTTATATAAATGCGTCATTGCGTACGTTTGTTTTGGTTTCTCGTAAAAAAACCATATACAAACTGTTGATACGATCATAATAGCGCTCATTCTAGGATGCAGCGGGGTTGTACCATTATTCACATACGTATCGTCTTTATCATGTTTATCGCGTTTGTATTTCAAAACAACACACGCGTTTATTGACTAATGCATACTATAGGTTTTCCCAGTTAGTTTAACACTTTTTTCATTATATTTCATATCTCGTTAAGTTATAATTCGTCCCCAAAATCTGACTTACGCATTTTGTTAGATAAATTTCGTCAATGAGCATTATATTTCAAAGTATGACCATTTCATTTAATTCAGTGGTCATTTCTTTTCGTCAAGGAAGGATTGAATTCGTATCACCTGATGGGTAGCGGGTCTATGCGCAAATATAATTCGTCTTTGTTCATTATTTTTAATACTTTTATCACATATATTCGTCAGGTGTTAGAAGAATAGGCCTACATATTATTGCAGGTTAGATTTGAACCACCGACAAGTTGGTGATATAAATCATATGAAATAAAAGAAAAAAAGAACGAACAAGAAATAAATAAATAAATAAATAAATATATATATATATAAAACGTATAGGCCTATAGCTGGATTTTACATGCTTCTAGGCAGGACGTTCCACATGGGACGAAATAAAGTGAACTGAATATGAAACTGTTTGATCAAAGACGAAATAAATGTATACATTAGTAGGTTACCGCTGTATCTGACGAAATGCAAGTGTGTTAGGACGAAATAAAATGAACATTAAATGAAATTCATCGCGCAAAATATGAATATACTTGACCAAAGACGAAATTTACTTTAACAAATGCAACCTTCAAAATTTTGGGACGAATTCAAACTTAACGAGATATGAAATATAATGAATAAAGTGTTAAACTAACTGGGAAAACCTATAGTATTTGTGTTCACATGTCGTTGCTATTCATCACGCAGATTCGTCAAGCAGCATTTCGCGAATGGAAGAGGCTTGGAGGGCGTGTTGAACAAGGACAGGTGAGTCTACATAGTGACGGACAGTGTCTTTTTTATTTTTTATATTTATTTTATTATGTTACATGATGGCGTTCAACAAGACTAAATATAGTAGGCCCTATCAGTCTGGAACTGATTCTCCAAGTAAAGAATGATGAATTGTGAGATTAACGGAATTAGGAACCACTGTTTGATATATATATATATATATATATGATGAAAACAAGCAGTAAATTAAGAATTATTTATACATAGTAAGTGGCAGTTTCATGCACACCAACCACACAGGGTGGTGGCAATCTTCAGACTGAAGTACATCTAATTATAAAATAGTCAACAGTAATAATATGGTAATACAGCATATCCAAGTTATTGACATACATAAGTTAATTTATTATATATATATATATATATATATATAAAATTGAACGAACGACAATATCAGAAAATATTAGTGTTTATTTTTGTTTATTTTTATTTCCTGACAGATACGTATGATCAATGTTCTTCCTGCTGATAATAATCAAGATGGGCCGGGTTGAAATAAGAAACACGCTGCTAACCCATTTGGCCAGCAATTGGATTCTGAAATAGAATATCTTAAGGGTAACAATGTATATGTTGATATTATAACTCTGTATACATTAACGTAGCTATGAGGTGTTCACTACGTTACTCATATCACATCTTAAAATCCTGCAGCCAACAAAAGAATGGATCTTGAATGATATCAATCATTATATTCTTCATGCAACCTTTAGAAAGAAAAAAGAACCGCACAATAATCAATATTGCTTAAAAGGGCATTGTGTGGGCATTCTCAATTTTCCTGGAAAACGGGTTTTTTGTGTGTTGAAAAGATATATTTTAAAATGAAAATCGTACTTGACCTTACATTTGAGATTGTAACTTCCTCAAAAATCAACCTTACTTAGCGTGTACTATTTCAAATTAATGAGGAAGAATTTCTCAGCATCTTAATTTACTTTAAAAAAGTTTATGTATGGTTTATACTTCTATAAACAAACATTTTGATGGATTGTGTCACTATGTATCCATTCAAACAAGAATTAATTACTATCATCATACTATTTGCTTGTAAAAGAACTAAATGTAACACAATAATATGTGTTATTTTGTTGCAAAAATAGACCAACTTTAACAGGAAATTTAACCTTAAAATGCCTCTACAATCATTCAAATTATTAAAATATTATTCAGATTACTTTTGCATCAAGTAAGAAACTAGTTATTATACGCTAATTTGAGTAAAAGTCACAGAATTAATGTTCTTGACGATGTGAAATATTGCAATATTCCTTAAAAAATTGCATAATTAATTGCTTGTTATATTTTTCTTTAAGCATGAAGTCTGATCTATCCATTGATATGCTACCTGCTTGGTTTTATCAATACCAAATTGAATTGATACATTGATCAACAGAGGGCGTCTATTATACCTTCTGAAGAAAGAAAAGAATTGTGTTTGTAGCTTAGAGTTTGTTAAGTCATGCATTAATACAATAGCTTTACAATGATAGATACAGTACTATTGTGTGGAGTGTCGGGACTAAACGTGACACGGAGAACCTTGATGTTATAGTCTCGGGAAATCTTCCAGTTAACATTACCATGTTATGTTTAAAGGCATTATTTTCCAGCGACCACACCTAAATGGTATCACTTTTACAATATGAATAGAGCATGTTCCAACGATTCTGCAGATTTGACACAAATGGTGGTATCGTCAGCAAAAGTTTACATTTTAACTTAATTCCTGATATAACCAGAGAACGGTAGTGTACCTTTTAGTAGGCTGGATTGACGAATTGTGAAAAAAGAAATTGGAAAAAATCACTTTATTGGCACTTTTTGGTCAACATTTCAAATAATATTTGATTAGGTTAAAATATGAGAAATACATCCATAAGTTAAGTGTCTTTATATCATAATCAAGCGATTTGGGCATTTTTTACGCAACATTGGTTTTTCTAGCTTTGTTCAAAAATATGGAGTCAAAAAAGTCAAAATTGACGAAAATTTTGGATTCTCTGATCCAATTTCTTACCAAAAATGTATACTTGTATATGCATTTGATTAATAGTTCAATAATTACAGCACTCACAAAATAAACAAATAAAATAAAAAAAACTTCCCTGAGTCCCTCCTTGTCCCTGATATACCACAGCTACAGGGTGAGTAAAAAAAGGGTACTCAACTTTGGAATTCGATATTATCTTAAATACATTAAAAGAGTATAAAAGTTATGAACAAACATGTATTTTTATCTAGTATTGTCGCGCACAGAAATTAAGTCAATACACACATATATGTTTTGTTTCACTTACGTAGTGCTCAAATAGCACTCCACCCACGACGGGATCAATTTTTGATTTGCATTCATCAACATCAGCGCTTCTGCATTGATTTTTCAAAATTAAAAAACAAAAACGTGTGAACTTATTAACCTGCATGAATAAAAAAATGTGATTGATTATTGTATTGGATCAAATGCAATAAATGTAAGTATGTTGTAGTGCATAGAAGTAAGCGTAGGCCAGAAAGATGTGTTAAATTGGGTAAGCGGGTGGATTGAAAAAAGGAATAGTAACATTATACTATTACTTGATAGCGCGGTTCTCGGGTTACGCGGTTTTGGGTTTGCGTTCGTTAAATGACGCAAAAGGATCCTATCGGAACCGTATACGACGTGCGGGTTAAGTTGGTGTATAACTCATTCATTCAATTGAAAAAAATATTCATTTTATTTTTATCATAATTTGGGGTAGGGTGAGAGGGACCAATGAGCCAGGTATTGTGACCAGTCAGCTCCATAATGGGAGCCCGTTCGGCTTGAGGGCGTGCTATTTAGTAACGCACTACCGTCAATTTTGGACCAAGTTACGGGAGTCCGTCTTTTGCTGCGAATAAGAATAAGTTCGATATTTCAAGGAGACGGTCTCCCGTCAATGATTGAAAAAAATCTATATTGCAGATTTGAAAGCATAACATAATTATTTCATCTCTGAGATAACGTTAACAAATTCATCACTATATAATACTACAAAGCATAAATTTAACGTATAAATTATCACACTTACCCTAAAAATTCATTAAAATGTTGAAAACATGCCTAGAAAATGGGAGTCTCATCGCGGTATATAGGCTCAAAAAGGTGTAATTTCGACCTGTATTGCGAGATGTTGGGCTCAAACGTGAAATAAATTCATCGTACTAGCCGCCGCGTGGAATTCTGGTACCTAGGCTGCCCTTAATTTGTTAAGATCTTAATTTGTATGCAAATATTTAGGGTTGAAAAGCGAAAATACAACGATTGCACAAATTGACGGGTACCCGTTACTACGGTGATGCACACCCGTCAATTTATAGCGCTCTCAAGTGTAACGGGCTCCCGTTGTGGAGCTGACTGATGACGGAGAGTATCAACCCGCCTTGCAATCTGTCTTTGGTGTCGTCACTGCCCTGTCACATTTTTGTATTGTATATAATTATAATTTTTCTTTGGTAAGGTATTTATTATTATAATGTATATAAATAGCAATTGATATATTTTAATGATGTGAATAATGAAATATCTATTCAATCTAATATTAGCCGAGTGCACGTCCAATTTAGCGTAACGTTCATATGGGGAGAGAACAAACTTATTACCGAAGCAGTTACTACCGCGGTAAATTCCTACATCGTCCACTTCAATTGCAGGCGACTTACCCCATAGTGAAAAGAAAATGAGAACGACTTGAATGGTCTTTCCTAATCATGCAAAAAGTGTCGCAATCTAGACATTAATTTAAATGTCCAGTTTGTCTTCGAGTCAGTTAAATGACACCAGTCCACACATTAAAAAGAACCATTCATTTTATAATAAGAACGTTTCGTTTAAATAGACGGTTCAGTAGTATAATTAGAGCATGATCACACTCATAATATTCAGAAGTATTCGGCATCATAACGTTACAGGGTATATATAAAAAATAGTGTGGTCTGAAACCACCATTGATCTTTATGTGTGCATTGAACCATGACATTGAAATGAAGTTAATCGACTGAAATAAATAAGAAAAATGTGACAAGTTTTGTAAGCTAACCCTTTATCATCACCACTCCAATGTTGTGGTTCAATGCACGCACCATAATGACATGAGCAGTGGTGGCGGCCGTTTCAATCCGTGTATTTATTTTGATTCACCCTGTATACACTCCAGTTTGTGCTCTCAATTATGATTTACCCTTTACTGGTGCATTCGGCCTCCAATTTATAAACCGGTTTATTTAACATGTTTACCTCCTGATGGGTATTACAAATTCCCCACAAACAACCCATAACTTGATACTGCATCTTAACACTTTCCATGCTGCAGACGATAGTTCCAAAATTCCGAAATCATTCAAATTCATCACCATATTTGGGATCACCATTGGAAATTACTCTAAAATAAGTACAAACAAATATTGGTTCAGTAATCCTTGAGTTAGAATTTCAAAGTGGGAAAGGTAAAACTAATAGCCACCACGTGGATAGTGTTAATGAAACCATTGCGATATGCTACATGTTCGTCTATAATGAGTAGTTAATGGCTGGTAAAGTATCCGTTTTTGCCATTCTCGGAATGAGGGATTTGTAAACGTATCTCAATGGGGAATTTGTTAAGTGTGGTGCTCCCAATGACATTCGAAGAGCTCATAGCACACAGACGGTAATTTAGCGTCCTAATATATACGGAGTAAAACAATTACGAGATTTGTTTTGAACTAACTTTGTGATACCAACTTTCTTAATGCTTACGAGCGCCGAAATAGCGTCTTCATGCTAAACAAGCCCGTCCTCTTATCACGTAGTAATGGAGTAATGATTAAAGATGCACGTTACTTTTTGGACTCGTATAGACGCTGTCTTAACGGGGGTGTCCAGCAAGCACAACATTGTGCATTATATGTTAGAAAAATAATTATTTCACCACACGTCATTGTTACCGGGACTGTCTATTACCACGTACTAGTATTTGAAATATGGCATGTTAAGAGATTTATTTAACGGTTTTTATTCGGGTTTTTTATGATAAGTATGATGTTTGTTCTGTGTATCTACGCGATTTGAACTCGATAATTATTTGTCTAACATATAACGCACAATGTTGTGCTTACTGGGCACCTTCTTTAAGCAAATATGTTGAAATCAAGGTTCACAATGTTTGTTGTTGATGTTTCGGCCATCTAATCGGCATCAAAAAGTCAATTTTGCCCAAAAACTCCCAACAATATTCCGTTAAGAATATGATATCTCAGAAACCCGTCAATATAAGAAAACCCAAGGGATCCCACCGCGACACATTTGTTGTTCAACGGTAAAGTGAAAAGGTACATTATCAGCGTGTGGTATCATATAAGTATGGAGGTATCATGATTGTTTTCTGTATTAAACGTTTGTTGTTTAAGAGCTCTTTGGTAGATTGTTTGCAATCATGTAATGACGTTGAACCATGTCATGACGTTCAACATGGAGTATTTCAAATGATATTGTAGATGATAAATGATCAAAAATGGGGCACTGTCCGTATCAAAAGTGCTCGATTCATAAAAAGAGCGTATTATGTTGAAAAACAAGTAGTTTATAATTTATATTTGTTTATACATAGTAACTGTGCATGGCAGTTTTATGCCCACCAACACAGGGCCGCGGCACGATGATTTTCTAATGATCGCCGCCGCCCTGTAACTGTCAGTTTACTCACTACCCCAATTAGCCAGGCTATATGTGTTTGTGTGGAAACCGGGGAGGGGACAAAGTATGGTTTTTTACCCAACATATTGCCGCGAACCCCCCCCCCCCCCCCCCCCCCCCCCCCCACCCCCGTGATTCGACCCGGGACCCTCATCAGCTCGGATGATGAGGTCATCGAATCAAATGCTGCAGCATGCGCTTGGAGATTTTGTTTTGCCTTTGTGAATCGTAAGGTTAGGGTTAATACATGGCGTGTCAAAAAAGTGTCCCATGTGTTAAGAAATTAATTAAGATACGTCCCATGTCTTTTTGTTTAAAAAACAAACCGTTGGTAAGCCCAATTATTCTTCCATCAAATACACTAATCTATCCCATTGAATTTTACCACCTATCTCCCGATCCCGAGATATAATCGATTCATGAGTGCGATTTTGAAAAAGAAAATGACTTTCAACTGACAATAAACTGCCTTTGTGATTCCGATCCGATCCGATTGTTTTTAAATACATTCAAAATTCAAATAGTTAATGTCATGTCATGGATAATATGGATGAAAATATTTGTCGGTTTAAATTCAACTATCAACATTAATAGATAGAATATTATGTATTGTATCGATTATGTTCAATTACACACTGAATGAAGATTCTAATAAAAGAGTTTTCTGAACATGAAAGGTGGGGACAAAGCTGAATTGTTCATGCCCGTGTATATTTGCCATCATTTGATCACGGAAGCTTCAAAAATGGATAGAACAAAATTAAGATAGCTTAAAACGTTGATTATTAGTATTTCGTGAACAATTTTTATATTTTTCATTGCCAGAAAAATAATGTTACACACGGGACACTTTTTGACACGCCCTGTAAATAATTATCTATTTGAAACTGCTTGTTTTTCAACGTAATATTGTAGATAGATAGATAGATATTTGTAATTCATTACCATTCATTGATCATAATTGCTGATTAAATATTGTGACTATTAGGCCTATATGTCTACATTTTGGAATACGATGACATGTATTTGACTGGATGACCTTACGGCCATGCAATTCCATTAACCATGTGTTAACCCCATTGCTTCGCAAACCGTTACCCCAAATATATGTGTCCTGTATGATATCCCCTTTCTTAAAAATCATTTGATGATTCCATATGATTTCATGTGATTTGGGGTTTAAAGGTCAAAGGTAGCCTAATCTAATTTGCATAATGATGGTGATCTTGAATTATAGAACATTATCAGTGAAGGCAGTTCATGTCTATGTAGGTGTTATTTGTGACCATTTTTGCAAGACAAATGTTCATTAACATGTTTCATTTCAAGTTTTTAAAGACATTCTAAATGTTCATTTCATTTTGCAAAAGTCGGCGAACCCCTAAGAATATCAAAGAGGGGAATTTTTACACACATTACTTGTAATTGCTTAATTCAAACATTACTTTATAGTATACACGTACTTTAAAGGCATATAGATGGTAACGACAATACGAACCCTAATCTATTTCCCCTCATTCTTTGATTTGCGTTTAAATATCAACAGTTCTCTCTCTTTTTCTGTTATGTATCTCCATTATTCCTTTATCCAAATAAGTCATCATATATCACCATAAACAATAAATGTTCAAGCTTTGAGTTGATTCCTTAATTCATTCAAACATGTTAATGTGAATATTAATGAGTTTTGGTGGGGAAAATGACAACAATTAATTATTCAATCATTTAAGGTATTAGATAAGCACCCACACACTAGCAAAACATTGAATTTGTGATATAAATACCCAGTAGATCTCTAAAATTAACACATTTAAATATGATCATTTTAGTGAATGAAATAGGCGCTATTTTGTATGTGATTTGAGGTCACGTGACATCCATTTAACACCTTTCCCAATCCTCCACCATAACCCCTCTTCATTTCTCCCAGACAAATCAGTTGCATGAAACCCTACATCAGTAACATCACTACAGTAAGTAATAACCCACCGGCATGCTTGTCAAATAATAACTATAGCGCAGGCGGTTGTGCTAAAACGCATACTAAAATAATCCGGTAATATTACACGCAATTTGGCTTGGGGAATAGATTAGGGTTTTAAAATATCGAAGTAAATATCTGTGTTAGTCATCAATGTTGCAATAGTCTAAATTTAATGTTCTGATTACTGGCCCGATTTTCAACTTGTTTTCTATTTTACATCCATAAATTGTCACATTCCAAAGTTTGAATTGCATAACTCCAATGGTTCTAATTTTAGAAGCACAAGGTCACAATAATTTTGCCCATTGAGTAGTAGTACACAAACTGCCTTGTGGTTGACCACCTTTGGCAGTAATTCACCACAATTTAGACTATAATTTATAAATGGAACATTTCTGGCCCCTAAGATGTTACAAACATAATGAAAAAATATGGGGATTCGTCTGATATCAAAATATCATGATGTGAAAAAAAATCATAGCCAAACACGCAACAAAAATTGATCGGAACATACACCTTTAAGTGTTGTACAGATTGCATCGATAAAAATGTTATACAGTTTTATTACTTAACGATTTAGAAAATGAAGTCAATTAAGTAAAGACCTCACACAAACGTGTTGGTCCATTTAGTCACTTTTATTACATGTCCACGTTGGCAGATATTATGAATGGAGCAGATGCTCACCCTTAAAATAATTATCTTCTGGGTAAATGTTCTTTTTAATTTTTAGACATAGCATTTGCCCTAGAAGATTTTACTAGAGGCACAAAGCTGAAATTTATAAGACTAGCATGCAACATGACAATTATGTTTACTTGCATAACTGGATGATTTTTTTTATGATGCAACCTGTACTAAAATAAGAATAATTATTTATAAAGGAGAATGTGTACAGATAGACTAACGAGGGAAGCATCAATTCCAACATTCATATCCGCCCGATCATGCGCATCAGTGCCGGTATGACGTCAGACCGCATTATATTATAACCAATCATCAACCAATAAGAGCGTTGGAAGGTACTGACAGTATCGGTTTGCTTTTGATAACGTAGGCCTACATGTGTAATTTATTTATTTATTCCTCTAAACGGTAAACTAACACATAGTTTGGTCAGATATGAACCGTTGTCATGATTAATAAAGTACAACATCTCCAAGTTTATAGTTTACGAGTGCCTTTTTGTATAGAAGTCATAGACGGGTACACGGGTACGGGTGCGACGAATTACAAGGGTAATATGGTAAGGGTACGGGTTAGGGTGCGAGTACGGATACCGGTACTGGTTAGGGTAGGTCGGGTTAGGGTACCTGTTCTGATACGTGCTAGGGTTAAGTTTAAGACAATGGGCCATATTTCGGTGGGGGAGTGGGTTGCCGGGCCCTTTACAGCAGATATCTTGACTGGCAGGGGCCATTCTATACCCTGTGTGATGTACTTGTTAATATTAAAGTGGTTTGAGGTGGTACCTCCCATATTTGATCCAGCTCAGATTAGGCGCCATTCTAAAGGGCGTCTAGCAGGCCTTATGTAGCAAAAATTGTCTGACAGGGGCCATTCTTTAGACTACTTTAGGTGTAATTTATTATTTAAAAATAGTTTCCAGTGGTATTTTTCTATCAATGGTACGACTTGGGCATAGGGGCCATATGTGGAATGTCTGCCTGGCACTTTGCAGCAGATAGTTCATTTTAAAATGGTTTGAGGTGGTACCTTCAATGTTTGATCTTGCCCAAATTTGGGTGTGTGTGTGGGGGGGGGGGGGGGGGGGGGACGTCTGACAGGCCCTTTGCTGCATATAATTGGTCTGGCAGGGGCCATGATTCCATAATCTGTGTATTGTACCTGTTAATTTTAAACAGGTTTGAGATGGTACCTCCAATGTCCGATCAAACGTAATATTCAGCCACTGTGTACCTATGGGTCACATGCAGCAGTGGGCATACATTTTTATTTGCATATATTAGGTTACGCTATAAATTCTCCTGTTGGTACTTCCGTTCGTTTGATCAAGCTGATGCGGACTTCTTGTATACGTCCTTGCTTAGCCGACAATCATTTTTGTACATCACTTCACCCCTACCCATGCGGCTGGCGTTGCAATTGATTAAGAAAATGTGATGTGATCAAGCAAAAGTCGAAAGTCTCAAATATTGATGCTTTTGAGATATGACCAATTGATTCGTGTTCTATTGTTCAGTGACAAATACGCCAATTATTCATCTTTGGAATTAATTATCTACTCTTAATGGAATTTTCTGCAAAATGTTGCATCACAAATGACCAGTACAATGAAGTAGTAAAACTAAATGTGTGATGTTTTGTACTTCAGCCTCATTTTGCTTGATCGCATCACTACTTAAAAATCCTCATTAATATAAGGGAACTAGAATAGGAAGTGTCAATAATATAAGCCTATAACCAATGCAGATAGTTTAGAGATCCGCTAATGTATGACCAGATGACGGCCAGTTAATTGACCCCTTACACGGGTGATCGTGGTTTCAAAACGAAAACGAGCTCCGCCGCGTGCGCCAATTATTCAGTGTTATCTCCGTTATGAGGGCGCTATACAGTATATCCTCCGTAAAACTGCTGTATTTCCTTATACTGGTTTTTAGTTCCTACGTTTCACAAACACTTTGTTTGACAAAACCCGCGCCACACCACTCATCAAGGAAGGCGTATGTATGTTGCCACGGAAGTGCCAGAAGTTATCAACTTGACCGAACATGGTACGACATCAATGAATGGGTTGCTATTTCCTTGTGAAGTTTGCTACGTTAGTCCAAGACAGCTTATTTTGACTTTAAATATTCATACTGTTTCCTTTTAATAGCATAATTGCGGCTTGTCTGTTATTTGACTTCTTGATTGTTGTGTAATTTCTCTTTTAAAATCATCTATGTGCAGAACTGTTGGTCGGTTTTTCTAGCATTTTTTCACAATTTTCAGGTCGGGGTATTTCTTTTTCATATGACCACTTCTGAGGCATTAGAGACTTTGACTTTGAATCTTGCCTTGTACATTTTTTATTTTCTTTACTTTTTCTATACCGCTTGAGCTCGGCCGCATCATCCGGCTTGATGTCTGGCCATATGTGTGCTTTCCTCATAATTGATTCTGCAATCTAGTGTGAATCTCCATCGTTCCAAAGTTCCTTTGCCTTCTCGTAATTCTCCTCTTGGTCGTCAAAAAGTAAAGAGTCCTTTACTAAATTGTTTGGCTCACCAGATATGTTTACTTGGTCACAGCTCATAGTTATTTATCGGGGACTTTGTGAATGTTGCGTGTTGCAAGCAGTCGCCACAGAATTGAAGTATATATCCTATGATGTGGTATAGTAGCTTTCAATCGATAATCAGCGAGCAGCCTTGTGATATTATTTCCTCCATACGTAATATCGGTCCACATTCACTTCTTCTATCATGTGTACTGCTGTTTAATCATGTTAATACACTGTCACACTTAATTTGTGTTACACTTAATTTCTGTTTGAACTCTATTTTCTTCTTCCAGAAGCCTACATAGATATTTCCTTTCGTTATGCGTATAGCATTCAAACATTATATCTGCATGTTTCTTTCCTCTAACTTCTCTTTCTTATGCAACCAAAGACCTTCTGTCACCCTTTGTATTGTAGGTAGGGTTATCCAGCAGCACGTATAAATCATAATATCATTCTGTAACTACTTCTCTCACTGCATTATCTTCTTCTCTACTTTGTTCATCATCTTCCTCTTCTGCAATGAATCCTACTATCATGTTCATGGCTGGCGAACATGCTAATAGTTTTCCTTTCATATTCTTCTTCTTTGCTACCGTCACAGCTGGCATGATTCCGTTGCACATATTTACATAATATTGATTTCGTGCTACACCTCCTCCCGGCCCACCCATTTTTTTATGTCATCTGTGCATGATGTTGTTGTGACGCTAATTTTATATCACGTCATACCATCTCTCTGTTAGTTTTTTAAAATTAGTATTTGTCATTTTAGGGATATCCTTACTTATTATTTAGACTCGGGAAACTTTCCCGCCGTGCTTGAATTCCAATTTCGTGTGCGCTATTAGTTCCAATCTTTCTCCACATGAGAAACATCAATGTACACGCCGTTCTGATTTACACCATGTTTTATTACAACAAGTGAGGCTTCTAAATTTTACATAGAAGATCGGATTGGAGCATGATAGTTTTTGTTTCATTTTATTAAGTCTATGCTTGGTGTGAATTTCACTGAGAACAAGAAAATTGAACCAAAGATGTTTGAACATGATTCAATCAAATACATCGTATATAAATATCTTTTTCCAGTGTAGTTTCTAGTGTATTTTATAAAACCTCTCCCCCATGCGATTAATTCCTCAAATGCACTTCATAAAATCAGGTGGAGATGTCTGTTTTTTTTAAATACTTCTATGTCAATGTCTTTTCTTTTGATTAACTACTGGTTTGAAGTAAACCAACACGTATAGATCATGTGACCTGTGACGTAATCCCCGGCGGTATGAGTGCGCACCTACAGGGAATCTGCTTTGTAAATTAAATTCACACTTGATTGATCATTACTTACGTTGTAGAATAGTGCAGTATAATCATGGTCTGCATCCCTAGCACAATGAGAAACCAGGTACTAAATCTGGATGCCTGGCAGTATGCATACGCACCATGAGGGTAGGTGCTTTTAAAATTAGCGCTCAGTGCTGAGTATTTTGCAGTAGGCATGGACTAGAACCTCCAGCATGTCTTCAGAATAGGCGCTAATCAATTTTTAAACACTTAAAGTTGTAAGCAGCGGTCACATCATCTATATTGTATCGATTTATAATGATCATGACCGCAGTTAACCGAAAAAGGGAATAGAATCAAATATTGCTAATTTTCTGAAATGTCTTATAGCGTGATGCAGACTACGGAACTTTGTATCCATGCGAGTTTACATCGCGTTCATCGAAATCCCGCGTCAATTCAAAGAATACACTGAATGGACTGTATGTAATGCGCCAACATTGCAGTGAATGACGCGTACGCATGATTGATTACTTTCTGTAAAGCCGAACGACGCATACATCATAGACAAATGACGTCAAAACCGCTCGAGTATGGTGGTCGATCGCGCATAAACAATAGTCTTCAAAGGCCACTTTAAGGAATATAATTCTTAAGACGTTAACAAGTGGATTACGATAATAAGTCTATGAATAGGCGGCTATCTGGTTTGAGTAGTGTCGCGATTTGCTTCCTCCTCTACTACATGTACCTGGTATGATATTACCAAAGATGTTCTAGTGCAGGGATTATGATATTATTGAAATGTCGAATAAGAACTGATTCTATGTGTGTTTCATAGTACCTGTATGACATGGCATGTTTGAATAAAGCGGTGATTAGTATGGGCATTGGTTGTCTCTTACGACAACAGCATGGCCCTGTGACACTAAGCTAACGTGAAAACCGAGATGGCACGGTGAAAGTGTTAATACTTTTAACAATTTCAACATATTAAATTAACACATACATTCACCGTGTCCGACTGATTTTACTATGTGAGCGTGTTTCTGCTGGGGCACTGCAAAAAGTAAACGCTAATAAACGCTAAGTTTCAATCGGTCAGTTTAAATACTACACGTTCTTTATTTTGGTCCGAAACACACATAGCTTCAAACGACTTGGCGAAGTATCCCTGTACGTACTAGAAATTCATTGATATTGTCACGAATAGAATATATGACATAGCGCCCTCTCTCGGTAGGATCAGTCCATCCCTGCTAGGCGCTAACGTAATTACTGTAATTCATTCAGTTAGATTGGAGATCCGATCAGTGAAGGTCGCATGTTAACGATGGATGATGAATAAAGGATTGTGTTGTATTTTGAGATGAATAAAGGATTGTGTTTGTAAAACTATATAAACAAAGCGAGTTGCAGCTACCTCTGAGGCTAGTTACCCCCGTGACGACAGATGGAGAAGGACAAATCGTCACAATATTACTGACAACTATATTACGCGTACGATAATTGTGCTGCCCTCTCGTGGCATTTATTACGTATGATATGAAATGCTAATAATGAACGAATGATGGCGCACCAATGTTTGGATGGTGAATATAGCACAAAGTTATATTCAACCGTGGGGGAGAGGGATACTATGATTGTCGAAATTATAGTGCGTTGTTACACGCTCTATTATATATAATCGTGTTTGAAACCCCACTCCCATGTTAATTGTGGTAATTTGTCACAGACCGGGGCTTGAAAAACGATTATATATATTATATAATCGTGTTCCTAGCCCTGGTCTATGGGAAATTACAATAATTAACACGTGTTTGCCCTCTCGTGGCATTTATAACGAACGATATGAAAAGCTGGAAATGAGCAAATGATGGCGCACTAGCGTTTGGACGGGGAATATAGCGCAAATTTATATTCAACCGAATATTATTATTGTCGATATAAGATTGAGTTGTTACATGCTATACCGGGTGTCCCTAAAAAAAGGGTGCACGTGTTTACCCAACTTGTTGACCATGAAGTTCTAACATTTGGTGTAAGGTGTTTACACATATTGAAAGACTAGACACCTGGCTTTCAGATGCTGCTTATTTCATCTGATTCGGATTTGTCAATCCTGAGATATGGACAATTAACTAGAGCTACCCAGAATCGATGTTGTGTCACTTTACAGTTTCAAAGGTTTACTCCTAAGATACAACTTCCACTTGTACGATTGCCCTTCACCAGTGTTATGCAAAATAACATTTTTGTATTGAGATTGAATAGGTTTGAATAATAGAATGAGTGCCTGTGTATCCAAGCAGAACTGAATATGAAGATGTTTGTTACATGATTCGAACCAGTCCTTTTGACGAGGTTTTACAAAATGTTTATTAGGCCTACATTTTCAAAACAAGACAGACGTCCATATGGCTGGGTGCGGCCTCAATTTTAATTAGAAGAGGGTGTTCATGGTCTTAAAATATCATGAAACGAGAAGCCAAGCAGAAGTCACCAGAAAGTTTGCCATTCATTTCCCAAACACGCACCTACCATCGAGGAATACACCTATATACAAAGGAGTATTGGAAATACTTGGTAGATGGTACAAGCACCAATATGAATAAAGAACATTCTGGAAGACTAAGATATGAAAAGTGGCAGGACAGAGTAATACATTGATAACGCGCGGCGTGCACTTCAGAGGGATCCCAGAATAACTGCTCGTAGAAATCACTTACCACATATTCCAAGGACATCATTTTTGTTCCTCGGCCTCTTTTAAACAATTCTGGTTTAAATGCCCACCCCAATGTTTCAAGACGATTGATGCCCATGGATAGACCAATGTTAGTATCGTTTTGACGCTCATAATCATTCTTTCTGTAAAATTGGCACAACGTCGATTTTGGGTAGCTTTGACAAATCCAAATCAGATCAAATAAACGGCATCTGAAAGCTGAGTGTTTCCCCCTTCCGGGTGTATAAACATATTACACCACACTTTAGGATTTCATGGTCAACAAATTGCGCAAACATGTGCACCCTTCTTTTAGGGACACCCTGTATTATATATATAAATCTTATTTGAGGCCTCGCTCCCATTTTAATTGTGGTAATTGGTAATTCAAGTACCCATTCAGTGAGGTGCTAATCACCGATCCTTTGTCACTCCTTTTAACAATATAGAACAAAAGGATCTTTCCTCGAGCTTTCCTCTACTTGTGTTTGGGCAAGAGCTCTTATGGGAATTGTGTCAAATATAGCGACTAGAATGGAAATTATAGAGCAAGACAATCATGTCTCATTTTCCTCCCCTGTAGAGCATACTTTCAATTCAGGAAGTAGTTTATCCCAAACTAGCTGGGTCTTTTACTCAACCTAGCACAGGATCCGCGTATAGAATTAGTATGATATAGGTGTGGTCGTATAGGACATGAGTGGAGAAAATGGTATGCGGGAGTTGACGTATATAGGAAGCCTTTAAAGGAGGTGTCCCGCAAGCATAAAAGTGTGCATTATATGTTAGAAAAATAACTATCGAGCCCAACTTTTGTAATTATATAGAACAAAACGTATACAAAATGTGACAAAAACAAATAAAAACCGCAATCTCTCAACATGCACTTTTTAAAATTCGCGGCGATCGAAAGTCCAAGTGTCGATGATGTCATAGTTATACAATGCACATGCCCAAATTTGAGCAATCGTGGGTAGCTGAAGCACGTGCAGCAAATGTTAGTAGTTTGGACATTACTGGATTCATGGCACTCAATTTACCTGTGAATATTGCTCGTCACGTGTTATACTTGATTTTTGAACAGGCATTGTGCAAGAATATATTGCGCCTATCGTAAACATAGACTTGCTAAGGAGAGTAAAATACATGACCTTGAGACACAGAAAACGCCCCCTCACACCCAGTCTATTGGTCTTTGTTATGGTGGTTGGCGTGTTTCTGCATTAGGTATATTAATTTCAAATACGGCTTCCAGTGTACAGAATAACTAAAAATAACTGTACTCATTTTATTGCGCGTATTCCGAGTTAATACGGTCGCATGTTTCCACAGATTTTGCGTCGCAGAAGACTAACCTAATTTATATTTAAACATGCATAAAAAGACATGCTGTATTTTTAGACAAAAATAAACAATTCGTTTCTCTAAATTACGAAATAAAGACTGTTGGGGTTTTTTCCCCTGCATTATTTAAGGTAATTTGCATTGTGTCAATTTTACTAGGGAGGGCGTATGTTGTGACGTTGATTTTTATATCACGTCATATTTTGTCTCTAACAGGTTGTACCTGTTAGTTTCTATAAATTACTATTAATTTGTCGTTTAGGGATTTCCTTATTTATTATTTAGGCCGCGATAGTTAGACTCGGTAACCTTTGGTTTAGTTCCAGTCTGCCCGCCACATGAGATACATACTCTTGTCCTGTCAGGTGTCAGGATACGCTAAGGAGTCTTCTGTAACACCACATTTCAAAGGCATCAATTGGTTTGTTAGCATTCTTTGTTGGTGCCCACGATTCGCATTAATATGTGGCTATAGCAAAGACGGATGTCTTTCTGAACTTTAGCTTGAGATCTGTGGACAAGCCTCTGCTCTTCATGATATACTGAGCATATTCTGGGTGCTTGTTTTCGCAATTGCCAGTTATCAGTTGATTTTAGTGGTACTGTTATTTTTGGTGTTGATAAGTGATCCAAGATATTCAAAAACTTGAACCACTTTGACTATCTGTGCTTTATGATGAAATACTACTCAGATATCATAATGCATTGGGCTAGTGTAGTCTCCCTTTTTGTACCAGCATTTTGTTAATGATCTCATCAGGATTAATATCATATTCATTCAAGAATTTCACATAACATAAACATTTTAGTACCTGAGTTTCGAGTTTGTACTCACATTTCGGCCACTTGTGATACAAATCCAAACCATTAAAACTGTATTTTTTTAACCAGTCACACATCGGGGATGAAGGTTGAAAACCATGTCATATTTGGTCCATATCCATCAGTTATGATGAACCATCATATGAGGGTGATAATTCTTGCATCAGAGTCAAAGTATTTTTAGAACACCCTAAATATGCTGATTTTTGCAGATCTAGCCCCATAATACACATGTTGTGGGTTCGAATTCCGTTGTGGCCAGTGTGTTGTGTCCTTAGGCAAGGCACTTTATCGCGCTTGCCTCTCTCCATGCCCAGGTGTATACGAGGAGGTATCATCAAGTTTTCGAAATCACCCAGAAGTGAAGGAGCTATATCGATGACATTTTGTCAGTGTAACCACTGGTCCTTAAAAACATTATGGTGCAAAAATGGTCTCGTAAGTATGTTTACTTTTTATACAGGTGGCGCTAGATGCCAAGGCCATGTAAATCAATGATGTCTTTCAACGGTGCTGTGTACATGGTGAATGATAATGGTCCAATAACTGATCCTTGTGGGAAGTCTTCAAGAGGAGTATGAGGCTTAGAAGGCTTAGAAATGTTGTCATTTACAGAGATAAATTGAGACCTACAAGTGACAATTGTGATTTTGAATTCAGACAAATATAAATATTGAATTTACATTTACTATGAAGTTTGATTCATATTTAGTAATTTCGGTGTATTTCTTATGTAATTTAGTGTTTTTTCAACCTGCTTTATCTAATGATTTACCATGGCAACGATTTATCTGAGTAACACTTTGATTATAAAATACAATAATTATTTTTTCCAAACATGAATGTTAACTAAAAAACCTTGAAAAATGATAAAATTAAACTACATGTTATAGTCATATGTTCCTTATAGCTTCAAAAGTCCGGCGATGTAAATAGCGTGTTCACGAACATTCCAAAACAACATACACCTGCGGTTGCGTCCGCGTCACGGGTAAACACATTATCTGCGTGGTGCGGTTTAATCGGCGTGCTGGTTGCCCATAGGAGCGCTGGTGATCTCAATTTTTTTTAAAATTCATTATACGTCATTTACTCAACACCGGATCCATTTAATAAGATTGGTCCAGGGCCCGAGTTTCAAGGATACAACATTGCACGCATTGTGCACACGTCTTTACAATAGCGGATAATTGATGACCTTAATGGCATCATACGAAGTGTTTCATTCAATGTAATCGACACAGCAAATAATTAAAGCCTATTGTTTAGATCTGGGTTGAGTTAAGCGTATTTTCAAAATAAGTGGTTATATTTCCCATAACAGGATGTTGTGACGTCAAAGCAGTAAATTATTTAACATGCATGTCAAAATACCGTCGAATCGAGCTATTAGGATTAATAGTATTGACTGATATGAGGCTCACGAGCGTTGCAATAAAAATGCTTAATTTGTAATTTTTGTATTGCGCATTGTTATTGTCATTAAATATTGTAAGCCTACAATTCAGGAAATTTGAAGTTGGAACCCAGAATTCATTTCTCCGCTAATATCCAACATTAAGCATGTTAAGGCAGTCAGTACGCAGGTATCGTTTTTAATGAGTGACCTTGCCGATTTCTAACCCACGCAAAGATCGATTTCAGGATGTCAACCTTGCGCTAAAACATTAAGGGAAGTTTGTTTTCCCTGAATTAATTGAGGTAGGGTTAGCTGGCAGCCATGATGGAGAAGTAGGTGGATTGTTCGTAATTTTCTCTATAATATGATGCCAAATCTGACATATTTGGTCCACAAACAGTGATTTTATCGCTAATTTTAGAATTTAAAAACTTTCGTGACTTTGCTTCTTGTAACTATTCACTTGACTGGACTAAAATTCGTACGATGTTTTAAGAGCAATTTCCGTACTAACGGAATCTTAAGCTTTAATTTCATATCAAAAACATTGATGCCCGACTTCTTTTTTGATAAGAAAAACGGAGTTTGATTTTCACCGATTTTCGGTCAGAAAACGAAACTTACGATCCCCCGTTAGGCCTCGCCAACTTGATTTTTAGTTCCCCGTAACACGCCCGCGCTTCATTTTCATGCCCGCGTTTGAATTCATTATTGAAATTTCTGAAAAAAAATACCGTTTTTCCAATGAAAACGTCCGAATTCATGCATTTTGTGTGATGAAATTGTGAAATGTTTATTCATTTTGACCAGAATAGCCTTTCTGTAAAAAAAAAATCATATGACATTGTGTAGCGCAGAGGGATCGATTTCGAACCCCGGACCTCTCGCTCCCAAAGCCAGCCCTCTACCATCTGAGCTATCAAGCAAATCTGAATATAATTGTGAGATTTAAACACTTGATCAACAACCCGTCGACGCTACGAAATGAATTTAGATCGAGACAAGATTCGAGGAGCTATTTTATAAGCATTCACTTGACCGGACTAAATAATTTTATAAAATTGTAAGCATGTTTCTAGTTACAAAAGACTATGAATATTATGATACGATGGATAAAATTGATGCCTGATTCTTCAGAAGCGACTTTTTTACCATGAATTTGGCTTTAGTTTCGTCAAGTTTTTCTTGAATTCGGGTTTGTCGGATTGCAATAATCTGCACCGAAAATACAACATGTCATGAAGTTCACAGATAATATTAGATAATATTATTTGCATAATATGCCTTTTTACTATACAATTTCATGGCAAATGTGTTTGAAATGTGTGATTATAATCATTAAAAGAGCTCATTTACATCGTGCTATTACGAGGTCAACTATGACTGCGAAGCGGTTTCACTACGGGTGAGTACTTCCGGGTCGCTTTGCTGGGTTAGAAAAGGAACGACTTTTCGCGTGGTTGCGAACTGACTGAAGGGTCCTTTATCAAGTGCTGATTTTGCAATAAACTTGTATGTAGAGCTTGAGCCATCTACTAACTCATATCCCTCAATGCTCCTACCAATCAATAGTGATGGGCCCAATAACCGTGGAGATGAAACGGTTCCGAACAATGAATGGGAGAACTGAGGAGGTGGGGTGTTGATTTCAACGAAGTTCTCTATAAATCGAACTGCACACCTCAGAATTGCAAATAATATGCCTTAAACAAGTCCCCTTTTAGTGCCTTTGAACAGGGTGTCTGCTGGGAATGTAGAATTACACAGCGCATTAACCCACCCGGTGCATGTTCGCTGTGTATAACAGCGTAACATGAATAATGCAACACGTCACGTCACGACACGACAGCTTCATGGTTCAATCGAGCAATGATTGTGGACCGTATCAATGACGCCATTTTTTGTGTTCGAAAATGTCAACGTTTTTACCGGTCTTTCAAAACGCTTTGGTACTGCACTTATTATATTGGTGAGTTATTGAATTATTCTTTATACTCCATTTACTCAACACCGGATCCATTTAATTGGTCCGGGTTTCAAGGGTACAGCATTGCACGCATTGTGCACACGTCTTTGCAATAGCGGATAATTGATGACCTCAATGGCATCATACGAAGTGTTTCAAAATAATTGGTTATATATATTTCCCAATAACAGGTTGTTGTGACGTCAAAATAGTAAATTATTTAACAAGCATGTCAAAATACCGTGGAATCGAGGCTATATACGTTATTATTAGTTTTGTAATTTTGGTATTGCGCATTGTTATTGTCATTAAATATTGTAAGCCTACAACTCAGGAAATTTGGTTTTGGAACACAGAGTCCATTTTCCTGCTAGTATCCGACATTGAGGGACCTTTATCAAGCGCTGATTTTGCAACACACTTGTATGTAGAACTTGAGCCATCTACTAACTCATATCCCTCAATGCTCCTACCAATCAATATTGAGGGTCCCAACGACCGTGGAGATGAAACAGTTCCGAACAACATTGGATGGGAGAACTGGGGGTGGGGGGGGGGGGGGGGGGGTGATGATTTCAACAAAGTTCTCTATGTCATTACATTCCAGTTGCCTGTAATGCCTGTAATGTTTGAGCCCTAGTTCGACAGGTTGAACTGGCCATGCATGACGCTAGTATTAGTAAGTTCCACCCAAGAATTACATTCATCCAACACCATATACCGCCAGCATGCTGGGGGACCATGAGTGAGGCAGCCGTGGAACTGGTAGCAATCCCCCAGGCGCGGCAGTCTTGCCACATGACTTAGCACAGCCAGATGTGGCTAGTTTTAAAACTAAAATCTGCTCTTCGGATTATATAATGTGATTTTGTTTTCAAAATTTGACATTTTGTTTTTACAAAATGTGATATAGCACTAGTCTGTGACAAATTGGACTTAAAAGTTGGATTTTCTTAACAAAACAACATTTTTCAAAAGTAATATACATGTAATAGTCATAAGTTCCTTTTAGTTTCAAAAGTCGATGTAAATAGCGTGTGCACGAACATTCCAAACCAACACACACCTGCGGTTACGTCCGCGTGACGGGTAAACACAATATGCGTGGTGCGATTGGCGTGCTGATTGCCCTAGCAACGTGGGTGATCTCAAATTTAAAAAAAAACCGCTTTGCTACTGTACTTATTGTATAGGGGAGTTGTTGAATTATTCATTATACGTCATTTACTCAACACCGGATCCATTTAATAAGATTGGCCCGGGTTTCAAGGGTACAACATTGCACGCATCGTGCACACGTCTTTGCAATAGCGGATAATTGATGACCTTAATGGCATCATACGAAGTGTTTCATTCAATGTAATCGACATGGCAATAATTTAGGCCTATTGTTTAGATCTGGGTTGAGTTCAGCGTATTTTCAAAATAATTGGTTATATTTCCTAATAACAGGTTGTTGTGACGTCAAAGTAGTTAATTATGTAACAAGCATGTCAAAAACCGTTAAATCGAGCCTATATATGCGTTATTATTAGGATTATTATTATTGACTGATATGAGGCTCACGAGCGTTGCAATAACAAAAATGCTTAATTTGTAATCTTGGTATTGCGCATTGTTATTGTCATTAAATATTGTAAGCCTACAATTCAGGAAATTTGGTGTTGGAATACAGAGTCCATTTCTCCGCTAATATACATTACATTAAGGGACCTTTATCAATCAAGCTCTGATTTTGCTACAAACTTGTATGTAGAGCTTGAGCCATCTACTGACTCATATCCCTCCATGCTCTAACCAATCAATATTGAGGGTCCCAACGACCGTGGAGATGAAACGGTCCCGAACAACATTGAATGGGAGAACTGGGGGGTTGATTTCAACGAAGTCCTCAAAGTGTTATGCACATGCAGAACGTTGATGCATACACAATTCATGTAGACATACAGGTTGAGTAAAAAAAAAGTGTACTCAATTTTCGGATTTTTTTTCTTACAATCTGTGCAAAAATTGTATAGATTATTTATTGAAGCAAACAGGTTATCTCATTAGCTTTTTAAAGAATTTTAGTTGGTTGAAATTGGTTGTGGTAAACATATTTTATTCTCATTTGCGTAAAAGTCAACATTTTATAAACCGAACAAGATTTGAGATTTTTGTCTTATAAGATCTATTGAATTCCACTATTGAAAACGGTCCACATTCTAGTCCGAGATGAGTCTGACTATCACAAAAGCCCAAATTTGATTTTGTTGTTGCTAAATTCATGTAATAATGACATTGTTTTGTCATTATTTCGCATTTAATGTTTAAACAAATAACTGAGAATGTTTCAGGACGGAAAGAGACACTAATTATTAAAAGCTCCCTCCCCTCCCCTCCCCTCCCATCAACTCCTCCCCGCCCCTTTCTCCCCCTCCCATTCCCCTCTCTCCCTTCTTTCTGATGAATACGCGCCATTATCAGAATTTGTAAGATAGGCACCAATAACCTAAGTGAAGCGAACGGATTTGCAAATTTTGAAATATGGTAAGAAATCTGTCTCGTCTAATAAGTTTAACTCTTCTGATACCAGCTTTAAATGCTGTTGTATGAAATTATTGACTGGATTAGTTAACACTGCATTATTCCAAAGGTTTTTTTCATTTTTTTTTTCATAAATGTTTTTTTTATTATTCTTTATTCTATGATACACAATAAATTTATACAATAACATCAATATTTACAAAATAATATAATAATAGCAAGTATGTACAATGTGGCAATCGATTAAAAACGACATAATTGATATACATGATGACATAGTAATTACAGAGAAATCAGTCTACGAAGACAGAGTTCTTTTTCAAATAGGAATAACAGATTTGGGTGGTTGCCGTATCTAAACTTGCTTATGCATAGTTTCCCAACGGCGATGATGAGGTTAATCAATTTTAAATCGTGATGGTCATAAGTATTATTGTGATAGTTCAATATAACAATTTCAGTGGTCAATACAAAGCATATTGATAATTTACGCGAGATAACTTGACTAGCGTAAGACCATAGCTGTTTAACTAGATTATATTTGAAAAAGAAATGGTCGATATAGTCAATCACGTTGCATGTGTGACAAATATTATTCTCTACCTTACCCATCTTACATAGAAGTACTTTGGTGGGATAAATATTGTGGAGGATTTTCCAATTTAATGAGATCAACCTCGCTTCATCGGTGCACTGTGGAGTGGCGAGCCAAATGTCGGTCCAATTGAATGAGTAATTGGGGAATCTAAGTGGCCAGAAATTTGTACACAGAGGGGGAACATACAAATTGTGAATCATGGCTTTCCTAAAACCTTTGTTTGTACAGGTATCAATAGGGACTGAATTAAAATAAACATTTTCTCCGTTGTTTTCGGGAGTTGTGGCATTGTCACAAGGTGTCTTTGTTAATTTCCAATCAATGGGAAGCGCATTGCGGAGAGCGTAATACTGCAAAATTACGGCACCCTTATCCTTTAGACGATTACGGAAGTGGTTAATGGAATAGAAAGAACCATCATCGTGAAATAGGTCACCCACAAAAATAATTCCCGACTTAATCCAGTCTATGAAGAATAGTGTGTTATTTTTCAATTGGATAACATCATTATTCCATATAACTTGATTATGACATGATGCAATATCATCTTTGATTATAACTTGCTTAGTGTCGAACCAGATTTTAAATAGCTTATAGTAAAAAGAAGGTAATCTCTTTAACATAATATGACACATGTTGTTAAGCTGCTTAAATGTACAGTTACAATTAAAAATATTCATACCAATACCCAACTTGTTTATATAGTACAATGGGATATTTTTCCAACATGCAATATCTGAGTTGTTAAGTTTCTTAATCCATGACAGCTTTAGTGAATCGAAAAATAGTTTGGTGTGAAACATGTTTATACCACCTTTATCGTAATCTGCAATCACTGTGTTACGTTTGACTGCTTCTTTCTCTGCCCCAAATAAATTTGAAGAACATGTTATTGAGTTTCATAATAATTTTATCAGGGATATCCATGACAGAGGCAATGTATGACAATTGTGATGCTAACAGTGTTTTAACAATCAAATTTCTCAAATTATTCCAAAGTGGCATTTTATATGTAGATCTCATCGAGCTGTAGATTATTTTGATCGCAATCTTTTAACTTCTGCCAACCTAGAATAATATCTTTATTTAAATGATTCATTATTCAAGTTTAATATAACAAGATTGCTGAAGGATCATTTTTCTGGACCATCTTTGTTTAACAAAACTGACAGTTTTTACGCGTTTTATACGCGAATTAGTTTCCCTGTTTAATTATTCAAGTTTAAATCAAGATGGCTACAGGAACGTTTTGATAGAGCTTTTAGGTGTTCAAATAACCAATTTGTGCGCGCTATGTGCGAATAATTAGTTTCATAGAGTGAATAATTAGTTTCAATGTTTTATTATTTAAGCTTTACAATATGGCTTCATTAACGGTTTTTTTAACCTTTTTGGTGATACGCGCGAATTAGTTCAATGTTTTATTATTCAAGCTTAACAAGCCATTTCTAGTGTTAAAATAGCCATTTTTGCGCGTTTCGCGCGAATAATTTAAATGTTTAATATTTATTCATGCGTAGCTTGAATAATTAAACATTGAAACTATTTCGCGCGTAGGATTTTCTTCTGGACTATTTTAGTTAAAAAACAGAATAAAGGTACTACTGAGTATCGAACTTACGATTCAAGGGTACCTATATCACGAGTACTTATTTGAAATCCGCTGCCCTACAAACTGAGCTAACCGGCACATAACAATTTCTAGTCATGCGCATTCAAATATACGGATATAGGTTCACTTGATTTGTAAAAATAAGCCCCCCCCCCCCTCGAAAAATTAAAAAAAAATTAAAAAAAAAACCCGCTAACAAAACAAAACAGTGACATGGAGACACAGAGAGAAAAATAAGAAGAAAAGGGGAAGAAACAGACAGAGAAGAAAAAATGACTGTACGGAGTATCGAACTCATACTATAGTGAATCAAAAAAGGTGTACAGTTCAGTGCCCTGCCACTATTATATTTTGATGTTGTTCTTACTATGTTTGGGCTTTTATCGTTTTCTTATGTCACTTTCATTGGTATTTTAATCCACGCACAAGTGTTTTTCTTGTAATTGTCATGTTCTCTGATTTGCAGTGAACCAAGTGATTAGCCCATCAGAGCTCTTTGTAGAGATTAACCACTAGTTTAATCACTCAGATCATTAACCCTTTTACTATATGAAGAGCTTTGTTGCATAAGGGCTATGGTGCATTTTTTTCAAAAATGAGTTTGATATAGAAATGTATAGGGCACAATCATATGTTTGAAGGAAACAAAGTCATTGTTTTTCAAAAAGACCTACATCTCATTGTATACAGCCATTGAAGTTGTTGTTTTGTTGCCAAAGGGCTTGTATCCATAATTAATTCTGGATACAAGCCCCTTTGCAACAAAACAACAACTTCAATGGCTGTATACAATGAGATTTAGGTATTTTTGAAGAAAAAAATGACTTTGTTTCCTTCAAACATATGATTGTGCCCTATACATTTCTAAATCAAACTCATTTTTGAAAAAATGATTAAAATAAATGATTTGTTTTGTGTGGTATTTTCTCTATTGTACAAACAGATGGAATTTTGTTTCAAAAGGGCTTACATCCACATTTTCAAATAAATTAAACATGATTTTAAAAATATTGAAAACTAGCACATTGCAAATTTATTCCAATTTAAGTTAGTATATGGTGTACCTCTTTCATAATCCATTCAGTTTTTCAATTGCTCAACTTGAATAATTAGAAACAGTTTTTTGACTTTTTCTCCAAAAGAGCCAAAGTTGATATAGGCAAAATACCTCTATTGTTCACATCTGTTCTTTATACAAAAAACTAAAACTGTTTGCTATCTGCTGAAGATAGCAATTCCATAGTTAGCCACGTTAATTGTCACCTTATTAAGGGCGTTGTTGTTGTTTTTACACAATGATATAAAACTCCGCATCCCGGTATTCTGTCTGTATAAATCAACCCCTGTTAATTTAGCCTAGAAAGAAATACATCCCTTAAAATGTGTTGGTATTCATAAGAAGTCCAATAACTTCATTTTTGGCCAAATTGAGTTAAACATGGTTTGGGCAGCTTTAGGGGTATTAAGAAACATGGGAATATTACTGATTTTTAAATTTGAGACTTTTAAATATATTTTTCAGGGGGTCCAATTAGCACTGTCACCAATGTGAGTGCAAGAAGCATGTAAGTCCACCCATTATGGTGTTTCTAAAACATGAACCAAAGTAAATTATCAATGTTACTGCACAAAACAATCTTTTTTTTTGCACTTAAAAGTCAAAATATATAAATTCGTTAATGGCCCACTATATTAAACAACTTAAATGGGGACAATATGTCGTTTTATCATAAAATGTGTTTTTGTGCTATAAGAGATTCTGAAACACTGTTTGTAACTCCACAAAATAGAGCCAATTTTCCTGTCATTTTTCTGTTTGTCTTCACCATGGTAAAAGGGGGCTAATAAACCCAAACTAACTTCCAATTTCATTGAATTACACTATACTTGCTAGAAATGTAATTCAAATAAATGTTAGTATTACTTGTTCAAGGCTTGAATTATTTTTTGCAAGATTTGTTATGAATTGGTAATATAATAAACTCTGTACAAGCGCAAGAAGTGCGTAAGTCCAAAATCAATAAATTGATTAATATTGATCATTAAACAATTTAAGTACTAAATACTAGAGACATAACCTATATAATCAGCAAGTAACAGCCAAATTGAACTTTTACGTTGATTCCTACAATATTTTGTAAACTTAAAAACCTGTATCTCAAAATGTCAAATATGGACTCATTGACTTCTTTTAAACATAAACAAATATACAATTTTGAATGTTGATAAACCATGGATATAGAGGTTTATTTTCTGACAGGTAAAATGAAAGGATTTTAATGACAAGAGTTTGGCGTTAACATCATTATTGTCTATCATGTCCTTTTCACTCTGAGTGATTCCATAGATATTTTCGTCAGTAAATAGCCTACTCTTCCAACCAATCATGCCAATGGAACGGCTGAGTCATTGGAAGATCGGTTTTGGTAGTCATTTCGTCGCTGTTCTGACATACTGGCACATCACTTTACGTAATTCTGTTGTGATGTGCCGGTATGTCAGAACAGCGACGATGTATATACTACAATGCATATAAAATTGAATTATAGATACCGCTATTTCAACCTAGATTGTCTCTATATGGGATTTATTGCTATCATTGCCATTATGTATATGTTTTATTTTCTATTGTCTATACCTTTCTTTTTTTTCTTTTTTTTCTTCTTTCAAATTAATGTTCATTCATCATTTCCACATTTTGCATAGCATGATTACATTACATATATTGAAGATCAATAGTGATTTCGATTTCAAAAGTACACAGGTCTAACCATTTCTTTAATCTATTTTAATTTCTTGCTCCTTTACAAAGGTCCGAACAACCAGAACAAAATCCACTGGGCACAATCTTGGATGGTAATGCTATCTACTGACGAATTTAAGGAGAAAGGAGATTAATTCCTAAAGTTCACCTACAAGCGGGTAGTTTTCAAGATTGTTTTATTATTTTGTCTTTTATTAAAGGATCACAGCAGGATATTGCTAAATAACCAAAAAGAAACATACACACTGAGAACAACCATGTTCACCCATGTTTATATAGCCTAAACTAGCTGCACAACATCTGTATAAAGTATGTAAATGTAATAACGGGTTCTACCAGTATCCTTTACAACATTGAGATCCGCTTCTAATGCCTTGTAATAAAATATAATGAGCAGGTAATGCTATAAACTGCTCAGAGAAAAACTAACCGATACCGATAGTGTGCCACCACTTCGGTGAATTTATTATTCAAATGCTATAGCAACAGATCTGCATTCATATGATGCTAACGTGATGCGCTCATTATTAGTCCAGTTTACCGCTTCTCTTCATTGATGAAACACCTACATACAGGCTGATGTAAACTTTGCCTACATACCCGCTCGACTTTCTGGACGCCATACCGTGGATTTTCTTTTCTTTTTCCAGCCCGTTTATAGGTTTTTTTGTTATTTTATAACATACAACATTAAGTAACAAAAATACAAAAATATAAAGCACCGTGGATTTGATATCAGTGGAACACATAGATACAGGCTTGATGTAAACTTTATCTACATATCCGCTCGTTGGTTTGGACACCATAGATTGAATACCAATAGGACACTTACCTACAGGCTAATGTAAACTTTGTCTAAATACTCGCTCGTTGCACTGGACACCATGGATTGGATAAGCCTACTGCTTGCATCCTACTGGTTGATGATGTCGATGGTCATCACACCTGGTGAATGTGAAGGTAAGAACAAATAAAGTACAAGTTGTAGCAATATAATGAATCAAAGGTTTAAGGGGGGACTTACGGATTTTTTTTGTTGAATTTTGTTAGTGCTGTAATTATTGAACTATGACTCAAATGTATATGAAAGTATAATTTTTTGGAAAGGAAATGGATCAGAGATTCCAAATTTGGTATCAATTTTGACCTTTTGATTTTTGAGAAATATCACTTTTTGGACCCAATTTGTTTGAACAAAGCTAACAAACATAATTTTGAGTTAAAAATGCCTAAATCACTTGATGATGATGTAGGGACGATTTTTTTTATAACCTAATCCAATATTTTTTGAAATTTTGACAAAAAAGAGTAAAAAAAAAAATCGTCCCTTCATTAGTGTCTTTACATCATCATCAAGTGATTTGGCCATTTTTTACTCAAAATTATTTTTTTGTTAGCTTTGTTCAACAACAAAAATGGGTCAAAAAAGTGAATTTTGTGATTTAAAAAAAAAAAAATCTATATACGGATTCTCTGATCCATTTCCTTTCCAAAAATGTATACTTTTATATGCATTTGATTAATAGTTCAATAATTACAGCACTCCCAAAATTCCAAAAATCAAATCAAAAACTTCCTTAAGTCCCCCCTTAAGGAGATTGCACCAGATCGAAGTTTCTCGATAGAACTTTCTTATAATATTCACTGTGTGCACAAGGTTTAAACGATTATATAAAAATATAATGTAAAAGCTGAATGCAAACTGCTTATTCACAAAAATAGCCTGTGTAAGTAAATGTAATAAATATAAGAGGACCTGACGTTTCGATTCTAACAGAATCTTTATCGAAGGTAAAATGACAGACTACAACATACACAACATATATTTATAGACAAGGGAACAATGGGCAGGAAATGTCAAGAGATAATGTAACGGAATGGGGGGACACAGTGACAGATGAATGAATAGGGGAAGGGTTGTCAAACTTGACAGCTGATATAAAATGTTATAAAAAATCAATCAGCTGTCAAATTTGACAACTCTTCACCTATTCATCCATCTGTCACTGTGTCCCCCATTGCGTTACATTATCTCTTGTCATATCCTGCCCATTGTTTCCCTGTCTATATATTATTGATACAAGACGTGGAGAACTGTATTGCAATGCAGTCCTCTTTTGGCATCAGTATGACAGACGTCTGGTCGATCTAACCAATCAGTAACTGTGTTACAACCGTTGAGTTAACCATGGATTTAGTATCCACTTGACTTTTTGACATGTTAATGGATTTACACTTGTCTTGTTTACATCCTTACATTAATTCTTTATACATGTATAGGACTTAAATCAGCGGTTTATATCTAAAGTAGCAGCAGATTTGTTTATGTTCCTGAAATTACTTATTTATATAGGACTAAAATCAGCTGTTTATATCCACCTAAAGTAGCAAGGCAGATTTGTTTATATTCCTGTCATTACTTCTTTATATAGGACTAAAATCAGCGATTCATATCCACCTAAAGTAGCAATGCATGTTTGTTCATATTCCTGTCATCACTTCTTTATATAGGACTAACATTAGCGGTTTATATACTACGCTGCAATACCCCCCCCCCCCCCCCCCCAAAAAAAAAACCCCAAAAAAACACACACACACAAAAAACACACACAAAAACACACAAAAAAACACCTAAACGTGAACGCAGCGACTGGCTCATGAATCGTCAATCGTGATCCTAGACTTTAGACCTTTTAACATTAACCAGAAATGCAAACAAGCTTATTTAGGGTGTATTTTCGTCTAGAATTACACCATGAAGACTGTAAACATGCTATCAACATATGTTTTAAATGTCTAAATATATGATTGTTATTTGATTTTTTTTCTTCATAGGAATATGTAAGCATCATGACAAGATTGAGAGAATTTAGGTCTAAAAAGGCCTGCACAAACTAATGGGAAATCAAAAAAACAAATACAATATTTTCAGCCAAAGAGTATTTCACACGGTTTGCATTATTTAACCATATCCATGTTATTGTATTTACTCTTTTCATGAGTAAATGGACTTCATCAGTCAGCTGCACACAAGTTTTAGCACTGAAGTCGGCCATCGTGTTTGTCTCAGGATATTTGGTGTGTTCCATTGAGTTATATACGAGGGTCATTCAATAAGTTCTACCTCCTACCTCATAACTTTGCCATTAAATAAGCCAGTCGTATGAAATATTTCACAATTGTAGCTTTAAACCTCAGCTACAAATCCATAGTTATTTGGTTTGCGTACTAGTTTTACTTTTCTGTAGATGCAGCCTGAAAACCAAATCACAATTCAGTACGACGGAAACGGATAAAAACAGCAAAATGTCTCCTAGATGCTATGAATTTGGCCAATTCTAAGAGACAAAATTACCTATCGGTCAATTAATACCGTTCTAAATTACAGATATCTTTTGAACAGACTATAAAAAATAAAGTGAATGATTTCTTTGGGATAAAATGCCCTCTAATTAGCTATTAATTATAACCCTACCCTAGAAAACCGCTGCAAAAGTCATATTTGTTTTTCATAAGAACCAAGACATCTTCAGTATACAGGACTAAATGGAATGTATTTGTCAATCAAGCAAATACATTGAAACAATCAAAAGCTCTTATTCCAAACTGTCCAATACAGGTTTGGAAACTTAAAATACATTCCCAAACATATTGATCTAATATTCAAAGCTCTGTATAAAAAAATAGGACAGAATATTCTGTCACAACATAATAATTATATAATATTGCATGGCCTGGAGGGTGATACAAGAATACATTGCACAAGCTATACAAATATTGCACGAGTCGGGGAAGAGTGCAATATTTGTATAGCGAGTGCAATATATTCTTGTATCACCTGAAAATAAGATATTCACTATTAGTATTATTATTTATATAACAGACTGTTAAATTATTAAACTAGTGAAACTTGGTTTACATTACATTACAATACAGGCTTGTTTCGTATGGATGGAACTCCCCATCCACACTCATCAGTTGTAAATTGTACACTGAGAAATTCAGCACAAGGAAATCAAGAGCACAATACATAGATGACTGCACATGATATAAACAACAATAAAGGAATCACCAAAAGTTACATAATAAGTGCTTTCTTCTATGTCTACACCCACTCACAAGTTCATTTCTGTTATTCAGTTAGAACATAAGTTCGGCCGAGTGCACCAATGACGGGTAACTTAATAGGGAGGTAAGCTACCTCCCTAGTAGTTATGCTCCAACTGTAGCATAACTTACTAACGATGTAATTCTTAGAGCATAATTGGCGAGTAACACCAGAATAGCTACTAGCGAGGTAAATATCCAAATTAATCAGCATCATCCCCTTACAAAGTCAAGTGTCGCATATGCCAAGTGTTAACCTATAGTTTACTGTAAAATTCTGACGTGGATGGTCCTCCGTAATATTAAAAACGTGTCGTCACTCGCTAGGTCATAGGTGAGTGTAAATCAAGAATCACGTGGAGTCCGACTGCGATCCGGAAAAAAATGATGCCATTTTATGGCCAAAAATTTCGAAGTTTGTTTATCACTTTTTCAAAAATAAGGACTATCATGACATTACAAACATATTTTGGGCGAGGGGCACATACAAACATTGCACCAAAAAGCACAATTTTAATGAAAAACACAAGCACCCGATGGAAACAATTATATACAATTATAACACATCTCTTAACACAAATACCTCCGTGGCGTGGACACCGTGTCCTACGCTTGTTAATCGCGGAACCCCGGTTCGATTCCCAGACCACGCGCGGCACGATATCCTTTTTTTCTTTTTCTACCCTTCCACTCACAATAATGTTGAAACTTGGTTTATCAGTTTTTAATTAATAAAAACAATAATAAGTTTATGTATTTAGTCATTATTTAAGACCCTTGGACAATTAGTACATTTTGGTCAAAATATGACCCAAAGTCGGTGCGATTAGTGTTTGAATGGGCAAAAGGAATTGATCTAAATTTTGACTAAAAAAATCACCAAATTGCATGAATGGATTTTCAAAAATATAAAAATCTTCCAGCTTATGAGGGGTCACATTCCACTTCAAATAGACACCCCCTGGGCATGCAAGTGCAATTGGTTCTTCAGCATCAGCGAATCATCCCCTTCAATGCTCACAATAAATGTACGCTATACTGCTAGAATCGACTGACTTGTGGCATAAAACGTTATGCCCCAACTTACTCTTGGGTCCGGTCAGGTATAACATTTAGCGTAAATAACCCGCCAGTTACTAGCCTAGTAGCTTACCCCGCATTGGCGCTCTCAAAATTTTGGGTTACGCCTCAGTTACTAGCGAGGTAGCGCTATTCTTCAGCTACCCGTCATTGGTGCACTCGGCCGAAGAAGTTTAGTTATTGTAGATCTAAATCCATATGTTTCCTTTTGTTTTGGCCTGTAATCCGGGTGTAGGAAGAAGAAAGCTCTCCATCGGACATATCTCATAAATTTCTTGGTCTTTGCGATAAGGCACTTCAAGTAATTCTTCTGTGTTGGTGCTGGAATATTCTTCGTCGAGTATCCAACAGAATATAACAGACTGTTTGAAGAATCAAAATCAATTAGCCCGAACCTTTATTATGTTCCTACTCCCTTAACACTTTCGGACCTGTGATTTGACATTTCGTCGGTAATTCATTATCTAAGGATGTATCTATTACCCACTATATGGTCCAATTAAAAGAATGCAAAGGACATAATTGTCATAAACTAACCTCCGTAACCCTGAAAGTTGACCACATAGTCAAGATCTGACTCTAGTAAAAATATGATAGCCATCCACCTACGAAATACTTTGAAGTAAACATGATAGCGACATCATCACCATTTTGTGTGATACGCTCTTTTAGATTCCAAGTAAGTGGGAGACGGTTGCAGTTTTAGGCCTGCATAACTCAATCAGAAATTCAATAAGCATATTTAGGGTGTATTTTTGTAGTTGTTTACAATGAAGATAGTAACTATGCTATCAAAAAGACCAACAAATATTTGTTTTTATAATTTAACATTTTTAGCCAACAATTATTTGCATAAAATTACCTAAGTTGTCAGTGTTATTTTCACTTTTTAGCTGCATGATCTTTCTCAGCAAAGTGGCCATCTTGCATTGAATACTACGTACGTACTAGTAGTGTTCTACACTCTCAATACAAAGGTTAAAATCTTTAACCATGTTGGTTAAAATTTTAACCAACGGGAGGTTACCAGGTGAACCACACAATTGGTTGGTTAAAACCGTAACCAACAGCTGTTGGTTAAACTTTAACCAGTGGTTGGTTACAATTTTTAATCATTTGTTGGTTAATATGTTTTAACCAACAGTGGTTGGTTAAACTTTAACCTGTGGTTGGTTACAATTTTTAATCATTTGTTGGTTAATATGTTTTAACCAACAGTAATTGGTTAAAAAATGTTGGTTAAACTTTTATTTTTTTCGCTAAACTTTAACCCAGACAACATTACAATATTGACGTTTCATTGGCCAAATATTGGCTTTCAATATTGGCGTCAACCCGTGGCCAGGACCAACTTTGGCAAAGCAAGGGACAGGACAAGGCAAAGGGACAAGGCACAAGATCCTAGCCAAAAGGCCGGGAAGCGATTATTTGTAAAAACGGCCGCAATTTTTAGACCACGTCAGAATTTGTATATGAAATCAATCGTGTTATTTTTTCCACCCCTGGTCCGCGGCTGTCTGTGTGTAGAGTAGAGCTATCAGTCGGCTGCCTGTGTGTAGAGCTATATCAGTCGCCGGACCGTGAAAATTGCCCACCGATCGCGGTGGTTGTTGTTGGTAAGGTGAGGTGGAATGGGTGTGGTGGGTTGGGGAGGGGAGGGGTGGTGTGGTGGGATGGGGAGGGGTGGAGTAGGGAGGGGGTAGGATGGAGGTGGGGGAGGATAGAGCCGTCTTGAACCAAGGCTAATATCGGGCAAAATATACAAGGGGCGGATAATAACACGATTGATTTCATATACAAATTCTGACGTGGTCTTAATAATAAGCGCAAAATATTTTCACGCCATTGAAATTCTCTGGCGGGAATCTTGTTATGACCTATTGTTGGTTAAAATTATGATGCCTTTACCAACGTTGAATAAACTAAAAATGAATTATATTTTTACTCTTTAACCAACGCAGTATTAAAAGTAATTTTTAACCAACGCTTCATTTTTAACCAATGTAGTATACTTTTTAACCAACATTCTTTTAACCCATGGTTTTTTAATACCTGTTCTGAGAGTGTATTGAGTTAGATAGGTTTTTTTTACTGTAGTGACGGTAGGGCCATATGGACTAGTAAAGAAGATAGTTTTTCAACATTTCTTGCACCCAAGACCGAGATTGGGACAATCAAAATCAAAATCGTCCAATTAAAGAAACATTAGGCGATGTAAGCACATATACCCACACCCCATGTACATATAACACGAGTGCCAAATTAACACCGAGTATGGTACCCTTTTTCAATTCTACCAATCAAACAAAGGAATATATATCGTTATGCTGCATTAAGCTCCTCATTTGTGATTAAATTATTCAGTACCAAGTCATAATTCGTACCGTCACTCGTTTGAATCGAGGTAATGGGTTTTCGATCAAATTAATACAGCTTTTGACGTATCATATATTTTATGAAAATGACTTCTATCGTCGACGAAAATTTGACGTATTATTCAGTACCAAGTCATAATTCGTACCGTCACTCGTTTGAATCGAGGTAATGGGTTTTCGATCAAATTAATACAGCTTTTGACGTATCATATATTTTATGAAAATGACTTCTATCGTCGACGAAAATTTGATTGATCTTGGCACCTGTCCGGCAATTGGTATATATTGGATATACCACGATTGGTATGGATTGACAACATTATTATGCGATATTCTGGCGATATTCTGGTTTTCGTTTAATTGTATTTCATTTGGTATTTACTAATATCTCGTTTACATTTAAACATTTTTCATATCACCGGTTCATCCCATAACAAATATCAACTTTGCAATCATAGATGGTATTGCGTATTATACACCTATCAGTTGTAAGACGCACTATACGACCCCCGGGAGTGGTGCGTCACTTTACCGAGGTGCGTCAACTTCTCGTGTACCATGACGAGGCCTGTGTCAAAAAAACGACGGACCATTGCCATCCAAATACGCACCCTCAGTCAACTATCAGCCCATTCGCACCCATGTAAAGTGACGGACCTTTACGCACCCTCCGTCGTTTTTTGACGGACCAAAGGCTGCCACTGACGTACCCTCCGTCAAGAATTATTGGTAAGCGACGCACCCACGACGCACCTCTCCCGGGGTCGTATAGTGCGTCTTACAACTGATAGGTGTATTATATTACAGTTTTACCGTGCCTGTGTTATAACACGGTAACATGTGTTACGGTATATTACAGTTGTTACTGTCCCTGTGTTACAGGGTGTTAGCGCCCTCAACGGAATAAATCGCAATAACACTGACAATGACAGTATACGTACAAATATAAAATACGTACAGTATAAGTCTTTTATATTTGACACCGTGGAAATGATATGGATACATAATTATATGCCAAAACACTCAGGGGGTTGGTGGATGGCACAATCATAAACTATAAGTATTGGATATCCAACAATCTTAAACTATAAACATTGGATATCCAACAATCTTAAACTATAAATATTGGATATCCAACAATCTTAAACAATAAATATCGGATATCCAACATTCTTAAACTATTTTCGTTAGTGTTATTGCGATTTATTCCGTGCAAGTGCGGCGGAAGTGTTATAACACAGGGACAGTAACAACTGTAATATACCGTAACACGTGTTACCGTGTTATAACACAGGCACAGTATAACTGTAATATAATACGCACTTTAATTACAGTTACTACTGTATTGGACTATCAGAATTGGGTGCGTCAGCGGTTGTTCTTGAAAGTTCAATTGTTGACCTCTAGGTTCGACATCACCAGCCACCATTGGATCATGATTGGATTATCAAGCAACTTTGATAATAGTAGTAATATATATATAATAAAGGGTTCAACAAAAGAAAGTATACCACTTTGTTTATGTCATTTTGAGTAACTTTCAATTTGGTTTTGTCCAAACAGGCTAGATAGGCATTTAGATGAATCTTTTAGGCATAATTTGATACCAAATTTGCCCCCTAACAACAAAGATAAACCATGATTAGCACCATTTAAAGGAAAATATCCCATTTTCAAAAGTCGCATTTCCAATACACAGCACGAGAAGAAAAGGCCAATTGTTAACATTATTATGTTTTGAGAATCTTCCGTCCATTCATTTACACAGAGCTTTGAACTCGAGTTAATCAAGTATTGGACTGTTTTTTTAAATAAAAAAATCGGTCATCCGATTTTTTTTACTGTATCGGACAGTTTGGAATAAGAGCTTTTGATTGGTTCAATGTTTTTGCTGGATTGACCCATACATTTGAAGGGTTTGAAACTGTAATTTTTAGTTAAAACTTTTCATAACTGACGCTGGATAAATAATTGACATATTTGTGTATTTTCTATAAAGAAACAAAATATAATGATTAATATATATTTTAACAAGAGAATAGAATGATAATTTTGTTATTTTTGGATGGGAAATATGTTGAAAAACTATCTTCTTTACTAGTCAATTAGCCCCTACCATCACTATAATATAACCCCCTATTTAACTCAATGGAACAATCCAAATTAACATCCTGAACTGAAAACAGTAAACAACAAACAAGATGGCCGACACCTGTGGTACATTTTGTGTGGAGCTGAGGTTCCATCAGAATTACTCATGAAAAGAGTAAATACAATAAACATGGACAAGGTAAATTAATGCAAACAGTGTGAAATACTCTTTGGCTAAAAATGTTGTACTTTTGGTCTTTTTATAGTGGGTTTAAAACTAGGAGAATTTATATCCTTTTTACTAGCTAGGCCTAAAAAGTAAAGCTTCTTAATCTTATTTTTATTTCCGATTTTTTGTGCTGGCCTTTATAAACCTAAATTCCCTCAATATTTCCATGATGTTTACACATTCCAATGAAAAAATCAAATAGCAATGATATAGTTAGTCATTTAAAACATATTTTGATAGCATTTTTACAGTTTTCTTGTTGAAATTCCAGACGAAAATACACCCTAAATAAGCTTATTTCTCATGTGTGCAGGCCTAGGACTAGGCTCACGATTTACCATTCAAAATGAACCAGTGTCTTATTTATAAATGCATTAGCGTTACTTTTGGGGTATATTGCAATGTAACACAGATGCAAAACTGCAACAGTCACCCCACTTTGAATTTAAAAGAGAGCCCTAGGTGATGATATGATGCTAGCGTGACCTAGGCCTACATGGCCTAGCCTATACTACATTTTGACAAATGGATGGCTATCCTATTTCATATAAATTAATGTGCATTTATTTAACAAGCATAGATGTCCCATCTTTAATTAGAGTCAGATTCTCAAAACATAATAATGTAAATATTGGATTCCTTTTTTCGAGCAATACAGTGAAAATTGGTTTCGCCTTGAAAAAAAATCGGACTCGCCTGCGGCTCGTCCAATTTTTTTCTTCAAGGCTTAACCAATTTTCACTGTATCGCCCTCAAGTCATCCAATATTACACCACACACATATGCCGTATTTATCCCGTACTGATCACCGCGCATATCCCTCAATGCGCGGGCTAATTCAAATGTAAACTGATGCATGGGTGAAGGATTTGAATGTAAAGGAATGTTAATGGATGGGGAGAACATGGACAGATTAACCAAATTTTCTCATGATGTGTATTGGAAATGCGATATTTTCCTTTAAATGGTGCTATATAATCATGGTTTATCTTTGTTGTTAGGGGGCAAATTTGGTATCAAATTATGCCTAACAGATTCATCTAAATGCCTATCTAGCCTGTTTGGTCAAAAACAAATTGAAAGTTACTCAAAATGACATAAACAAAGTGGTATACTTTCTTTTGTTGAACCCTAAATATAACAATCATATATCATCTGTGATTGCAAAGTGGATTTTTGTTATGGGATGAACCGGTGATATGAAAAAATGTTTAAATGTAAACGAGATATTAGTAAATACCAAATGAAATAAATTTAAACGAAAACCAGAATATCGCTAGAATATCGCATAATAATGTTGTCAATCCATACCAATCATGGAAGCGTATTGCTCGTTTAACTAATACCACATGTATCTCGTTTCAAACATTATTCAGTCTGATATTTGTTATCAGAATGAAGTTACATTCTAGTCTTTTTAGGACACCAAATTCATCAAATTATTTGTGCATACAATTGCAGCATTACATCAAATACATTGAAAATGAGAGACATTCGGACTCAGTAGATAATGCGTTCTTAAAATGATAAGAGCTCATAAAGTCTGAAAATACTAGTAAATGTAGCTAGTGTCGATTGTTAATGTGTGCGTATGTATATGTATAGTATACAACGTTGAATATGGTCATCAAAGTCATGGTTTAACCTCCTAAAAGTTTAACTTAAAAATAAAACCATATGTTTGTAGAGGCAGTAACCTTACGAACGATTACGGACTCATTCCTGAAACCGATGTATAAAGAAAACACTTAATATACCATGATAAGATAAGGTTCTTATACTGATCCAAATAGTATACTCACAACTGTGGACGTTTCGGTAACACTGTTGCCTTTCTCAACACTTGGTAGATTGTGGTGAGTTATTTACTGTCACCGACGCTAGAGGGAGTTTTCTCAGCGGCGGTTTTGGAGTTTCCAAGACATGTGCCATTTTAAAGATATTGGTAAAAGATTTAATTTGGTGCAAATCATACAAATCGAGCAATGCGTTCTGGTACTATCGTCATTTGAAGTTCTCCAAACAAACGCAGTGGAAAACCTGCCACTTAATGCAATTTTGCGAGCTAAAATTGATTTTTGTCAATCTTGAACGCCTTTTTTAAAAATAAACCATGTTCTTAAAAATGACTACAAAATAGATTAAGCATCACACTCTCCACATGTATATGAGCTGATGGAAAATCAGAGGAATATTGTATTACATATTTGTACATCAGGCTCCTGAAAATTCATTTTTTTTGCAAAAATCCAATCCGCAATGTCATGAATGTGGACATCCTTAAAAAATGACTAAGTCCAGATAATTAAATATACGTAACTAAATACCTCAATTTCTGTAAGTAGTAAACTAATGATATTTGGTATGATGGTTACCTGTGCTATGATGTATCTTTTAAACTTACAATCAGTTCGATATCTAATTAAATATGCAAATTAGCTAATTAATTATTCAAATCTCGAATACCTAGCGCCATCATTTTTTACATGATTACATTCCTAAATACATTTTTAATATGTGTCACCATGTTTGATAACAATTATTTTGCCGTACTTTTGAATTGTAAATGTGTACCAAATATCATAAATGTCTGAATCCGCGCGTTAGCCACTCATTGTTTGAAAATCCAAATGTACCAATAGATTCCTTGGAATATGTAGTACAAGATAGAATATCTACTATTTTTAAGGTGCCCCAAAACTTTAAGGTATTTTGCCCAAAAGTGAGGTAATTTGAGCAAAAAATAGGTAATTTGAGCAAAAAATAGGTATTTTGAGCAAAAAATAGATATTTTGGAAAATGCAGGTTTTACAGGGATGTTTATAAAAAAAATAGTCTGCTGATATAGGTGTGTGCACGGAAGTAGTAGTTTTTCGCCATATAATGTCTCACATTGAAAAATATCACATCCTCTCCGATTTTCAACACGGATTTAGATCTGGGCATTCATGCGATTCACAACTACTTATCACCGTGGAAGACCTGACTCGGAATCTGGACAATCAACAACAAACAGATCTCCAAATATTACACTTCCAGAAGGCCTTTGACATTGTACCACACCAGAGATTGCTGCAGAAGTTGAGCTTCTATGGCATACGTGGCCCTCTTTTAGATTGGATTAGAAAATGGTTAACATCAAGAACGCAAAGAGTAGTTGTAGACGGCGAAACATCACAGCCAGCGGTAGTCAAGTCTGGAGTACCTCAAGGAACAGTACTAGGCCCCCTGATGTTTCTTATCTACATAAATGACATTGCGGACCATATTGACAGCTCAACAAACATCAGATTATTCGCAGACGACTGTCTATTGTACCGAGTCATCCAGACACCAAAGGATACCGACATTTTACAACAGGATCTCACTTCGCTTTGTGACTGGGCTGATAAATGGCAAATGCGATTCAACACCGCCAAATGCAAAACAGTCAGAATTACAACCAAACGACATCCCATCATGACATCCTATAAAATGTACAACGCTGAACTGGAATCTGTTGCACACCATCCATATCTTGGTGTGGAAATATCTCATAATCTAAAGTGGTCGCTTCATATAAATAATATCATTACCAAGGCAAACAGAGCCCTCTGGTTTTTGCGTAGAAATCTTTGGAGATGCCCGCAGAAAGTAAAACAACAACTTTACTTCGCGCTAGTAAGACCGCATCTAGAGTATGCATGCGCTGTATGGGACCCACATAAAACAACAGACATCCATCGACTGGAGATGATACAGCACAGGGCTGCTCGTTTTGTTACAAAGAACTACAGCAGAACAGTGGGATCCATCACACATATCCTTGATCAACTGCAATGGCCAACACTGGAGCAACGTAGAAAGGAAATCCGCTTAACCACCATGTTCAAAATACAAAATAAAACCATTGCTATTCCTCTTCCAGATTACATCCAACGTCAGACCACCAGTAGAACAAGGCAATACCATCCTGCCAAATTTAGAGTCATGAAAGCTAACAGCAATGTTTACAAATATAGCTTTTACCCACGCACAATAGTGGAATGGAACGCCCTACCATCCAATGTTCTTGAAGCTGCTAGTGTAGAAGGGTTCAAGTCAGTCTTTTAAACTTTTGCTTTCCATGTATTTCGTGTTGCTTTCATTCAATGCCATCACACATCTCAATTAGATATTGCTTAGGCAACTTTATTGAGTATTTAATAGATGTAGATGTAGATTTTACGCGTTGTATTAAAACTTACTAAATACATAATTGTATTTACATTATATCTAGGAGGGTTAATATATTAACAATTCACTACAATATCAAGGACATATACAGTAAAATGATCACATTTTTATATGCCTTTGTTTGTTTATAAATTCGATTTTGAGTTTACCTAAACAATTGACATTTGTACATTTAATCAAAATACCTAAATATTAATTTTTGAAAGATGCATGAACTTTGACCGAAGAGTTTTCCGCTTACAGGGCGTGTCAAATTAGTTTCGGAGAAGAACGGTGGTGATTGCATTATTTAATGGGGGACTCAAGGAAGTTTTTGATTTTGATTTGTGAGTGCTGTAATTATCAAACTGTTATTCAAATGCATATTTTGAGAAAATCACCAAATTCACTTGAGGTAAAAATGCCCAAATCGCTTGATGATGATGTAAAGACACTTCCTTAAGTCCCCCTTAAAGACCTTTAATTATATCCTCTCTTGCAACCTTTTGCAATCAAAGAAGTTTTGAAAATGGAGGCTGGGATCGGGGCAGGGATAATGAAGCGTGTCAGTTTGTGTTTACGCGTTTCCAGGCAACGCTTCATCAGTGTTCATTACCACTAGAAGCTATCGAATATTTGAGCGGATGTATAATTATGAGCGGAAGAAATAACAATAGATGATCATTTATAATACATATGTATTATTATATGTGACATATGTATATGACACACTCTTTAATATAGTAACCGTCTGATCCTCTTATCGACAGCCAGCTATCGTTTAAATATTCATTACGTTAATTGCCCAACCGCCGGCTCGGCCACTTATTAACATCTGTCTTAAATTGTACGCAATATTGAACGAAATATTTTATCACTGTAATGGCATCATACAGTTGATTGAAACGGCAATTAATTTAGGCCTATTATTTATATACAGGGTGAGTCAAAATAGTCAGGTCCCGTTTTCAAAAAATCAAGAAAAATACTTCTTGTATAAAATTGGTAATTGTTTTAATTGTTTATGAGAGTAGACATACTTTTTCATACCTGGTGATGTTTTCACGACAATATCATATTCCACGCCAGATTTACAACATATTTACGAAAAAACGCGTAATCCAAAGTGTTCCAAGTTTGGTGGTGGATGTTAATACTACTGTAATATATACAACACAGCACACTGTGTAACTGTTGCAATTTATACCAAAATATCATGTTTTTTGTTAAATCTCTGATAAATTAAATGATATTGCATGCAAAGTATTTTAACTTATTATAATATAGCTCGGTATTGCACAAATATATTCATAAAAATGGACTATGCACTTTGCTTGGTAAGTTGCCAAAGCACAAACTGTTCAATGATATAAGATCTGTTTTCTCTCAGACTTCTCTCATATCAGTTCGATTAAAATAACAAGTTTCAAAGTACTTTGGTCAACATTTTGTTAAAACTCAATAATGTTTGTTATAGGCTATCTCTGATTGCACGAAAACTATTGAAAACATAACCGAAAAGACAATAGAATCTCTTTTCCTATTGTAATTGCTGTGAATACCAACACGCCTTTGATTGACTTATTCAAAAGGCGCGCGTTAAACGTTAACATCCATAGGGATCCCTTAGATAAGTTGGAAACGATTTTATTTCACAGAATGTAGACAAATTATCATATCTCCCGTTTCGAATAACCAATTTGAATGAAATAAAATTTAGGTTATAGCTAGTAATGCCACCTTGCTAGGCAAGTCATTAAATGTATTCATTTTTGAACTTTAACTGGTTTAAAAAATCGGTGAAATCGGGACCTGACTATTTTGACTCACCCTGTATGTTCAACATACTATCAATAGGTTATTTCCGAATTTCAGGCACTCATGATGTTCAAAATATTTTTCTTTATGAGCAAGGCGAAAACACCAGCGCTCGTAAAATGAAGTTCAGTTACGTAAATGTATTTCATTGTTATTACCCTTCAAGTGTATGTAGAAATGGCCCTATCCACATGATAATTGGAGTGTTGTTTTAGCTTGGGTACCGTCTCGTGGTTCATCGATGGTGTGACATTACAGAAACAAGTAATACGCGCTCTTTTAATATTTTCGAAATCGGTTTTGAGCCGCAATAGGATTGTCTAAGTGATCACGTGATCACTAGAACATTGTAGTCCCTACGCATTTGGAAACCCTCTTTTGAAAAACTGGCATTTACTTAATTATTCAATTGAAGATATTTACGCACTACCGATTCTATTTGATAATTAGTTCAACATCCAGCGTTCGAATGTTTGGGCATTATGCCTGGCATTTACAAAATCGAGATCAGGAATTATCTGAATGACATAACACGAGCTGTTTTATTCAAAGCAATCGACTTGGCAATCATTCAGGCCTATTATCATGATTATTAATGGTTGAGTTCAACTTGTATTTAAATTAATTGGGTGGTTTCAACCCGTAAGCCTATTGTGACGAACATAATAATACACTATTTATATTATTTGCGTGACAAATCCATAGCAGCCTAAGCGTTTATCACATAATGCTACAAAATAACAGATAGGGGCTTTTCTTTTGTTCAGATCCGGCGAGGTAAATTATGAACGCTGCAGGAACATTAAAAGCGTATGTTCAAATAAATAAATAAATAAATAAATAAATAAATAAATAAATACATACACCCACCCCTACAACAAGTATTTGTGATGCGTTATTCCCGGAGGCTCAAAGCGCTTACAAAAATATGCAAACTAATATTTATAAAGAACATGATTAGATGGGGAACAAATATGTCTTGAGGGCCTTCTTGAAGACAATAACAGAAACAAACTGCCGAATAAATACAGGTAAAGTGGGATGCACAAACAGAAAATTCCTGTCACCAGCTTCATGGGATATTCAAGACGAAGATCTTAAGTGTCTATTTGGAACATACAATTTGAAACAGTTTGATAGGTGCTTGGGTGCAATTCCGTTCAATGACTTATAAACATAAAAGAGCAATTTAAAGTTGATCCTCTCTTCAACGGGTAGCCATTTGAGCGATTTGCAGAGGTGCCGGATCATGTTCTCTGTTTACAGTAAAAATAAGTCTTGTAGCTCAGTTCTGTAGATGCGGCCAACAACGAGTGTATGATTTTGGTAGAGAAGATAAGAGTACATTCAGTATCGATGTGTTACGTGTAAACATATTATCACTACAGCAACTGGATCACGCTTTCGAGTCCTGAACACCGATCGAAATGATCGCCACATAAAGTCAATGGGATGTGCTACAATCCAGATACAGTTACCAGGGAGTTACATAATCACTTCGATAGTAAATAGTCAAGGAAGAAAAGAATGAGAGCGTACAGCGTGATGGCAGGTGTCCTTGTTAATGAATCTGCGAATGCGAGAGATGTTCCTTAAACGAAATATCATTAAATCAACCGAGACTATTATGTTTATTTAATATTTGTAACCAGGAACTATTTTTAGTTTAATGTTTTTTTAAATTGTTGACCAAAAGTTATTGATTTTGTACCTAAAAGGCATTTTTTGTCAAACAACTGATTTTGTTACGGTGTCCGAAAATGTTCGAGCTAAAAGTGTATCTTTTGTCAAAATCCTCAAAATCAGAATTGTTCAAAAATGGATTATCTAAATGTATATTTTTATGTAAATCACATTAATAGTTCAAAAGTTACAGCGCTTGATGAATTTCTTATTTTGGGGTTAGCAACCCCTAAACAAATGTTTGTAAATTGGTTTACTTGGTGAAAGTTCCTGAAATCACCAATGTTTTATGAATGAGTACCAATACAAGCTTTGGGAAAAGAAAGTTCTTAAGAGGTGTAGGTGCATTGAAAATAAATGGAAAATTTATCATTTGTTATTCAAATGGCTGCTTCATCAATAATTGGTGCTAAATGCGCGGGAGGAAATGCATGTTCCTTCCCAATTGTTGAATTTCATTAGGGTCCTAAGAATTAAACACAGGGTGCCTCGAAAAAAAGTGGATACTTTATTTTTGGGCAGTGTTTACAAAATGGTCAACACGTAATACGTTCATGGTTTGATCCATTTCTTAATGAAAATACTCGATACACCACGTTAATAAATAATTAAGATAAAGTAGTCACAATTGCTTTGCTGTATACATCATTAGTGCAGCAGAATATCGCTCTACCAACGTCCCTACTAACGCTGACGAATTACTACTTTTATTAGAATAAAAATTAACAATTAAAATTATCGTAGGCTTCCTGGTATTTCCAAACGGGACCTGAAAATCATATCATGAAAAATGCTCTATGTGTCACCAAAGCCCCACCTCCAGAGAGTATGACGACCGACTCTACCGCCAAATAAGGCATGCGTGCTGTATCTTTTACTAAAATGTATATTTCTGAAAATAATCTTTACCTTGATTTGTTTCACAAAATCGAGTACTGTATCTGTACTGTTTCTTTCTGCTTCTTCTGCATTTTAATAGAGCATTCTGCATTTTGTAGATGGGTTTAACAAGAGCATTTTAAGTGAACAGATTAAAATGCTCTACCAGGAAGCCTGCGATAATGCAAAATGCTCTATAAAACCTATCTACAAAATTCTTCTTCTCCAACAGATTACATGCTACAATCACCAGACTTGGTCAGTACAACCTCCTAGCTATCCGACCTTCTTATAGGGTCTTCACAGTTTAGGGTCACACAGGGGTCACCATGGGTCAAAACATGATTTTCACTTAAAACGCCCTTGTAATTTAGTGAAATGTCCTAGGATCGTCAGAATCGGTCAACATATTCCTTATAACCGTAAGCACAAAAGTTCCGTTTTTAAAATCTAAATTTATTTAGGGTCACTAGGGGTCAAAATATTAATTTTCACTTCTATAACTTAAAATGCCTCTTGTCTCAGAGAAAATGACCGATGACCGTCACAATTGGTCAAAAGATTCCTTTGGTCCATGCTCATATAGGGCCTCAGCGATTAAAAGTGACATGTCATATGGGGTCACTAGGGTCATTGACCTATACAGGGGTAAAACTTAATAAATGCTCCGATTTGGACTGGACTTAATTCTTAGTATGTGGTTTGATAAGACAAGAAAAAAAGTAATTTATCACTACCGGATCAACGGTCAACAAGGGGTCGCTAGGGGTCAAAATGTTAATTTAATCTGTTCACTTAAAATGCTCGTCGCAGAGAAAATGACTGATGACCATCATAATCAGTCAAACGATTCATTGGGTCCATGCACATATTGGGTCTTCAGCGATTAAAAGTGACATGTCGTATGGGTTCACTAGGGGTCATTGACCTATACAAGGGTAAAATTGAAGACGTGCATCGATTTTGATCGGACTTGCTGCATATTATTTCATTTGATAATACAAGACAAAAAGTCAATCATGACCGTGGGTCAAAGGTCATACAGGGGTCAAAACGTGTCAATAATTCGGTTTTTAAAATGCAAAATTATTTGGGGTCATTTTCACTTAAAATGCTTCTAGTCTCAGAGGAAATGACTGATGACCGTCATAATTGGTCAACAGATTTCTTGGGTATACATACACATATAGGGTGCTCAACGATTGAAAGTGACATTTCATATGGGTCATTAGGGGTCACTGACCTATACAGGGGTAAAATTTAAGACATGCTCCGATTTGGACCGGACTTGTTTCATCTTGTTCGATTTGATGCGTTTGATCTCTTTTGATAAGACAAGAAGAAAAGTCAATCATAACGTTGGGGTCAAATGTCAGGAACGAGAAAAAAATCAAGTCTTTAGTCTTTTACCAGAGCAAATTCTAGTTAAGTATTGTGATTCAATATTATTAACAGAAAGGAATATATATTTGAGCTCAGTTTGCCAGCAAAATCGATTGAAGTTAAGTCCTTCTTTCTTTTGATTTGCCAATATAGAAAGCAAACACGCCCTCTACATGGAATAATCTTCGATCAAAGTTCATGTATCTTTCAGAAAATAATCTTTACGTATTTAGATTCAATATTATTATTATCAAAAATGGATAATATATATATATATATATCGTTGGGCTCAGTTTACCAGATATTGAAGTTAAGTCCTTGTTCTTTCTTTCTTTTTGCCAATGTCAGGACTACCCCCCTTACTAATGACATGCCCTAGGTACATGTATGTCACATCGTTTCTGCCAACACATCACCTTTTGGGTTTAACTGTGAGCCTGGCATTACTTGAGAAATGCGTCAATGCGTCGTCAAATGCGTCAATGCGTCGCAAAATGCGTCAATGCGTCGCGAAATGCGTCAATGCGTCGTGAAATGCGTCAATGCGTCGTTGAGTGCGTCAATGCGTCGTTGAGTGCGTCAATATAAGAATGGATTTACCAAATTTCTTGTCATTTAGACTCAACACTTCAAAGAGTTAACATGTATTCGGTAGCTCGGCCCCATGCCTGTTCATTTTGTGGTAAAGGCTTCGCAAGGAGATACGATTTGAGAAGACACGTTGAAAATGTACATTCCAAAGAGGTTTCTCCCTCGGAAGAAATGCATGGTTATGATGAAACGACTAGTAAAAGGCCAAGAGTCATAAATGTTGAGTATACGGATGTGAAAGCTACCGACACAGACTCATCTCAAAAATAAGATTCCGATCGTTCCGGGTTTAGTGAAGAGGATGAGTCAACATCTCAGAGCGCAGATTCCGATGGTTCTGAGTCCGAAAGTGGTACGATGAGTCATCTGATGATGAATCTATTTCAGAACTTGAAGATAATTTGGCGTATCAAGACTGGTTGGATGAGGCCGTGGAATCAACCGAAGAGATGCGGACCGAGAAATATGAAAAATACATTAATCAGGGCATGGAAGAGGATGATGCGAAGAAAATGGCTGATATGAAAACTCTGTGGGCAGTCAAGAGAAAAAAATTCAACAACTATAAGGACTTTTTGTCGAGTTACATACACGTGAAAGACGATGATACTCACCAGGAGATACTAGATGACATCGAAGAAAAGATAGATAAAGGAATAGACATATCCACCGCCGTTAACCTACAAAGTCGAAAAGAACCCAACAAAAAGGGAAGTAAAATACATGTGACGAAACAATACACCCCAGAATGCATATGAGGCTCATCTACTTAATGAAATAAATATATACGTAGATAAAGTAAAAACAAATGAAAGAAATGGAGAAAACCCTACTTTTTGTTGTTTAAAAACTGAGTTTAGAGTAAAAGTCATTACAAAAACAAATTTTTAAAAAAGAAGAAAAGAAAGCACTCTTTCCACTGATTGTGCAATCAATTATTACGCAATATCCAAAAAATCCCAGAATGAGTCATCTTTCTATAAATAGAAAGATCTCTACAATGACGACATACGTACTCCTGATAAATTGCTCCTGAAACCTACTCAAAAGGTGACCTCTTATACTACTATAATTGTATGATATTACCTCCTTTTTTGAAATTATTATGTTGAGGAGGCGAGCGCGATGGTAGGGGCTAATTGACTAGTAAAGAAGATAGGTTTTCAACATGTTTCACATCCAAAAACACAAAAATTATCATTCTTGTGTTAAAATATATCAATCATTATATTTTTGTGTTTTTACAGAAAATATACAAATATGGCAATTATTTATCCGGCGTCAGTTATGAAAAGTTCCAACTACAAATTACAATTTCACACCCTTCAAATGTATGGGTCAATCCAGCAAAAACATTGAACCAATCAAAAGCTCTTATTCCAAACTGTCGAAACAGTAACAAAATCGGATGGCCGATTTTTAAACTTACAAATACAGTCCAATACATGATTAACTCGAGTTCAAAGCTCTGTGTAAATGAATAGGACGGAAGATTCTCAAAACATAATAATGGTGTAATATTGGATGACTTGAGGGCGATACAGTGAAAATTGGTTAAGCCTTGAGAAAAAAAATCGGACGAGCCGCAGGCGAGTCCGATTTTTTTTCAAGGCGAAACCAATTTTCACTGTATTGCCCGAAAAAAGAATTCAATATTTACATTATTATGTTTTGAGAATCTGACTCTAATTAAAGATAGGGCATCTATGAAGTATAGGCTATAGGCCTAGTCACGCTAGCATCATATCATCACCAGGGATCTCTTTTAAATTCAAAGTGGGGTGACTGTTGCAGTTTTGCATCTGTGTTACATTGCAATATACCCAAAAGTAATGTTAACACACCAATAAATAAGACACTGACTCATTTTGAATGGTAAATCAAGAGCCTAGACTTAGGCCTGCACACAAATCAGAAATAAGCTTATTTAGGGAGGGTGTATTTTGTTCTGGAATTACAACAAGAAAACTGTAAAAACGCTATCAAAATGTGTTTTAAATGACTTACTATATCATTGTTATTTGATTATTTCATTGGAATGTGTAAACATTATGGAAATATTGAAGGAATTTACGTCTACAAATGCCAGCACAAAAATCGGAAATAGAAATAAGACTACATGGACTAAGAGGTTTACTTTTAGGCCTAGTAAAAAGGCTATAAATTCTCCTTAAACCCACTATCAAAACACCAAAAGTACAATATTTGTAGCCAAAGAGTATTTCACACTGTTTGTATTAATTAACCTGATCCATGTTTATTTTATTTACCCTTTTCATGAGTAATTCTGATGGAAACTTCTCTCCACACAAAATGTTACTACAGCGCAACAGAGCATAAAGTTCCAAAAGTGCATGTTATTGAAATTACGCTCTAATTCAAAAAGTAACATATGTAAGACAAGGAGACTATATCATATTATAGAATACAGCTTGGTGATTTAATGTCATAGAAAACAAAATGGTTTGACCTTATTTGCATATAATTAGCATATTATAAAGAAATACATTACAAATTTGCTTTTTGGAATTTCCAGCAAAAACTGTAAATGCTATTAACACCAAAATTACAGGAAATGAAGTTCCCATCATTGCCAACAATACTGTCTGAGAAAAAGTTCACATTTATCTTTACTTTTAACAAAAACCCAAAATCTGTCTTAATTAAGCTTAATTAATGACCAAACTCGTTGAAATTATTAAGTAATTCTGTGTATCCAAACCAGACTTGCATGGTATTAAATTAAAGGTAAAGATGTGCTTAAAAGGATGGTCTGAGCAGATAATTCAATATCCCTTTAGTATTTAAAATATCGTCCTCCAAACATTTAGTATGTTTAAAAAGAGAAAAAACCACATGTAACCACTATTTCATACAACTGTACACAGACTTGGCAACAGTCTATTTAATACTTGTGCAGCCATGCATGCACGCAAACAATGGAAGGAATATTCAAGGACATGACAACGCTAAGGGATCAATGGTTTAAAATTCGCGCTGAAAGAAATTTGCCAGTGTGCAGTCAAGAGTTTAAGCATAATGCATATGTTACTTTAGTGACCGTGTGCTGACATGCATGGGTGTACAAACAGGTATCGTGTTAAAGGCCTGCACTAAGTCTAAATAATTATAAAAAGTTTAAATAGTCAAGGCCATGAAAGGAAGTAGGCAGTAGCTGGTTGGATTAGCGTGTATGGATAATCAAGTATTGGCCAATCCGAAATCAGGTTTAATAAGAAATGTAACAATGCTGATAATCATACAAGGACACGAAATAGCACTTTAAAACAAAGCTGTTTTAATGATGTATGCTACACATACTTGGATTGAAATGTTCATTGTTGTACAACAATCAGGAGGCACTATATTTATAATTCAATATTTGGAACTTTATGCTCTGTTGCACTGTACAGTGTCGGCCATCTTGTTTAAAAGTTGTTGTTTACTTTTGTAAAGTTTTGTCACAGGATATGGACTTTTCCATTGTTTTAAATAGGGGTTATATTATATTGATGGTAGGGGCTAATTGACTAGTAAAGAAGATAGGTTTTCAACATGTTTCACATCCAAAAACACCAAAATTATCATTCTAGGCTCGTGTTAAAAATATATCAATCATCATATTTTTGTTTCTTTACAGAAAATATACAAATATGGCAATTATTTATCCGGCGTCAGTTATGAAAAGTTCCAACTACAAATTACAATTTCACATCCTTCAAATGTATGGGTCAATCCAGCAAAAACATTGAACCAATCAAAAGCTCTTATTCCAAACTGTCCGATACAGTAAAAAAATCGGATGACCGATTTTTAAACTTACAAATACAGTCCAATACATGATTAACTCGAATTCAAAGCTCTGTGTAAATGAATAGGATGGAAGATTCTCAAAACATAATAATAGTTAATATTGGATCCAAAACATAATAATGATGAAATTGCATGATTTACGCCCAATTTGTATTGGTCCCTGCTACATGTATATCTAATGGTATTCAAATATTAGATCATGCCATATACTGCATTTTATCTCAGCAACACGAACAAGAAAATACAATAATCATGTTTCCAAATATGAATGATAAAAAGAACTTGAAAAATTATCAAATTAAACTACATGTAATAGTCATAAGTTTTATTTAGCTTCAAAAGTCGATGTAAATAGCGTGCGGCACGAACATTCCAAAACAACACACACCTGCAGTTTCGTTCGCGTGACGAGTTAACACAATATCTGCGTGGTGCGGTTCGATTGGCGTGCTGGTTGCCCGTAGCAGAGTGGGTGATCTCAAATTAAAAACGCTTTGGGTCCTGCATTTATCGTAGGGGAGTTGTTTAATTAGTCATTATACGTCATTTACTCAACACCGGATCCATTTGATAAGATTGGTCCGGATGCAAGGGTACAACATTGCACGCATTGTGCACACGTCTTTGTAATAGCGGATAATTGATTACCTTAATGGCATCATATGAAGTGTTTCATTCAATGTAATCGACACGGCAATAATTGAAGCCTATTGTTTAGATCTGGGTTGAGTTCAGCGGGTTTAGATCCACCAGAGATCCGCCAACTCATGAATGACAGGAAAGTCTGGCCCAGTATGTTGCGAATGCTTCCAACATTGAATGGGATAACTGGGGGGGGGGGGGGGGGGGGGGGTGATTGCAACGAAGTTCTCTATGTCATTACATTCCAGTTGCCTGTCATGTTTGAGCTCAAGTTTGACAGGTTGAACTGGCCATGACGCTAGTATTAGTAAGTATGGGAACACCCAAGAATTACATCCATCCAACACCATATACCGCAAGCTGGGGGGGACCTTGAGTGAGGCAGCGGTGGAACTGGTAGCAATCCCGCAGGCGCTGCAGTCTTGCCACATGACTTAGCACACGTGGTGACTTTCAGCCAGATTTGGGCTAGTTTAAAACTAAAATCTTCTCTTCGGATAATATAATGTAATTTTTTTCTTCAAAATTTGAACTTTTGTTTTTTATAAAATATGATATAGCACTAGTCTATGACAAATTGAAGTTAAAAGTTGGAATTTCTTAACAAAACAACATTTTTCAAAAGTAATATACATAAGGGGCGCTGTTCTGCTGCGACCAACATGTCACTTTTTCATGTCTCCGTTTTATGTCGTATTTTCTCAGTTTTCGTCGTCTACAATTATTATTTATGTCACCGGATTATTCACCGTGAGTACATTAATAAGAACAATGAATCTGAAGGTCCAGCTATGCTTGGTTATTCGTCATATAATAACCAAGTCGACAACACTGAATTCAGCACCAGAATTTGGAACCCCGGTGAAGACTTTCACTCAACACAGGGTTGCATAATTTGGAACCAATTTTTAAGCTTACCAGTTCCAACCAACACCACTGACGTGAATGTTAATTCTACTATACGTACATATAGTACAGCTGATCTTTTACTCATAAACACTTTTAGAGACTCAGATATAGCGCCCGAGCTCAAAAGCAAGCTGGTAGAACTGGGCATACATAAGTCATGCAAGCCCAGACCCAAGCGTTTAAGGGGCCGAAGAGGGGGTCGTCATATACGTAGGTGTATACCAGTCAGAATTTCCAACCATCATATTGACTCTGAGACTGAAGCTACCCAGTTTAAAAACGTAACCCATCGTCCCAGAACCTTGACCAACATCCCGGTAATCAATGTTCCCCGGACACGCTATGTTCCCAATGTATCCAGACACAGCCTGCCTACAATGTTCCAGTCAAATGCACAATCCCTTGGCAACAAGTTTGATGAAGCAGCAATAGTATTTGAGCAAAACCAAGTGGACATTGCAGTCATTACAGAATCCTGGTTTTCACCTAACATGCCAGAGCACCAGCTGAACATTGGAGGTTATTCCCTGTTTTCTAAATGCCGTGATAAAAAGCGTGGTGGAGGTGTGGCAGTGTATGTCAATGAAAACATTCCCGCATACGACATTCCCGATATTAAAGTTCCTGACGAACTCGAATGCAAGTGGGTCAAGATTCGTCCTAATCGACTCCCCCGTGGTATTTCAGCGTTGGCAGTGTGCGCAGTGTATATTACAACCGACTCACCATTCCAAGAATTGTTAACTGACCATCTGCTCCAGAGTGTGGATTTTTTGCGTGCAAAATACCCCGAAATTGGTATTGTTATTATGGGTGACTTTAATCGCATGAAAATTCAACCTATTATTCGTGGTAACGACTTATTTCAGCTTATCGATTTCTATACACGTAAAAACGCAACTCTAGATCTCATCATTACGAACAGTAAAGTTAAGGATCATTATGGGAAACCAAAACCTTTTTCACCGCTTGGGTTCAGTGACCACATTTGCATCTTGTGGAGACCCAAAGTTAATGTAAATCGTAAGAACTCTATTCAATATCATGCTGGTCGCCCCATCATTGATTCAGGTATTGAAATGTTTGGTAGATGGATACAAGACCAAGACTGGCATGACATTTTACTTTGTCAAGGAACACAGAACAAAATTGATGTTTTCTATGAAATGCTCGATTCTGCCACCAATGCTTGTTTCCCCATAAAAGTGAAAAAAGTGCATTGTAATGACAAACCTTGGTTAACATCTCATATTAAGAACTTAATTGCTGCTCGACAAAGAGCATTTGAATCTGATCAACAAGTATGGCGTAGGTTACGTAATGTTGTCAAAAGGGAAATTGAGAAAGCCAAAAAATATTATCATGCTGATAGAATAAGAGTTCTGCAACAAACCGACCCCCGTAAGTGGCACCAGCAGATAAGAGTTGTGACAAATAAAAAGAAGTCTGAACTCAGATTAGATGTCCCAGGAATTAATGAGGGTGATTGCACAGGCAAGGCCAATGCTATTAATGCCATGTTTGCAGAGGTCTCTGCACACATTGAACCTTTGGACAGAAAGAAGCTCCCTGCATTTTTGCCGGCAGCAGCTGCACCTCATTTATATTCTTGGGAGGTCTACTCTGAACTCAAAAAGATCAATCCTTCAAAAGCTAGTGGCCCAGATGGCATAAAGCCACAGCTGGTTAAAGAATTTGCATATGAGCTGAGCATCCCACTCACAGATATTTTAAACAGTTCTTTTAGTGAAGGTGTTGTGCCCCATCAGTGGAAAAAGGCTATTGTTGTACCAATACCAAAAACAAGCCCCGCAAACATTGGTAAACTTAGGCCTGTGTCTTTAACATCCATCTTCTCCAAAGTTGCTGAAGGTTTTATATGTAAATGGATTTTGGAAGATATTGAGAGCTTGATAGATGTGAGACAATTTGGCAATGTGTCTGGGGTGTCCACAAACCACTATTTACTTAATCTTGTTCATTATTTGCATCAGGGTGCTGATAAAATTCACAATGTGGGCACAGTGGTCCTAACTGACTTTTCAAAAGCTTTCGATCTTATTAGTCATACCTTGCTTATTGAAAAGATCATCGGTATTGGCGTGCGTAGAACCATAGTTCCTTGGATTTGTGATTTTTTGAACAATAGACAACAATGTGTAAAATACAATGACACACTTTCAGATTATGTTTATATCAATGGGGGCGTTCCCCAAGGCACTAAACTTGGGCCCCTTGGTTTTCAAATTTTAATTAATGATGCAGCTTCTGATGCAAGTACAGAGTATTGGAAATATGTTGACGACTTAACATTTGCTGAAAATCACAATGTGAAAGTCAATGGTAACCTTCAAAATGACTTGAATAATTTCAAGGACTGGTCTGAAACAAACTGTTTGAAACTTAATCCCACCAAGTGTCAGGCACTGCAAATTAATTTTGGCAAATCTAAGCCTACTTCTGAGCTGAAAATTGGCAGTGAGTCACTCCCTTTTGTTGATAATGCAAAAGTGCTTGGCCTTTGGCTTCAGAATGATTTAAAATGGGACACACAAGTTAGCAACATGCTTGTGAAAGCTAACCAGCGCCTGTTTATGCTTCGTTCACTGAAAAAGTTTGGTTTTGATAAGAGCGAATTAAATGTTGTCTTCAAAAGTTATCTCAGACCGGTACTTGAATATGCTGCCCCTATTTGGCACTCTAGTATTACAGCAAAACAAAGGTGTGAAATTGAAAGAATTCAGAAAAGGGCATGTAAAACCATCCTTGGCCGTGATTACTCATCTTATGATGATGCTTTGTCTGCTTGTCAACTTGAATCCCTTGCTTGTAGAAGAACAAAACAGTGTCTTAAATTTGCATCAGGCCTGGCCGACAATATCAGAACAAAACATATCCTTCCCAACACCAGATTTGAAGTTCATGGCAGAAGACTACGTAATGCAGATTCAGTTTCACAATTATCATTTAGAACATCCCGCTTTCAGAACAGCCCTGTGCCTTATTTTGTCAATCTTTTGAACAATTCATTTTAGGTGACTGCCCAGTATACATGTATTGTGATTTTATGTACTGTTTACATTTACATTTTGTGATTATTTGATAATGTGCAATATTAGGTCAATATCATATTGGGGGGGGGGGGGGGGGGGGGGGGGGGGGGGGGTGGCGGGGATGGCTATTAGTTCTTTTCATGTGCAATGTTGTTTGGAAGGTGGGCTTGTGAGTTTGTGTATGAGTGCATGCTTAGTGGATACATGTGGTGTCAAATTGTGTGGTAAAGGGGGTTTATGTGTGCCTTTTTTTTCTTTTTTCTTTTTTTGTCAATTTTTGTACAATTTATTTTTACTGCCCAGTTACATGTATTGAGATTGGATGTACTGTTAACATTTACATGTTGTGATTATGTGATAATGTGCAATTTTTTAGGTCTTTAGGGGGGGGGGGGGGGGGGGCGCTATTAGTACTTTTCATGTGCAATGTTGTTTGGGAGGTGGGCTTCTGAGTTTGTGTATGAGTGCATGCTTAGTGGATAAATGTGTTGTCGGGGTGTGTGGTATAGGGGGTTTAGGTGTGGAGGGGTGAGTGTACACTTGTGGGGTGAGGATGTTTGTTTCATTTGCTTGTAAATGTGTGTGTTTGGATTCTTAAATAATTTTTGTGTGGGGATTTGCAATCATAATTATGTATTTTATATGTTATCGCTGTTTTATCATGTATTTATATGTATTTTTGATGATAATATTATATGTTTTTATATTGTAAAAAATGCGCAATTTGGCCTTTGGCCACGATGTTATTTTATAATAAATTGAATTGAATTAAAAATGTAATAGTCATAAGTTCTTTTTAGCTTCAAAAGTCGATGTAAATAGCGTGTGCACGAACATATCAAACCAACATACACCTGCGGTTGCGTTCGCGTGACGGGTAAACATAATATCTGCGTGGTGCGATTTGATTGGCGTGCTGGTTGCCCATAGCAGCGTGGGTGATCTCAAATTAAAAAAACCGCTTTGCTACTGTACTTATTGTATAGGGGAGTTGTTGAATTATTCATTATACGTCATTTACTCAACACCGGATCCATTTAATGAGATTGGCCTGGGGTTCAAGGGTACAACATTGCACGCATTGTGCACACGTCTTTGCAATAGCGGATAATTGATAACGTTAATGGCATCATACGAAGTGTTTCATTCAATGTAATCGACACGGCAATCATTTAGGCCTATTGTTTAGATCTGGGTTGAGTTCAGCGTATTTTCAAAATAATTGGTTATATTTCCCAATATCAGGTTGCTGTGACGTCAAAGTAGTACATTATTTAACAAGCATGTCAAAATACCGTCGAATCGAAGCTATATACGTTATTTTTAGGATTATTATTATTGACTGATATTAGGCTCACGAGCGTTGCAATAACAAAAATGCTTAATTTGTAATTTTGGTATTGCGCATTGTCATGTTATTGGCATTACATATTGTAAGCCTACAATTCAGGAAATTTATTGATGGAACACAGAGTCCATTTATCCCCTAATATCCAACATCAAGCGCTGATTGTGCTACAAACTTGTATGTAGAACTTGAGCGATATACTGACTCATATCCCTCCATGCTCTAACCAATCAATATTGAGGATCCCAACGACCGTGGAGATGAAACGGTTCCGAACAACATTGAATGGGAGAACTGGGGGGTTGATTTCAACGAAGTCCTCAAAAGTGTTATGCACATGCAGAACGTTGATGCATTTACAATTCGCGTAGACACACATGACTCTCATTAGCTTTTTTAAAGAATTGTAGTTGGTTGAAATTGGTTGTGGTAAACATATTTTATGCTAATTGGCGTAAAAGTCAACATTTTATAAACCGAACAAGATTTGCGATCTTTGTCTTACAAGATCTATTGAATTCCACTATTGAAAACGGTCCACATCCTAGTCCAAGATGAATCCGACTATCACAAAAGCTTGAATTTGGCATTGTTGTTGCTAAATTCGTGTAATAATGACAATGTTTTGTCATTATTTCGCATTTAATGTTTGAACAAATAACTGAGAATGTTTCAATTGTGTTTATTAGTTAACTATTGTGTACCATTATACATGAATCCACTTATTCATTAATATCAAGCATTATTGAGTAAAATATTCAATATTGTGTTATTCTATTTGATGATAGTAGTGAATTAATGCATCTATTGCCACATACAGACTGTAACAAAAAAGTTATACAATAGCAATTTTATTTTTAATCCAATGTCAAAATCATGCAATGTCAAAATCTTTTACACTCTGTGTTAAGTTTCGTTTTGGCTACCAGAATAATTTTATTTGGTCTTTTTAACTACATGCGTTTAAATTTTATGACTTATCTACTAAGTCGTCTAGAAATCGGGTTGGGCCACTTTCACAATATCATACAATCTTATATCTTGTATAAATTAAATGGTTAGGGTATCATGCAAGGAATATTAACGAGAACAATATAATTCTTTTTCAAATAGTTTCATTTCATTTGAATAAATAAAGTCATAAAATAAATGAATAATATTTGTAAAGACCTTAATATAACCTTCTTTGCAATACTTTTAACCACTTGAAATGAACCATTGTTGTCTAACAAGAGCGCTCTACTGCTATGTTCCTGGTTCGATTCCATTCATATTCATCCCAGTGGTTTAACCATTGATTAAACCAAAGTGGCCCAGGTGATTTCATGACTACTTTAGACAATTGATTATATCTCTGCTCACCGACCATCGATTGTCATGAAACAAAGCTTATTCGAAAGCTAAGACAATTCCCCTTGCATGCCATTAAAACTCGAAACAGAAATCTTACAGGAGATATTTTTAATAATTTGTTCAAAACTGTATAACTTTTTTTTTGTTACAACCTGTACATTGGTTGTCTTCATATTCTGATAATAAATATTTTTAATAATTATTATACTTTAAGTACACCTTTTTTATTACTCACCCTGTATACGGTATGCAAATGGTACTTTTCTCCCTTAAGACAAATTCCGAAGGAAATATAACATTGGAACAAATTGTTTGGAATATAGGGCACTTATAAATGATCTAAAACAATCTTGCAATCATTGCATAAAGAACAACAACAAACAAGCTCAACGTCCTTTCAAGCCGCATAGATTCAAATTGATAACCCTCAACATCAAAGGTTCAAGAAGGTTATATGATTCTCCAATCTCGTCTAAAGAGGTCAAACGAAAATAAATGGGAAAACAAGTTAGACATATCCTATAGTTTGAACAAATGGTCGGTTATTTTTCTTTCACCATTCAAATGTACCGTTGATACAAAATTAAGATGGTTCCGATTTCGCCTGACTCATAGAATTTTAGGAGTTAACTCTTTTTTGGAAAAATAGGGCGAGCAGACTCAAATGTATGCACATTTTATAAAGAAACAGAAAAACAATACTACACATATTTTTGAATGCCCAACTATTTTAAAACAATGGGAACATTTTATCAAATTGATTAAGGAAAAGACAAATGTAATCATCATTATGGATCAACAGATTCAACTATTTGGGCTATCCAACCATAACATGAGGGCCTTAAATGTAATTTTGTACTGTGTCGCTATTATATATGCAAGATCATAATGAAAGAGGGGCTATCATTTTTCGCTTTGTTTAAAAAAAAATGGAATTCCTTCTTTCCATTTGTGGATGTATAGTATATATATATCAGCAAAGGACCCTGTTATAGCATTTGTATTGTACCAGTAATATTACGAAGAAATGTGATCTATACTTTGTATTAAACATATGAGGATACTGTGAAAAAAAAAGAATAATACAAACAAATGTCTTAATCCATGACAGCTTTAATGAAGCGAAAAATAGTTTGATGTGAAACCTATTTATACCACCTATATCGTAATGTGCAATCACTGTGTTCTGTTTGACCGCTTCTTCTCTGCAACAAATAAATTTGAAGAACGCATGTTATGAGTTGTCACAATAGTTTTATCGTGGATATCCATGACAGAGGCAATGTATGAAAATGGTAATGCTAACAGTGTTTTGACAATCAAATTTCTACCCGTCATTGAGAGGCCACGCATTTTTCAAGCACGTTCAATATAGTTTTCCATCGTACTTATCCAATCACATTCGAGATTACACCAATGGAAGTACATGGTGAGAAGATGAGCACTAGGATTTAACAGTGTTGTTTGGAGCTAGTTTACATTTAACATCACGAACACAGCATTCGTTATATTTCAAAGATCCAATCCATAACTGAATCATTTTTATCTTTAATTATTGTTAGCCCTGATAGTTAGTGAATTTATCAAACATAAAACATTTTGTTCATAAGACAACTGGGTGTTTTAACAAAATTGGTTCTATTTTCGGCAAAGTATGAAATACGGACTTCGTGTCTACTATGGTAACGTTTAAGGCCAATTGTCTCATAAAATAATTGCTAGACAGCGGTGCGGTGTGTATGCTCAAATACAAGGGTCAGTGCACACAGACCGTATAGCCATTACTTGGAATAGACCATTATTAGGCATGGGTGAGTTCCCTACTTGGGCAATACGAAAATGAACACAACGTATAAAAGAACAAGACATATTTAAAATTAATTCTAATATAACCAATTATAACCTAAAATTATAACATCTTAACATTCACACTTAGTCAGTCAGTCAGTCAGAAATAGAATCTGGATCATATCCGAAATAACGAAACGAGTGATAACCCACACTGGAAATGTACCCTTCCGGTTTGACGACGAAGGTCAAACAGGTCCTACCATTGGCCATTTTCTTGCAAATGCTCTGCCGCCAATACGAAAGAACCAATCAAAATGAGTTTTATATCAAATTAAAGCTATTAAAAAAATCTATAGAATGGAATATGAGACCTATATACTAGAACCTACTGTTAAGACGTTAGAGCGCCATCAATGCCAAAATACCTGCAAAAACTTACGATATTTTGATCAGGGCCATTGGGAAATCGCGAAATATAGGTGCAGCAAAAAGCCTCTGCCGTGAGAACGTCGCTATTATTTTAGATTATGTTTACATATTTAGTTAGAGAAATTTAATCACTACAAAATAAGAAGCGAGACCTAGTATCCACACTCAACAGATTTCTCGCTATGGTACAATTTACCCGAAAAAAAGAAAGTCGGCCCAATGTTTAAGAGTGTAAGATGGGGTAAAATCAGCAAATGAGACCACGTTACCATATATGTATTGTTGTCAAGTGCCAGGGTAATTATCGCATTGCGTTAAGCTTAGATAATGCTGTCTAATACTAGGATTAAAATTAAAATCAATGTTAAAGATCGGCAAAAGTGATTTGAGCTGTTTTCTTATGGCGTATAAAACAAAGTCACGTTCAATGCATATCATGATACCAGGTATATTTTGAAATACACCGTTATATTCTTTATTCCACAATTCAATATATTTTTGACAACAATAAGCTTCTGGTAGAAAACATATAACACATTTTTGGTTATTTAACCAATGAAATATTATGTATTTTTACGCTTATTCTAGTTTCGTTCAATGAAATTGAATATTATAAAAGTTAATTGATAAAAAAAAGGGTACGCGTGGACTGTACGATAGTGTACAGGGGAATTTTGCGTTGCTTGTTGTAATGGAAACTGGGTTTTTCTCCTTCATCTTCAAGATGAGGTGCATCAGTATGAGCGGCGTATTCGCGACGATCGCGTTTGTCTGAAATGGCAAGTTCATTGACAGGCGATAGATGTTTCCGTTTTGTGGTTCTTGCTGTAAAGTCTTAGAGCGATGATTGCTTAGATTTCGCTTGGATTGGGGTTGGTTTTAGATTGGTACTTCTGCCTCATCAAAATTTATCAATGTCTTGACTTCATAGCAGATCAGGAGACTTACTTGTGTTGTAGAGACAGTGATCAATTAGTTCTTGTGCAATCGTCGAGGTTTGAGCAACTCTTTCGGTGGTTGGAGTTGTCGTCGCTTGATCAACTTTGGTGTCAGGTTTTGCAAAGGATTTGACAAATGTGTATGACTCTGGGATTGAACTTCCTTAACGGTGACACACTGATAGCTTTTGTGGCCAAATGTGTTACAGTTGAAGCATTTAGGGCCTCTTTGGTCGTCGGGCAGCGTTGTTGAACGTGTCCAACTGTTCCACAAATATAACATTTTACGCTTGGCTTTGATTGGCATTCAGATAAGATGTGATCAGAACTGTGACAATATCTGCAATTGGATTCAAATTGTCCACTGTAGTACAAGACAACCTCAATATCAATCAAGTTCTTTGGATCTGGAGGATTGGCTATTACGATTGATGAGTATCTGTCATTATCTTCACGTATCTTGCTCACATACATGTGTAGCAGAATCGGTTACCACGACGAGAAAGCAGATGCTCAACTATGCCAGGTTCACAATTCCCCAGAAGGGAAAAATAAGAAAGAAGGGAGAGAGGGGAAGGGAGGGGGAGAGAGGGCGGGGGAGGAGTTGAGGGGAGGGGAGGGAGCTTTTATTAATTAGTGTCTCTTTCCGTCTCTGAACCGTGTCAGTGTTTTATAACAATGTAAATATTGATAGCAAGCAAAAACCCAACAGCTCGGATCCCCTGAATCCCCGCCAACGGCATTCCCCAACAACCAGTGGCGTAACAAGGGGGGGGGGGGGGGGGTTAGGGTGTCACGCCCCCATAATGTTCACGGTTGGGATGACGCCCCCTTAAAACAAAGATTTGCGTGAATTAGTTCCATAGTTTTATTATTCAAGCTTAACAACAGTTTTAGTTTAGGGAACGTTTCCTAGACCATTTGGCGCGTTTTATTATTTCAATGCTGTTGTTTTTAAAATTATTTTAAAAAAAATTGGTTTGCAACATAATTGATCAAAACGACACGACACGACACGACACGACACGGCACGGCACGACAAGACACGACACGGCACGGCCAATTTTGTACAGGGCATACGATGCACTTTTGCATATACTGCTAACATGTTGGGACATCGTCATACTATCATCAAATACAACACCAAGATTCTTGGCGGATGGTGCACGGTCAATTTTTGAATCATCAATTTCAAGAGATGATAATGGCAGAAATGGAACGTGGCGAGAATGTAGATGCAGTATTTCCGTTTTCTATGAATTAAACTAGAATCATACCATTTGGACACTTATACTAAGTGAAGTATGAAGTGTTAAATTATTTTGTGAAACTCATAACTATGACTTTACAAAAAACATTAGCAACAATTTGGCCAAGTTGGAAGGTTCTAGCTCCTGTGGTTTTTGAGATATGTTTGCGGAGGCTAGGCCATATTATCAAAATTGTGTTTTTGAGATATCAGCCTTTAACATTTTCGGTATTTAAATTCTGCGTACTAAAACTATTTAATGAAGCTATTAGGTAACGAGAAAATAATTGCCGATAAAATATCTCAAAAACTATACAATGAAAATTGTAGGAATAAAAAAAAAATTAAAGCTAAACACAGTTTTGCACCCCAGTCAAAGAGGTGTGCTACCGTAACAGCCATTTCAGAACACGTGTGTTCCGTCAATTTAATTACCATTTAATACACAATCCTAAGGAATTTGAATTTTTAGGCCGAACATATTTGTAATTTTCGCGGTGTAACGTGTATAGTATTTTTTTGAATAGTAAAATGACCCTTCAGTCGACGAAAAAACCCTGTTCTACTGGCCTCTCATAGGTAGGTTGGTCGGTCGGGGCGGTTTTTTCAACAACAAAAATCGGGAAATGTGCAGCCGAGTCAGACATTTTGGAGTGGTTCCATTCTTTTTAAGAGCGAGAGGGGGAGTGTTTAAGAGCGGGGAGAGGGGGGGGGGGGGGGGGGGGGGTGCGTCCCCCCCAAAAAACCCCGATGCGTGCGCAGAACAGGTTTTGTTTTTCGTGGCCTTAAAGGGAAGCGGTCATAGTGAGGATTCTAACGAAAATTGAACAGCGCGCGGCGACTATTTGAATCTAAACACGTTGGACATTGGCGCAGTCTGTAATTGTTCTACGTATCTTTACATACAAGCGGTATTGTGTGCGACTCTACAACAATCTCTTAACCCAATGTAGACGGCAAGCTCAATCAGCCATCCTTCATTTGATTGAACGTATTTTCTATCGTATGATGTAAGTGATGTATTAGTTATGAGCTAAGGTTTAGCTAGTACAAAATCGCCGTCAGCGGTTCTTTTCCTCACCATGCGCTATTCCCTTTGCCGTTGGCAAGTCATGTCCATTATTATTTTCAATCAGAATGACTTGGCTTTCCGTATGTAGCCAAAATAGGTAGTGATAAACACCCAAATATGGGCATAAAATATAAGATACAAGTCTGTATAGAAGAACATTATTGATACAAGACGTGGAAAATAGCATTGCAATGCAGACCTCTTTCGGCATCAGTATGAAAGACGCTTTGTAGATCTAGCCAATTGTCAACGTATTACAACCGTTGGATTAACCATGGATTTAGTATCCACTTGACTTTTTGACATGGTAATGGATTTACACTTGATTTTTAGACATCCTTGCATTACTTCTTTATAGACCATTTCAAATTGAGATCGGAAATCTTCGGAAAAAAGGTCAAGTGGAGTAGGTGCGTTGCGCGTTCTTCGCAACAGTTGATCACATTCACAGCATTGTCCTAGTTGGTTGTCCGCCTAGTGATTTACTGTGTGTACATAAACGCGTGCACACATGAGAAGTAAAACGTGGAACGAGACTAATTTGTTTTTTATCAACAAAGGCGTTGACCGGCAAATTCCAAATGTATCGAGCAGACGGTAAAAAGTGAAAATATTACCCCAAATCTCTTTCATCTCGCCGTTTTTTGTTACTGAAATGCCGCAACATCAACTTTGTGAGGGATACAATCTATTAACAACACCAGCGCAATCTACCACACGGGCAGACGGCCACGGGTGAAAAACACGTTTGTTTTTCTGCGGCACATGTGAGCTGACATGACAGGTCATGTAACCGAGCGTCAAATCACTCGGCTAATCGGAAACATTCGGAACTGATCGTATATTTTCGGATTTGAAATGGTCTATACAGGACTAAAATCAGCGGTTTATATCCACCTAAAATAGCAAGCAATGTTTATTCATATTCCTGTCATTACTTCTTTATACAGGACTAAAGGAAAGGAAGGCACTATCCCTGTGTCGAGGAGCTGAAAATTACCTTTGCCAACACATTCCATCAGTGTTGGATTTTCCCAAATGGGTTATTTTTCCATTTGGGTGCTCCTTCCTACTCATCTCTATCCTTTATTCTCATCCTTTCTACAATCTATTCTACTAGCTTCTTTACCTCATTTCATTTTCACAACACAGTTGGCTAGGAAAGGTAAGCCAAGTTAGTTGGCTTGGTAGTTTGTTGAAATCTGGTTTGTCTGGGAGGAGGCTTTTAATCCCATGTGTAGGGTAGAGGCGCTTGAACCCCGCAATGGTCATGGTAATAGGTGATAGCACACTGGGGTACAGGACACAGATCCCCTTTGTGCTGGTGACGGCGCATCGCCACACTGACATCAGGAGATGGGGGGATGTTGTCCACAAACGGATAATGACCTCCATCTTCTTTTGTCGGCTTACACTTGTGTGGATGCCAACCTGTGTTGTTACTTATCTTTAAACATTTTCCTTCTAACCTATCATAGAGATTGAGTAGGTCTTTGTGTGGGTCCCTACCTCATAGCCATATCATTTCCATCACTGGCAAGATTGGTCGACAACAACATCTGTGAACCATCAGTAGGGTTGTGCTGAACATCCCACCATGGTCAAATCCCCATCAATGACTGGCATGTTCAAACTCCGCTTAGCTGCTCAGGGCCGATCACCCGTCCCAGCGTCCAGAGCGGAGCAAACAATATCTGGAGAACACTATGATTACAAAGGTAGTCCATTACCTTGGGCGGAAGAGAGGAGCAACCTCCAACGGCAAAAGGGCGCAACAATTATAAATATTATAAATGTTACCGGCCAATGGACTCAACAGGCAGTCTGGTTGTCTGAACAACTGGAATTTAAGATTGGAGTCTGGATCTCCAGAGTTAAGGGCGGAGAAGTTGTGAACTAGTTGAATCAGCTTAACGGTCACCAGAAAACCTGTGCTGTTCCACAGCACAAACTCCACTAGGCGTGGCGCACCAATGGAGTAAATCAGCCAAGAAAGAATAATGGAAGCAAATTATAGCACCAGGGTTAAAGCCCCTGCAACAACTTCCTCTGACAGGTCTGATCCGCAAGACGGAACATATGACGCGTCTGCCTTAAACCCTTCAGGGACTTCAGGGAGGGCAGGAGCTGAGAACAGACATGGACGAGGGAGAACTATTTCGAAATTCATGAGATGCAAAAAGTCAGTTAGTTTCGCGTCTTTCAACACCAGGACACTGAGACAACCGCACAACATGGGTGAATTGACGGAAGCAGCCAGCAAATTCAAAATCGATGTGATTTGCGTGCAAGAACACCGAATGGTACACGATGCTGACATAGATTATACAAAGGTATCGGAAAAGTACACCTTGGTAACATCCTCAGCAACAAGGAATAAAAGTGGAGCTGCTACTGGTGGGATAGGATTACTGATGAGCCACTACACCATGAAATGTCTTACTGAGGTCAAGAAACACTCTGATAGGATCATTACTGCCTCCTTCACAGGGAATCCAGCCACAACCATCATGTGCTGCTACAGCCCTACAAACTGCTCCAAAGAAGAGGATGTAATCGCCTTTTACAAGAACCTCTCAGATGCGATGAGAGACATCCCCGCACACAACATGGTTTTGATTGGTGGCGACTTCAATGCAAAACTTGGTACAGGCGAAGTTCTATTCTCTTACCATGATTCCACCAATCGGAATGGCATCCTTCTTCTAGATTTTGTCAACAGCTTCGATCTTGTTGTCACAAATACCAAGTTCAGGAAGCCGAACAGGAAGCTGTGGACATTCCAGTACCCAAACACCACAAAGGCACAACTGGACTTCATTCTGGTGAGGAAGAAATGGGTAAACTCTGTGCAAAATGTAGAGGCATACAACACCTTTGTAACAGTGGGGTCTGACCACAGAATCATCACAGCGATGGTAAAGCTACGTCTGCGTGCTCCAAAGAAGAAGCCGCCTAATGCAGCACGGTCCTTGAACTTCAAAGCACTGTGTTTCAACAGAGACCTCCAGGATGAATATACCATCAAAGTATCCAACTTCTTTGATCCTTTGGCCCAAGAGAAGAGCACCATGCCATTCCAAGAGAAGTACGACCTCCTCCAATCTTCCTGCATCAAGGCAGCAGAGGAAATCTTGCCCAAGAAACCAAGGAATACTTTCAAGAGCATATCACAGACCCAGAAAGTAAAAGCGGCAAGAGAAGCCTACATCTCGTCAACCAAGGTGGATAAAAACATGGCCAAACAAAAGTTGACAGATGCGTACATAGCAGAGGAGAAAGCATTACTGGAGTCCAGCATCGAGCAGGTACAACAAGCTTCTCTCTCCAGCAAACACAGCACTGCTTGGAAAATTGTGGACGACATCAGTGGAAGAAAGGATAGCAAGCGATCTATGCTCTCAGGAACGCCAGATGACAGGAAAGGTTCATGGTTGAAGCATTTCTCTACTCTTCTTGGGAAACCACCAACAGTACCAGACAGAGACTTCACCATCTCCAAGGTGGTTGATGATACACTACCAATCTCAACCTCAGAGTTTACGTTAGCTGATCTGGAAGAAGCGCTTTCACAGTCAAAACCAGGAGGTGCCTTAGGACTGGACAGCATTCCACTTGAGCTCTGGAAGTCGGACACCTTTAAACCCCACCTTCTTCATCTGTGCAACAATCTTCTGCTACACCAAGAGAAACCTAAGCAATGGTCAACAGGTGGAATCATTCCCATCCCAAAGAAAGGGGACCTATCAAAACCAACCAACTACAGGGGCATCACCCTTACCAGTATTGCAGCCAAGCTCTTCAACAGGATGGTATTAAACAGGATAAGACCATTTGTTGACCCCTTGCTGCGTTGGAACCAGAATGGCTTCAGACAGCATAGATCATCCGTCTCTCAAATACTGGCTCTGAGACGTATCATTGAAGGCATGAAGACAAAGAATCTTCCTCTGGCAGTAGTATTCATAGATTACTCAAAAGCTTTCGATTCGATCCATCGTGAACGGATGTTCCAAATCCTACATGCGTATGGTATTCCAGGAGTCATCATTGATGCAATCAAGGCTATCTACACAGATTCATCTGCCTTAGTGATATCTGCAGACGGTGATACCGAACCTTTCGAGATTCTGGCTGGAGTTCTACAAGGAGACACCCTTGCTCCATTCCTCTTCATAGTGGTAGTAGATTACATCATGCGGCATGCCTTGAAGGACATCAACCAATCCACCGGGATCGTACTTGAGAGAAGGAAGAGTAGACGTCATCCAGAGCTACGCCTTCATGATTTGGACTTCGCTGATGACATAGCACTCTTGTCTTCATCCATTGAGTCAGCTGAAATTCTGCTACAGCATATCGAAGAAGCTTCAAACTGTGTTGGCCTGCACCTTAATGTTGGAAAAACCAAGACTCTGCTAGTCGGCATCCCATCCTCCACAAATGTCACAACTCTGAGTGGTGCCAAACTTGACAACATCAAGGAGTTTAAGTACCTAGGATCGTCAATGCCAGACTCTTTCCATGACTTCAAGTGCCGGAAAGCTCAAGCCTGGGTTGCATGCAACAAGCTGGAGAAGATATGGAAATCTAAACTTGATAGGCCAACTAAAATCAAGTTTTTCCGAGCTTGCGTGGAAAGTATTCTACTATATGGTTCAGAGACATGGACAGTTACAAAGACTTTTGAGGACAGAATAAATGGATGCTACACACAGTTGCTGAGGAGAGTCCTTAACATCAGTTGGAGAGACCACAAAACTAATGCAGAGGTGTATGGTGAAATTCCTCCGCTGGCTAACTCAGTAAGGAAGCGACGGCTCCAGTTTGCTGGACACTGCCTACGAGCATCCGATCAACCTGTCTCCCGAGTGCTTTTCTGGACTCCAAGTGAAGGCCATTCATCCCGTGGCAGGAGATCCACCACCTATCCTGACAGCATCTCAAAGGACCTTGATCTTGAACCCAATGAAGTTCAACAGCTTATGTTGGATAAACTTGCTTGGAGGAAATTTGTAACTGCTGCTTCCAATATTCCGTCCAAGGACGACCGATGATGTGATACAGGACTAAAATCAACGGTTTATATCCACCTAAAGTAACGAGGCATGTTTGTTCATATTCCTGTCATTACTTCTTTATATAGGACTAAAATCAGCGGTTTATATCCACCTAAAGTAGCAGGGCATGTTTGTTCATATCCTGTCATTACTTTATATAGGACTTAGCCAGTTGTTTTTATCCGTTTGCGTAGATCATTTTTTGGACTGTGATATGAATACAAATAATATATGAATACAAATAATATAATAAATAAATAAATAAATGAAACTAGCAATCAATGTATGTTAAAGTTTAATCCTGTAACTAATATAGATATAATCGTATATATCTTCCTGGCTACCCAAACCAAGTGTTAAACGTGAGATGCATATTTGATTTGTATTAAAATTAGCTTCAGCATTGGTCTGAAATGTCTCGCTCAAAACAAATTAAGATAATTTCAAGCAATTTTTACATACAATTAGATCCCCCTCCAAAAAGTTGATGTCTTGCAAAAATCTCACGCTTAACACTTACTTTCGGTAGTCTGAAAAAGATCTATGATTATATATATATTAGTTACAGGATAAAACTTTAACATACATTTAACATATGAAATATGACAGCGTTAAATAAACATAATTATTAGAGACGTTCATTGTCCCAAATGCAATGGAAAATGAGATGTAGACGAAATCACTATTAATTTACGGTTTTGATCAATTTGTTGGAAAATTACTGAACATACTGTAAATGGTGTCAATCAACTGCAACATGCACTTAGGGGCCATATCCAAACTCTCAAGTGATTTTATAGCGTTTTTATACCGATTTTACCTCGGTATTAAAACGGTATTTTTGTCTATTGTTAAAAGCATCGGAAAAAGATCGGTGATTAACTAGAGCACTGGTCAGCTTAATAACACAACCTTCCTCGCGCTTTCATCTGTCTGCTTCACTAATTGAGCCATCGAGAGTACTACAATAGTTCTATTGTTAACGCCAGATAAGTAGAGAGGGGGAGAGAGGCGGCTCTAGTTAATCACCGATCTTTTTCCGATCCTTTTAACAATAGAAAAAATATCGTTTTAATACCGGGGTAAAATCGGTATAAAAACGCTATAAAATCACTTGAGAGTTTGGATATGGCCCCTTAGCATCTTATGTTTTCTGTACTGTCATTAAGTCAGATTGAAATCGGAGCAATTATTTTAAAGCTTAAAAACGTTACCCCTGTAATGACTCCTATTGACCAAAATGACCTTAAAATATTAATATTAATACGCACTTTTATTGTAACTAAATTGTATAATATTGGATGATTTGATATTATCATTCTTTTAAGAATTAAAATGTTCTTAAGATCTGACTCTAGTAAAAATAGGATAGCCATCCACATACGAAAATACTTTGTAATAAACATGATAGCGACATCATCACCGTTTTGTGTGATACGCTCTTTTAGATTCCAAGTAAGTGTGCAACGGTTGCAGTTTTAGGCATAACTCATTCAGAAATTCAATAAGCATATTTAGGGTGTACTTTTGTAGTTGTTAATAATGAAGATAGTAACTATGCTATCAAAAAGACCAACACATATTTATTTTTGTAAAATAGCATTGTTTTAGGCAAAAAGCCAAGTTTGCATTAAATTACCTAAGTTGTCAGTGTTATTTTCACGTGTATCTTATGCACACTTTAGCTGCATGATCTTTCTAAGCAAAGTGGCCATCTTGCATTGATGCTGATAGTGTTCTATTGCGTTAGACATGTTAGATAGGGGGTTATATTGTTGTGACGGTAGGGGCATATTGGCTAGTAAAGTATATAGTTTTTCAACATTTCTTGCACCCAAAGATCAGTCCAGACCCAGATTGGGCAAATCAAAATCCAAACCGTCCAATTTAAGAAACATTGGTCGACTAATATGTGTAAGCACATACACCCACCCCATGTACATTATAACACGAGTGGCAAATTAACACTGTGTATGGTACACTTTTTCAATTCTAACAATCAAACAAAGGAATTATATCGTTATGCCGCATTACAAGTATATTCAATTGCCGTCCTCCCTGTAGAGGGAAAATACATAGAAATAATAGGCACTCATAAGTATTACCGCAGTGAACATACCCTAGAAATTCCATCTTTTATGAACAAACTATTGATTATTTCCACTAGTAACAACAGTGTATGTCTGCATTACATAGTTGTTCTTCATAAATTCATGTTTGTTGTATGTTGCGTTCATCAGATTTTCGACTAAACCCTATAAATTGAGACCAGTCTAAAGCTACACAGTGAAATCCCATAGACATTTGCCTCATTATATATTCATGAGCTCATTATCGCCATTGTAACGCTATGGGAAAATCCTCTCTTACCTATACCTTCTTTGTAAAAAGTCAGTGCTTTAACAATTAATTGCTAAATTCACAAATATAATATCCTATAAAGGATGCCCAGTACTTATAAATGCCTAAAACATGGTAATTTGATGAGGAGGTAATTTGAATTTTCAAGAAAATCCTGAAATTTAAAAGACAATCTAAATATTTTGGTTTGAAAATCAGTGTTCGAAAATGCGACAGAGAACCACGTAGATGTCTGTATTTTACGCGAGGCAGCACACAGGCCTACATGTAGCCGGTTTTAAAATTACCGCGACAATGATTTGCATTCATCAAGACAGTCACCGTAACATTTTTACGAAGGTCAGTCAGTCGGTCTCTCAGTTGTGCCATATCTATGTGAAGCAACATAGCCCAACAGATTACATGTATACACCACCGTACTAAACGAGCGCGTACTTATTGTCAGTTGTGTTTAATTGGGCGATATCTCTATCTTTCAATTATAATAGTCAACTCCCATTCATAAAATAATGCACTAAAAGGGTGATCGATTCAAGTCTAACAAAAGTGTTGAACAAGTCAATTCAAAATAATGTATGCTGGATCATGCGATAACTAAACTTATTCGGTGAATAATATTTTCTAATAGCGTAGGTCAGGCTTGGTTGGTCTTATTTTTTTTCTGAACGGACTTGACAAGCCGTCTCACTAAGGGGGTGTCACTACGTTGAACATTTTTCTGAATCCAAAAATATGAAGATTGCAATTAAACCAGACATATTCACCAAGACGAGCTCAACATGCTCAATGGTGTGTAATAATGCATTGTGTGCTTGGTATAAATATCATGTGCATCAGTTCAAAGTGTTTATATAGCCCATGTTCTATCCACACATTTCAATATGACAGAATACCCCTGTATGTAACATTGTAATTGTAATTGCTGCTGCAAGTTTAAAAAAAAAAAAAGGCTGGTTCCCAGTACGCGACAGTTATCCTTCTACAACCAAAACTTTAATAAAGTTATGTCTCGAAATATTAGCTTTTCTGGAAGATTCCATTAACCTTTTCAAAACATGAGCCGAGTTCTAGGTATTAATGAGTATTGGAAGTCCCTGGCATAATAACTATACGTGCTGAGATTTTATAAAATAATGTAAAACTAACTAGACATAAGCTGCGATCGGAGATCGCGGATATTAGTCTAGCGGATTTGGTAGTTAGAGATCGGGGATGTGCGTATTTGTTGGAACCAATCAGCGTTCAGTTTTGATTTTAAAAACCGAACTATTGTATATGCGTACGGTCAACAGGAATATGTTGGCCAATTCTGACGATCCTAGGTAATTTCACTAAATTGCAAAGGCGTTTTAAGTGAAAATCACTTTTTGACCCCTAGTGACCTTTTCTTGACCTTTGACCCCAAACTTATGATTGACTTTTTTTCTTGGCTTATCAATGCGCGCAAGAAAAAAGTAGTTTCGTCTAAATCGGAGCATGTCTTAAGATTTTCACCTGTATAGTTCAATGACCTCTAGTGACCCCGTGTGACATGTCACTTTTAGTGGAGAAGGACCCTATATGAACATGGATGAGAGAAATCTTTTGACTAATTCTGACAATCATAGGTCATTTCCTCTCGGACAAGTAGCATTTTGAGTGAATGGAGAAAATTTTACATTTTGACCCCTAGTGACCCCAAATATTTTTTGATTTTAAAAACCGAAATATTGTACATGCGTACGGTCAAAAGGAATATGTTGACCAATTCTGACGATCATAGGTCATTTCACTAAATTGCAAATGCGTTTTTAGTGAAAATCACGTTTTGACCCCTAGTGACCTTTTCTTGACCTCTGACCCAAAACTTGTAATTGACTTTTTTGCTTGGCTGATCAATGCGCATAAGAAAAAAGTAGTCCTGTTAAAATCGGAGCATGTCTTAAGAATTTCACTTGTATAGTTCAATGACCTCTAGTGACCTCGTGTGACATGTCACTTTTGGTGGAGAAGGACCCTATATGGACATGGATAAGAGGAATCTTTTGACCAATTCTGACAATCATAGGTCATTATCTCTCGGACAAGTAGTATTTTGAGTGCGAGGAGTGAAAATGTACATTTTGACCCCTAGTGACCTTTTCTTGACCTTTGATCTTAACGATATGATTGACTTTTGTTCTTGTCTCATCAATGCCCACAAAATAAAAGAAACTCGGTCAAAATCGGAGCATGCCTTATATTTTCCCTCCCTCTGTAAAGTTCAATGACCTCTAGTGACCCCGTTTAACATGTCACTTTTAGTGTGGAAGGACCCTATATGAACATTGATCCAAGGAATCTTTTGACCAATTCTGAGTATCATCAGTCATTTTCCCTCGGACAAGTAGGGTTTTGAGTGAATGGAGTAAAATTTACATTTTGACCCCTAGTGACCCCAAATGATTTTTAATTTTAAAAACCGTTCTTTTGTACATGCGTACGGTCAAAAGGAATATGTGGCCCAATTTTAACGATCCTAGGTCATTTCACTAAATTGCAAATGCGTTTTTAGTAAAAAATCACGTTTTGACCCCTAGTGACCCCTGTGTGACCTTTGACCCCTTATGCTTTACAACCTAAATAGTGGTGCACATAAGGGTTCTTATGACCAAATATGGTTAAAATCGGGTCAACGGTTACGGAGCTATAGGTCCCATGACAGAAAAAGAAAGAAACTAGACATGACCTGTGATCGGAGATCACGAATATTAGTCGGGTGTGTTACATGTTAACCCCTTCGAGTGGTAAATGGAGTAAATAAATACAGTTGAACCCCTAGTGACCTTTTCTTGACCTCTGACCCAAAACTTGTAATTGACTTTTTTGCTTGGCTGATCAATGCGCACAAGAAAAAGGTAGTCCCGTCAAAATCGGAGCATGTTTTAAGATTTTCACCTGTAAAGTTCAATGACCTCTAGTGACCCCGTGTGACATGTCACTTTTAGTGGAGAAGGACCCTATATGAACATGGATGAGAGGAACCTTTTGACTAATTCTGACAATCATAGGTCATTTCCTCTCGGACAAGTAGCATTTTGAGTGAATGGAGTGAAAATTTACATTTTGACCCCTAGTGACCCCAAATATTTTTTGATTTTAAAAACCTAACTATTGTACATGCGTACGGTCAAAAGGAATATGTTGACCAATTCTGACGATCCTAGGTCATTTCACTAAATTGCAAATGCGTTTTTAGTGAAAATCACGTTTTGACCCCTAGTGACCTTTTTTTGACCTCTGACCCAAAACTTGTAATTGACTTTTTTGCTTGGCTGATCAATGCGCACAAGAAAAAAGTAGTCTTGTCAAAATCGGAGCATGTTTTAAGATTTTCACCTGTATAGTTCAATGACCTCTAGTGACCTCGTGTGACATGTCACTTTTTGTGGAGAAGGACCCTATATGGACATGGATAAGAGGAATCTTTTGACCAATTCTGACAATCATAACTCATTATCTCTTGGACAAGTAGTATTTTGAGTGCGAGGAGTGAAAATGTACATTTTGACCCCTAGTGACCTTTTCTTGACCTTTGATCTTAACGGTATGATTGACTTTTGTTCTTTTCTCATCAATGCCCACAAAATAAAAGAAACCCGGTCAAAATCGGATCATGCCTTATATTTGTCCCCTGTAAAGTTCAATGACCCCTAGTGACCCCGTTTGACATGTCACTTTTAGTGTGGAAGGACCCTATATGAACATTGATCCAAGGAATCTTTTGACCAATTCTGAGTATCATCAGTCATTTTCCCTCGGACAAGTAGGGTTTTGAATGAATGGAGTAAAATTTACATTTTGACCCCTAGTGACCCCAAATGATTTTTAATTTTAAAAACCGTTCTTTTGTACATGCGTACGGTCAAAAGGAATATGTGGACCAATTCTGACGATCATAGGTCATTTCACTAAATTGCAAATGCGTTTTTAGTAAAAATCACGTTTTGACCCCTAGTGACCCCTGTGTGACCTTTGACCCCTTATGCTTTTCAACCTGAGTAGTGGTGCACACAAGGGTTCTTATGACCAAATATGGTCAAAATCGGGTCAATGGTTACGGAGCTATAGGTCCCATGACAGAAGAAGAAGAAGAAAGAAGAAGAAAGAAGAAGAAACAGGACGAAAACAGTATATTAGTCGTTTCTCGACTAATATAACTAGAGATAATTGTGATCTTAGATCACGGATATTAGTCGAGGGCTTTGACCTTTGACCTTGCTATATGTTGTCAAAGGGCAATAACCTTAAGTTGTACTACAATTGATAATTGTTTTTATAAATTTCAGCCCTGAAGTAGTTAAAAAATACATTTTGAACCCTAATGACCTTTTCTTGACCTTTGACCCCAAACTTATAATTGACTTTTTTTCTTGGCTTATCAATGCGCACAAGAAAAAAGTAGTCCGGTCAAAATCAGAGCATGTCTTCAGTTTTACACCTGTATAGTTCAATGACCCCTAGTGACCCCGTTTGACATGTCACTTTTAATGGAGAAGCACCCTATATGAACATGGATAAGAGGAATCTTTTGACAAATTCTGACAATCATCGGTCATTTCGTCTCGGACAAGTAGTATTTTGAGTGCGTGGAGTGAAAATGTACATTTTGACCTTAAGGGACCTTTTTTTGACCTTTGACCTTAATGGTATGATTGACTTTTGTTCTTGTCTCATCAATGCCCACAAAATAAAAGAAACCCAGTCAAAATCGGAGCATGCCTTATATTTTCCCCCTGTAAAGTTCAATGACCCTTAGTGACCCCGTTTGACATGTAACTTTTAGTGTAGAAGCACCCTATATGAACATTGATCCAAGGAATATTTTGACTAATTCTGAGAATCATCAGTCATTTTCCCTCGGACAAGTAGGGTTTTGAGTGAATGGAGTAAAATTTACATTTTGACCCCTAGTAACCCCAAACATTTTTCGATTTAAAAAGCCGAACTATTGTACATGCGTACAATCAAAAGGAATATGTTGACAAATTCTGACGATCATAGGTCATTTCACTAAATTGCAAATGCGTTTTAAGTGAAAATCACGTTTTGACCCCTAGTAACCCCTGTGTGACCTTTGACCCCTTATGCTTTACAACCTGAGTAGTGGTGCACATAAGAGTACTTATGACCAAATATGGTCAAAATCGGCTCAATGGTTGCGGAGCTATAGGTCCCATGACGGAAGAAAGAAGATTTCTTGTTTTTGTCGTACAAATACAAAAACATACTAGAGATAATTGTGATCTTAGATCACGGATATTAGTCGAGGGCTTTGACCTTTGACCTTGCTATATGTTGTCAAAGGGCAATATCCTTAAGTTGTACTATATTTGATAAATGTTTTTATAAATTTCAGCCCTGAAGTAGTTAAAAAAATACATTTTGAACCCTAATGACCTTTTCTTGACCTTTGACCCCAAACTTATAATTAACTTTTTTTCTTGGCTTATCAATGCGCACAAGAAAAAGTAGTCCGGTCAAAATCAGAGCATGTCTTCAGTTTTACACCTGTATAGTTCAATGACCCCTAGTGACCCCGTTTGACATGTCACTTTTAATGGAGAAGCACCCTATATGAACATAGATAAGAGGAATCTTTTGACAAATTCTGACAATCATCGGTCATTTCGTCTCGGACAAGTAGTATTTTGAGTGCGCGGAGTGAAAATGTACATTTTGACCCCTAGGGACCTTTTCTTGACCTTTGACCTTAACGGTATGATTGACTTTTGTTCTTGTCTGATCAATGCCCACAAAATAAAAGAAACCCGGTAAAAATCGGAGCATGCCTTATATTTTCCCCCTGTAAAGTTCAATGACCCCTAGTGACCCCGTTTGACATTTCACTTTTAGTGGAGAAGCACCCTATATGTACATGGATCCAAGGAATCTTTTGAATAATTCTGAGTATCATCAGTCATTTTCCCTCGGACAAGTAGGGTTTTGAGTGAATGTTGTAAAATTTACATTTTGACCCCTAGTAACCCCAAACATTTTTCGATTTAAAAAACCGAACTATTATATATGCGTACGGTCAAAAGAAATATGTTGGCCAATTCTCAAGATCCTAGGTCATTTCAATAAATTGCAAATGCGTTTTAAGTGAAAATCACATTTTGACCCCTAGTTACCCTTGTGTGACCTTTGACCCCTTATGCTTTACAACCTGAGTAGTGGTGCACAAAAGGGTTCTTATGACTAAATATGGTCAAAATCGGCCTAATGGTTACGGAGCTATAGGTCCCATGACGGAAGAAAGAAAGAAAGAAAGAAACAGGACGAATACAGTATATTAGTCGTTTCTCGACTAATATAACTAGAGATAATTGTGATCTTAGATCACGGATATTAGTCGAGGGCTTTGACCTTTGACCTTGCTATATGTTGTCAAAGGGCAATAACCTTAAGTTGTACTATATTTGATAATTGTTTTAATAAATTTCAGCCCTGAAGTAGTTAAAAAATACATTTTGAACCCTAATGACCTTTTGACCTTTGACCCCAAACTTATAATTGACTTTTTTTCTTGGCTTATCAATGCGCACAAGAAAAAAGTAGTCCGGTCAAAATCAGAGCATTTCTTCAGTTTTACACCTGTATAGTTCAATGACCCCTAGTGACCCCGTTTGACATGTCACTTTTAATGGAGAAGCACCCTATATGAACACGGATAATAGAAATCTTTTGACAAATTCTGACAATCATCGGTCATTTCGTCCCGGACAAGTAGTATTTTGAGTGCGCGGAGTAAAAATGTACATTTTGACCCCTAGGGACCTTTTCTTGACCTTTGACCTTAACGGTATGATTGACTTTTGTTCTTGTCTCATCAATGCCCACAAAATAAAAGAAACCCGGGTAAAATCGGAGCATGCCTTATATTTTCCCCCTGTAAAGTTCAATGACCCCCAGTGACCCCGTTTGACATGTCACTTTTAGTGTAGAAGCACCCTATATGTACATGGATTCAAGGAATCTTTTGACTAATTCTGAGTATCATCAGTCTTTTCCCCTCGGACAAGTAGGGTTTTGAGTGAATGGAGTAAAATTTACATTTTGACCCCTAGTAACCCCAAACATTTTTTGATTTAAAAAACCGAACTATTATATATGCGTACGGTCAAAAGGAATATGTTGGCCAATTCTCTCGATCCTAGGTCATTTCAATAAATTGCAAATGCGTTTTAAGTGAAAATCACGTTTTGACCCCTAGTTACCCTTGTGTGACCTTTGACCCCTTATGCTTTACAACCTGAGTAGTGGTGCACATAAGGGTTCTTATGACCAAATATGGTTAAAATCGGTTTAATGGTTACGGAGCTATAGGTCCCATGACGGAAGAAAGAAAGAAAGAAAGAAAGAAAGAAGAAGAAACAGGACGAATACAGTATATTAGTCGTTTCTCGACTAATATAACTAGAGATAATTGTGATCTTAGATCACGGATATTAGTCGAGGGCTTTGACCTTTGACCTTGCTATATGTTGTCAAAGGGCAATAACCTTAAGTTGTACTATATTTGATAATTGTTTTTATAAATTTCAGCCCTGAAGTAGTTAAAAAAATCCATTTTGAACCCTAATGACCTTTTCTTGACCTTTGACCCCAAACTTATAATTGACTTTTTTTCTTGGCTTATCAATGCGCACAAGAAAAAAGTAGTCCGGTCAAAATCAGAGCATGTCTTCAGTTTTACACTTGTATAGTTCAATGACCCCTAGTGACCCCGTTTGACATGTCATTTTTAATGGAGAAGCACCCTATATGAACATGGATAAGAGGAATCTTTTGACAAATTCTGACAATCATCGGTCATTTCGTCTCGGACAAGTAGTATTTTGAGTGCGCGGAGTGAAAATGTACATTTTGACCCCTAGGGACCTTGTTTTGACCTTTGACCTTAACGGTATGATTGACTTTTGTTCTTGTCTCATCAATGCCCACATAATAAAAGAAACCCGGTCAAAATCGGAGCTTGTCTTATATTTTCCCCCTGTAAAGTTCAATGACCCCTAGTGACCCCGTTTGACATTTCACTTTTAGTGGAGAAGCACCCTATATGTACATGGATCGAAGGAATCTTTTGACCAATTCTGAGTATCATCAGTCATTTTCCCTTGCACAAGTAGGGTTTTGAGTGAATGGAGTAAAATTTACATTTTGACCCCTAGTAACCCCAAACATTTTTCGATTTAAAAAACCAAACTATTATATATGCGTACGGTCAAAAGGAATATGTCGACCAATTCTCAAGATCCTAGGTCATTTCAATAAATTGCAAATGCGTTTTAAGTGAAAATCACGTTTTGACCCCTAGTTATTTTTGTGTGACCTTTGACCCCTTATGCTTTACAACCTGAGTAGTGGTGCACATAAGGGTACTTATGACCAAATATGGTCAAAATTGGCTCAATGGTTACGGAGCTATAGGTCTTATGACAGGAGAAAGAAAGAAAGAACTAGAGATAATTGTGATCTTAGATCACGGATATTAGTCGAGGGCTTTGACCTTTGACCTTGCTATATGTTGTCAAAGGGCAATAACCTTAAGTTGTACTATATGTGATAATTGTTTTTATAAATTTCAGCCCTGAAGTAGTTAAAAAAATACATTTTGAACCCTAATGACCTTTTCTTGACCTTTGACCCCAAACTTATAATTGACTTTTTTTCTTGGCTTATCAATGCGCACAAGAAAAAAGTAGTCCGGTCAAAATCAGAGCATGTCTTCAGTTTTACACTTGTATAGTTCAATGACCCCTAGTGACCCCGTTTGACATGTCACTTTTATTGGAGAAGCACCCTATTTGAACATGGATAAGAGGAATCTTTTGACAAATTCTGACAATCATCGGTCATTTCGTCTCGGACAAGTAGTATTTTGAGTGCGCGGAGTGAAAATGTACATTTTGACCCCTAGGGACCTTTTTTTGACCTTTGACCTTAATGGTATGATTGACTTTTGTTCTTGTCTCATCAATGCCCACATAATAAAAGAAACCCAGTCAAAATCGGAGCATGCCATATATTTTCCCCCTGTAAAGTTCAATGACCCCTAGTGACCCCGTTTGACATTTCATTTTTAGTGGAGAAGCACCCTATATGTACATGGATCCAAGGAATCTTTTGACCAATTCTGAGTATCATCAGTCATTTTCCCTCGGACAAGTAGGGTTTTGAGTGAATGGAGTAACATTTACATTTTGACCCCTAGTAACCCCAAACATTTTTCGATTTAAAAAACCGAACTATTATACATGCGTACGGTCAAAAGGAATATGTTGGCCAATTCTCAAGATCCTAGGTCATTTCAATAAATTGCAAATGCGTTTTAAGTGAAAATCACGTTTTGGCCCCTAGTTACCCTTGTGTGACCTTTGACCCCTTATGCTTTACAACCTGAGTAGTGGTGCACATAAGGGTACTTATGACCAAATATGGTCAAAATCGGCTCAATGGTTACGGAGCTATAGGCCTTATGACAGGAGAAAGAAAGAAAGAAAGAAAGAACTAGAGATAATTGTGATCTTAGATCACGGATATTAGTCGAGGGCTTTGACCTTTGACCTTGCTATATGTTGTCAAAGGGCAATAACCTTAAGTTGTACTATATTTGATAATTGTTTTTATAAATGTCAGCCCTGAAGTAGTTAAAAAAATACATTTTGAACCCTAATGACCTTTTTTTGACCTTTGACCCCAAACTTATTTCTGACTTTTTTTCTTGGCTTATCAATGCGCACAAGATAAAAGTAGTCCGGTCAAAATCAGAGCATGTCTTCAGTTTTACACCTGTATAGTTCAATGACTCCTAGTGACCCCGTTTGACATGTCACTTTTAATGGAGAAGCACCCTATATGAACATGGATAAGAGGAATCTTTTGACAAATTCTGACAATCATCGGTCATTTCGTCTCGGACAAGTAGTATTTTGAGTGCGCGGAGTGAAAATGTACATTTTGACCCCTAGGGACCTTTTCTTGACCTTTGACCTTAACGGTATGATTAACTTTTGTTCTTGTCTTATCAATGCGCACATAATAAAAGAAACCCGGTCAAAATCGGAGCATGTCTTATATTTTCCCACTGTAAAGTTCAATGACCCCTAGTGACCCCGTTTGACATTCCACTTTTAGTGGAGAAGCACCCTATATGTACATGGATCGAAGGAATCTTTTTACTAATTCTGAGTATCATCAGTCATTTTCCCTCGGACAAGTAGGGTTTTGAGTGAATGGAGTAAAATTTACATTTTGACCCCTAGTAACCCCAAAAAATTTTCGATTTAAAAAACCGAACTATTATATATGCGTACGGTCAAAAGGAATTTGTTGGCCAATTTTCAAGATCCTAGGTCATTTCAATAAATTGCAAATGCGTTTTAAGTGAAAATCACGTTTTGACCCGTAGTTACCCATGTGTGACCTTTGACCCCTTATGCTTTACAACCTGAGTAGTGGTGCACATAAAGGTACTTATGACCAAATATGGTCAAAATCGGCTGAATGGTTACGGAGCTATAGGCCTAATGACAGGAGAAAGAAAGAAAGAAAGAAAGAAAGAAAGAAAGAAAGAAAGAAAGAAAGAAAGAAAGAAGAAACAGCTAGAATACAGTATATTAGTCGTTTCTCGACTAATATAAAGAAGAAGAAACAGCTAGAATACAGTATATTAGTCGTTTCTCGACTAATATAAAGAAAGAAGAAACAGCTAGAATACAGTATATTAGTCGTTTCTCGACTAATATAACTAGACATGGACTGTGATCGGAGATCACGAATATTAGTCGAGTGTGTTACATGTTAACCCCTTCGAGTGTAAATGGAGTAAATAAATACAGTTGAACCCCTAGTGACCTTTTCTTGACCTCTGACCCAAAACTTGTAATTGACTTTTTTGCTTGGCTGATCAATGCGCACAAGAACAAGGTAGTCCCGTCAAAATCGGAGCATGTTTTAAGATTTTCACCTGTAAAGTTCAATGACCTCTAGTGACCCCATGTGACATGTCACTTTTAGTGGAGAAGGACCCTATATGAACATGGATGAGAGGAATCTTTTGACTAATTCTGACCATCATAGGTCATTTCCTCTCGGACAAGTAGCATTTTGAGTGAATGGAGTGAAAATTTACATTTTGACCCCTAGTGACCCCAAATATTTTTTGATTTTAAAAACCGAACTATTGTACATGCGTACGGTCAAAAGGAATATGTTGACCAATTCTGACGATCATAGGTCATTTCACTAAATTGCAAATGCGTTTTTAGTGAAAATCACGTTTTGACCCCTTGTGACCTTTTTTTGACCTCTGACCCAAAACTTGTATTTGACTTTTTTGCTTGGCTGATTAATGCGCACAAGAAAAAAGTAGTCCCGTCAAAATCGAAGCATGTCTTAAGATTTTCACCTGTATAGTTCAATGACCTCTAGTGACCTCTTGTGACATGTCACTTTTAGTGGAGAAGGACCCTATATGGACATGGATAAGAGGAATCTTTTGACTAATTCTGACAACCATAGGTCATTATCTCTTGGACAAGTAGTATTTTGAGTGCGAGGAGTGAAAATATACATTTTGACCCCTAGTGACCTTTTTTGACCTTTGATCTTAACGGTATGATTGACTTTTGTTCTTGTCTCATCAATGCCCACAAAATAAAAGAAACCCGGTCAAAATCGGAGCATGCGTTATATTTTCCCCTTGTAAAGTTCAATGACCCCTAGTGACCCTGTTTGACATGTCACTTTTAGTGTGGAAGGACCCTATATGAACATTGATCCAAGAAATCTTTTGACCAATTCTGAGTATCATCAGTCATTTTCCCTCGGACAAGTAGGGTTTTGAGTGAATGGAGTAAAATTTACATTTTGACCCCTAGTGACCCCAAATGATTTTTAATTTTAAAAACCGTTCTTTTGTACATGCGTACGGTCAAAAGGAATATGTGGACCAATTTTGACGATCCTAGGTCATTTCACTAAATTGGAAATGCGTTTTAAGTGAAAATCACGTTTTGACCCCTAGTGACCCCTGTGTGACCTTTGACCCCTTATGCTTTACAACCTGAGTAGTGGTGCACATAAGGGTTCTTATGACTAAATATGGTCAAAATCGGGTTAATGGTTACGGAGCTATAGGTCCCATGACAGGAGAAAGAAGAACTAGAGATAATTGTGATCTTAGATCACGGATATTAGTCGAGGGCTTTGACCTTTGTCAAAGGGCAATAACCTTAAGTTGTACTATATTTGATAATTGTTTTTATAAATTTCAGCCCTGAAGTAGTTAAAAAATACATTTTGAACCCTAATGACCTTTTCTTGACCTTTGACCCCAAACTTATATTTGACTTTTTTTCTTGGCTTATCAATGCGCACAAGAATAAAGTAGTCCGGTCAAAATCAGAGCATGTCTTCAGTTTTACACCTGTATAGTTCAATGACCCCTAGTGACCCCGTTTGACATGTCACTTTTAATGGAGAAGCACCCTATATGAACATGGATAAGAGGAATCTTTTGACAAATTCTGACAATCATCGGTCATTTCGTCTCGGACAAGTAGTATTTTGAGTGCGCGGAGTGAAAATGTACATTTTGACCCCTAGGGACCTTTTTTTGACCTTTGACCTTAACGGTATGATTGACTTTTGTTCTTGTCTCATCAATGCCCACAAAATAAAAGAAATTTGGTCAAAATCGGAGCATGCCTTATATTTCCCCCCTGTAAAGTTCAATGACCCCTAGTGACCCCGTTTGACATTTCACTTTTAGTGAAGAAGCACCCTATATGAACATGAATCCAAGGAATCTTTTGACTAATTCTGAGTATCATCAGTCATTTTCCCTCGGACAAGTAGGGTTTTGAGTAAATGGAGTAACATTTACATTTTGACCCCTAGTAACCCCAAACATTTTTCGATTTAAAAAACCGAACTATTATATATGCGTACGGTCAAAAGGAATATGTTGGCTAATTCTCAAGATCCTAGGTCATTTCAATAAATTGCAAATGCGTTTTAAGTGAAAATCACGTTTTGACCCCTAGTTACCCTTGAGTGACCTTTGACCCCTTATGCTTTACAACCTGAGTAGTGGTGCACATAAGGGTACTTATGACCAAATATGGTCAAAATCGGCTCAATGGTTACGGAGCTATAGGTCCCATGGCGGAAGAAGAAGAAAGAAGAAGAAGAAGAAAGAAACAGGACGAATACAGTATATTAGTCGTTTCTCGACTAATATAACTAGACATGACCTGTGATCGGAGATCACGAATATTAGTCGGGTGTGTTACATGTTAACCCCTTCGAGTGGTAAATGGAGTAAATAAATACAGTTGAACCCCTAGTGACCTTTTCTTGACCTCTGACCCAAAACTTGTAATTGACTTTTTTGCTTGGCTAATCAATGCGCACAAGAAAAAGGTAGTCCCGTCAAAATCGGAGCATGTTTTAAGATTTTCACTTGTAAAGTTCAATGACCTCTAGTGACCCCGTGTGACATGTCACTTTTAGTGGAGAAGGACCCTATATGAACATGGATGAGAGGAACCTTTTGACTAATTCTGACAATCATAGGTCATTTCCTCTCGGACAAGTAGCATTTTGAGTGAATGGAGTGAAAATTTACATTTTGACCCCTAGTGACCCCAAATATTTTTTGATTTTACAAACCGAACTATTGTACATGCGTACGGTCAAAAGGAATATGTTGACCAATTCTGACGATCCTAGGTCATTTCACTAAATTGCAAATGCGTTTTTAGTGAAAATCACGTTTTGACCCCTAGTGACCTTTTCTTGACCTCTGACCCAAAACTTGTAATTGACTTTTTTGCTTGGCTGATCAATGCGCACAAGAAAAATGTAGTCTTGTTAAAATCAGAGCATGTCTTAAGATTTTCACCTGTATAGTTCAATGACCTCTAGTGACCTCGTGTAACATGTCACTTTTAGTGGAGAAGGACCCTATATGGACATGGATAAGAGAAATCTTTTGACCAATTCTGACAATCATAGGTCATTATCTCTTGGACAAGTAGTATTTTGAGTGCGAGGAGTAAAAATGTACATTTTGACCCCTAGTGACCTTTTATTGACCTTTGATCTTAACGGTATGATTGACTTTTGTTCTTGTCTTATCAATGCCCACAAAATAAAAGAAACCCGGTCAAAATCGAAGCATGCCTTATATTTTTCCCATGTAAAGTTCAATGACCTCTAGTGACCTCGTTTGACATGTCACTTTTAGTGTGGAAGGACCCTATATGAACATTGATCAAAGGAATCTTTTGACCAATTCTGAGTTTCATCAGTCATTTTCCCTCGGACAAGTAGGGTTTTGAGTGAATGGAGTAAAATTTACATTTTGACCCCTAGTGACCCCAAATGATTTTTAATTTTAAAAACCGTTCTTTTGTACATGCGTACGGTCAAAAGGAATATGTGGACCAATTTTGACGATCATAGGTCATTTCACTAAATTGCAAATGCGTTTTTAGTAAAAATCACGTTTTGACCCCTAGTGACCCCTGTGTGACCTTTGACCCCTTATGCTTTTCAACCTGAGTAGTGGTGCACATAAGGGTTCTTATGACCAAATATGGTCAAAATCGGCTCAACGGTTACGGAGCTATAGGTCCCATGACAGAAAAAGAAGAAGACGAAGAAAGAAACAGGACGAATACAGTATATTAGTCGTTTCTCGACTAACATAAGAAGAAAGAAACAGGACGAATACAGTATATTAGTCGTTTCTCGACTAATATAACTAGACATAAGCTGCGATCGGAGATCGCGGATATTAGTCTAGGTTTATAAGTGTTGCGGTCTTTGGATTTGGTAGTTAGAGAGCGGGGATGTGCGTATTTGTTGGAACCAATCAGCGTTCAGTTTTGATTTTAAAAACCGAACTATTGTATATGCGTACGGTCAACAGGAATATGTTGGCCAATTCTGACGATCCTAGGTAATTTCACTAAATTGCAACGGCGTTTTAAGTGAAAATCACTTTTTGACCCCTAGTGACCGTTTCTTGACCTTTGACCCCAAACTTATGATTGACTTTTTTTCTTGGCTTATTAATGCGCGCAGGAAAAAAGTAGTTTCGTCAAAATCGGAGCATGTCTTAAGATTTTCACCTGTATAGTTCAATGACCTCTAGTGACCCCGTGTGACATGTCACTTTTAATGGAGAAGGACCCTAAATGAACATGGATAAGAGGAATCTTTTGACTAATTCTGACAATCATAGGTCATTTTCCCTCGGACAAGTAGGGTTTTGAGTGAATGGAGAAAAATTTACATTTTGACCCCTAGTAACCCCAAATATTTTTTGATTTTAAAAACCGAACTATTGTACATGCGTACGGTCAAAAGGAATATGTTGACCAATTCTGACGATCATAGGTCATTTCACTAAATTGCAAATGAGTTTTTAGTGAAAATCACGTTTTGACCCCTAGTGACCTTATCTTGACCACTGACCCAAAATTTGTAATTAACTTTTTTGCTTGGCTGATCAATGCGCACAAGAAAAAAGTAGTCGTGTCAAAATCGGAGCATGTCTTAAGAATTTCACCTGTATAGTTCAATGACCTCTAGTGACCTCGTGTGACATGTCACTTTTAGTGGAGAAGGACCCTATATGGACATGGTAAGAGGAATCTTTTGACTAATTCTGACAATCATAGGTCATTATCTCTTGGACAAGTAGTATTTTGAGTGCGAGGAGTGAAAATGTACATTTTGACCCCTAGTGACCTTTTCTTGACCTTTGATCTTAACGGTATGATTGACTTTTGTTCTTGTCTCATCAATGACCACAAAATAAAAGAAACCCGGTTAAAATCGGAGCATGCGTTATATTTTCCCTCTGTAAAGTTCAATGACCCCTAGTGACCCCGTTTGACATCTCACTTTTAGTGTGGAAGGACCCTATATGAACATTGATCCAAGGAATTTTTTGACTAATTCTGAGTATCATCAGTCATTTTCCCTCGGACAAGTAGGGTTTTGAGTGAATGGAGTAAAATTTACATTTTGACCCCTAGTGACCCCAAATGATTTTTAATTTTAAAAACCGTTCTTTTATACATGCGTACCGTCAAAAGGAATATGTGGACCAATTCTGACGATCATAGGTCATTTCACTAAATTGCAAATGCGTTTTAAGTGAAAAATCACGTTTTGATCCCTAGTGACCCCTGTGTGACCTTTGACCCCTTATGCTTTACAACTTGAGTAGTGGTGCACATAAGGATTCTTATGACCAAATATGGTTAAAATCGGGTCAATGGTTACGGAGCTATAGGTCCCATGACAGAAGAAGAAAGAACTAGAGATAATTGTGATCTTAGATCACGGATATTAGTCGAGGGCTTTGACCTTTGACCTTGCTATATGTTGTCAAAGGGCAATAACCTTAAATTGTACTGTATTTGATAATTGTTTTTATAAATTTCAGCCCTGAAGTAGTTAAAAAATACATTTTGAACCCTAATGACCTTTTCTTGACCTTTGACCCCAAACTTATGATTGACCTTTTTTCTTGGCTTATCAATGCGCACAAGAAAAAAGTAGTCCGGTCAAAATCAGAGCATGTCTTCAGTTTTACACCTGTATAGTTCAATGACCCCTAATGACCCCGTTTGACATGTCACTTTTAATGGAGAAGCACCCTATATGAACATGGATAAGAGGAATCTTTTGACAATTTCTGACAATCATCGGTAATTTCGTCTCGGACAAGTAGTATTTTGAGTGCGCGGAGTGAAAATGTACATTTAGACCCTTAGGGACCTTTTCTTGACCTTTGACCTTAACAGTATGATTGACTTTTGTTCTTGTCTCATCAATGCTCACAAAATAAAAGAAACCCGGTCAAAATCGGAGCATGCCTTATATTTTACCCCTGTAAAGTTCAATGACCCCTAGTGTCCTCGTTTGATATTTCACTTTTAGTGCAGAAGCACCCTATGTGTAGATGGATCCAAGGAATCATTTGACCAATTCTGAGTATCATCAGTCATTTTCCCTCGGACAAGTAGGGTTTTGAGTGAATGGAGTAAACATTTACATTTTGACCCCTAGTAACCCCAAACATTTTTCGATTTAAAAAACCAAACTATTATATTTGCGTACGGTCAAAAGGAATATGTTGGCCAATTCTCACGATCCTAGGTCATTTCAATAAATTGCAAATGCGTTTTAAGTGAAAATCACAATTTGACCCCTAGTTACCCTTGTGTGACCTTTGACCCTTTATGCTTTACAACCTGAGTAGTGGTGCACATAAGGGTTCTTATGACCAAATATGGTCAAAATCGGCCTAATGGTTACGGAGCTATAGGTCCCATGACGGAAGAAAGAAAGAAAGAAAGAAAGAAACTAGAGATAATTGTGATCTTAGATCACGGATATTAGTCGAGGGCTTTGACCTTTGATCTTGCTATATGTTGTCAAAGGGCAATAACCTAAAGTTGTACTATATTTGATAATTGTTTTTATAAATTTCAGCCCTGAAGTAGTTTAAAAAAATACATTTTGAACCCTAATGACCTTTTTTTGACCTTTGACCCCAAACTTATAATTGACTTTTTTTCTTGGCTTATTAATGCGCACAAGAAAAAAGTAGTCCGGTCAAAATCAGAGCATGTCTTCAGTTTTACACTTGTATAGTTCAATGACCCCTAGTGACCCCGTTTGACATGTCACTTTTAATGGAGAAGCACCCTATATGAACATGGATAAGAGGAATCTTTTGACAAATTCTGACAATCATCGGTCATTTCGTCTCGGACAAGTAGTATTTTGAGTGCGCGGAGTGAAAATGTACATTTTTACCCCTAGGGACCTTTTCTTGACCTTTGACCTTAACGGTATGATAAACTTTTGTTCTTGTCTCATCAATGCCCACAAAATAAAAGAAACCCGGTTAAAATCGGAGCATGCCTTATATTTTCCCCCTGTAAAGTTCAATGACCCCTAGTTTGACATTTCACTTTTAGTGGAGAAGCACCCTATATGTACATGGATCCAAGGAATCTTTTGATTAATTCTGAGTATCATCAGTCATTTTCCCTGGGACAAGTAGGGTTTTGAGTGAATGGAGTAAAATTTACATTTTGACCCCTAGTAACCCCAAACATTTTTCGATTTAAAAAACCGAACTATTATATATGCGTACGGTCAAAAGGAATATGTTGGTCAATTCTCAAGATCCTAGGTCATTTCAATAAATTGCAAATGCGTTTTAAGTGAAAATCACGTTTTGACCCCTAGTAACCCCTGTGTGACCTTTGACCCCTTATGCTTGACAACCTGAGTAGTGGTGCACATAAGGGTACTTATGACTAAATATGGTCAAAATCGGCTCAATGGTTGCGGAGTTATAGGTCCCATGACGGAAGAAAGAAGATTTCTTGTTTTTGTCGTACAAATACAAAAACATACTAGAGATAATTGTGATCTTAGATCACGGATATTAGTCGAGGGCTTTGACCTTTGACCTTGCTATATGTTGTCAAAGGGCAATATCCTTAAGTTGTACTATATTTGATAAATGTTTTTATAAATTTCAGCCCTGAAGTAGTTAAAAAAATACATTTTGAACCCTAATGACCTTTTCTTGACCTTTGACCCCAAACTTATAATTAACTTTTTTTCTTGGCTTATCAATGCGCACAAGAAAAAGTAGTCCGGTCAAAATCAGAGCATGTCTTCAGTTTTACACCTGTATAGTTTAATGACCCCTAGTGACCCCGTTTGACATGTCACTTTTAATGGAGAAGCACCCTATATGAACATAGATAAGAGGAATCTTTTGACAAATTCTGACAATCATCGGTCATTTCGTCTCGGACAAGTAGGATTTTGAGTGCGCGGAGTGAAAATGTACATTTTGACCCCTAGGGACCTTTTCTTGACCTTTGACCTTAACGGTATGATTGACTTTTGTTCTTGTCTGATCAATGCCCACAAAATAAAAGAAACCCGGTAAAAATCGGAGCATGCCTTATATTTTCCCCCTGTAAAGTTCAATGACCCCTAGTGACCCCGTTTGACATTTCACTTTTAGTGGAGAAGCACCCTATATGTACATGGATCCAAGGAATCTTTTGAATAATTCTGAGTATCATCAGTCATTTTCCCTCGGACAAGTAGGGTTTTGAGTGAATGTTGTAAAATTTACATTTTGACCCCTAGTAACCCCAAACATTTTTCGATTTAAAAAACCGAACTATTATATATGCGTACGGTCAAAAGAAATATGTTGGCCAATTCTCAAGATCCTAGGTCATTTCAATAAATTGCAAATGCGTTTTAAGTGAAAATCACATTTTGACCCCTAGTTACCCTTGTGTGACCTTTGACCCCTTATGCTTTACAACCTGAGTAGTGGTGCACAAAAGGGTTCTTATGACTAAATATGGTCAAAATCGGCCTAATGGTTACGGAGCTATAGGTCCCATGACGGAAGAAAGAAAGAAAGAAAGAAACAGGACGAATACAGTATATTAGTCGTTTCTCGACTAATATAAGAAGAACTAGAGATAATTGTGATCTTAGATCACGGATATTAGTCGAGGGCTTTGACCTTGCTATATGTTGTCAAAGGGCAATAACCTTAAGTTGTACTATATTTGATAAATGTTTTTAAAAATTTCAGCCCTGAAGTAGTTAAAAAAATACATTTTGAACCCTAATGACCTTTTCTTGACCTTTGACCCCAAACTTATATTTGACTTTTTTTCTTGGCTTATCAATGCGCACAAGAAAAAAGTAGTCCGGTCAAAATCAGAGCATGTCTTCAGTTTTACACCTGTATAGTTCAATGACCCTTAGTGAACCCGTTTGACATGTCACTTTTAATGGAGAAGCACCCTATATGAACATCGATAAGAGGAATCTTTTGACAAATTCTGACAATCATCGGTCATTTCGTCTGGGACAAGTAGTATTTTGAGTGTGCGGAGAAAAAATGTACATTTTGACCCCTAGGGACCTTTTCTTGACCTTTGACCTTAACGGTATGATTGACTTTTGTTCTTGTCTCATCAATGCCCACAAAATAAAAAAACCCGGTCAAAATCGGAGCATGCCTTATATTTTCCCTCTGTAAAGTTCAATGACCCCTAGTGTCCTTGTTTGACATTTCACTTTTAGTGTAGAAGCACCCTATATGTAGATGGATCCAAGGAATCTTTTGACCAATTCTGAGTATCATCAGTCATTTTCCCTCGGACAAGTAGGGTTTTGAGTGAATGGAGTAAAAATTTACATTTTGACCCCTAGTAACCCCAAACATTTTTCGATTTAAAAAACCTAACTACTATATATGCGTACGGTCAAAAGGAATATGTTGGCCAATTCTCACGATCCTAGGTCATTTCAATAAATTGCAAATGCGTTTTAAGTGAAAATCACGCTTTGACCCCTAGTTACCCTTGTGTGACCTTTGACCCCTTATGCTTTACAACCTGAGTAGTGGTGCACATAAGGGTTCTTATGATTAAATATGGTCAAAATCGGCTCAGTGGTTACGGAGCTATAGGTCCCATGACGGAAGAAAGAAAGAAAGAAAGAAAGAAAGCAAGAAAGAAAGAAAGAAAGAACTAGAGATAATTGTGATCTTAGATCACGGATATTAGTCGAGGGCTTTGACCTTTGACCTTGCTATATGTTGTCAAAGGGCAATAACCTTAAGTTGTACTATATTTGATAATTGTTTTTATAAATTTCAGCCCTAAAGTAGTTAAAAAATCCATTTATAACCCTAATGACCTCTTCTTGACCTTTGACCCCAAACTTATAATTGACTTTTTTTCTTGGCTTATCAATGCGCACAAGAAAAACGTAGTCCGGTCAAAATCAGAGCATGTCTTCAGTTTTACACCTGTATAATCCAATGACCGCTAGTGACCCCGTTTGACATGTCACTTTTAATGGAGAAGCACCCTATATGAACATTGATAAGAGGAATCTTTTGACAAATTCTGACAATCATCGGTCATTTCGTCTTGGACAAGTAGTATTTTGAGTGCGCGGAGTAAAAAAGTACATTTTGACCCCTAGGGACCCTTTTTTGACCTTTGACCTTAACGATATGATTGACTTTTGTTCTTGTCTCATCAATGCCCACAAAATAAAAGAAACCCGGTCAAAATCGGAGCATGCCTTATATTTTCCCTCTGTAAAGTTCAATGACCCCTCGTTTGACATTTCACTTTAAGTGTAGAAGCACCCTATATGTAGAGGGATTTAAGGAATCTTTTGACCAATTCTGAGTATCATCAGTCATTTTCCCTCGGACAAGTAGGGTTTTGAGTGAATGGAGTAAAAATTTACATTTTGACCCCTAGTAACCCCAAACATTTTTCGATTAAAAAAACCGAACTATTATATATGCGTATGGTCAAAAGGAATAGGTTGGCCAATTCTCACGATCCTAGGTCATTTCAATAAATTGCAAATGCGTTTTAAGTGAAAATCACGTTTTGACCCCTAGTTACCCTTGTGTGACCTTTGACCCCTTGTGCTTTACAACCTGAGTAGTGGTGCACATAAGGGTTCTTATGACCAAATATGGTCAAAATCGGGCTAATGGTTACGGAGCTATAGGTCCCATGACGGAAGAAAGAAAGAAAGAACTAGAGATAATTGTGATCTTAGATCACGGATATTAGTCGATGGCTTTGACCTTTGACCTTGGTATATGTTGTCAAAGGGCAATAACCTTATAATATCTTAAATTGTTCTATATTTGATAATTGCTTTTATAAATTTCAGCCCTGAAGTAGTTTAAAAAATACATTTTGAACCCTAATGACCTTTTCTTGACCTTTGACCCCAAACTTATAATTGACTTTTTCTCTTGGCGTATCAATGCGCGCAAGAAAAAAGTAGTCCAGTCAAAATCAGAGCATGTCTTCAGTTTTACACCTGTATTGTTCAAAGACCCCTAGTGACCCCGTGTGACATGTCACTTTTAGTGGAGAAGCACCCTATATGAACATTGATACGAGGAATCTTTTGACTAATTCTGACAATCATAGGTCATTTTCTCTCGGAGAAGTAGTATTTTGAGTGCGAGGAGTGAACATGTACATTTTGACCTCTAGTGACCCTTTCTTGACCTTTGGCCTTAAAGGTATGATTGACTTTTGTTCTTGTCTCATCAATGCCCACAAGATAAAAGAAACCCTGTCAAAATCGGAGCATGCCTTATATTTTCCCACTGTAAAGTTCAATGACCCCTAGTGTCCTCGTTTGACATTTCACTTTTAGTGTAGGAGTACCCTATATGTACATGGATCCAAGGAATCTTTTGACCAATTCTGAGTATCATTAGTCATTTTCCCTCGGACAAGTAGGGTTTTGAGTGAATGGAGTAAAATTTATATTTTGACCCCTAGTAACCCCAAACATTTTTCGATTTAAAAAACCGAACTATTATATATGCGTACGGTCAAAAGGAATATGTTGGCCAATTCTCACGATCCTAGGTCATTTCAATAAATTGCAAATGCGTTTTAAGTGAAAATCACGTTTTGACCCCTAGTTACCCTTGTGTGACCTTTGACCCCTTATGCTTTACTACCTGAGTAGTGGTGCACATAAGGGTTCTTATGACCAAATATGGTTAAAATCGGCCTAATGGTTACGGAGCTATAGGTCCCATGACGGAAGAAAGAAAGAAAGAAAGAAAGAACTAGAGATAATTGTGATCTTAGATCACGGATATTAGTCGAGGGCTTTGACCTTTGACCTTGGTATATGTTGTCAAAGGGCAATAACCTTATAATATCTTAAATTGTTCTATATTTGATAATTGCTTTTATAAATTTCAGCCCTGAAGTAGTTTAAAAAATACATTTTGAACCCTAATGACCTTTTCTTGACCTTTGACCCCAAACTTATAATTGACTTTTTTTCTTGGCGTATCAATTCGCGCAAGAAAAAAGTAGTCCAGTCAAAATCAGAGCATGTCTTCAGTTTTACACTTGTATTGTTCAAAGACCCCTAGTGACCCCGTGTGACATGTCACTTTTAGTGGAGAAGCACCCTATATGAACATTGATACGAGGAATCTTTTGACTAATTCTGACAATCATAGGTCATTTTCTCTCGGAGAAGTAGTATTTTGAGTGCGAGGAGTGAACATGTACATTTTGACCTCTAGTGACCCTTTCTTGACCTTTGGCCTTAAAGGTATGATTGACTTTTGTTCTTGTCTCATCAATGCCCACAAGATAAAAGAAACTCTGTCAAAATCGGAACATGCCTTATATTTTCCCACTGTAAAGTTCAATGACCCCTAGTGTCCTCGTTTGACATTTCACTTTTAGTGTAGGAGCACCCTGTATGTACATGGATCCAAGGAATCTTTTGACCAATTCTGAGTATCATTAGTCATTTTCCCTCGGACAAGTAGGGTTTTGAGTGAATGGAGTAAAATTTATATTTTGACCCCTAGTAACCCCAAACATTTTTCGATTTAAAAAACCGAACTATTATATATGCGTACGGTCAAAAGGAATATGTTGGCCAATTCTCAAGACCCTAAGTCATTTCAATAAATTGCAAATGCGTTTTAAGTGAAAATCACGTTTTGACCCCTAGTTACCCTTGTGTGACCTTTGACCCCTTATGCTTTACAACCTGAGTAGTGGTGCACATAAGGGTACTTATGACCAAATATGGTCAAAATCGGCTCAATGGTTACGGAGCTATAGGCCTTATGACAGGAGAAAGAAAGAAAGAAGAAGAACTAGAGATAATTGTGATCTTAGATCACGGATATTAGTCGAGGGATTTGACCTTTGACCTTGCTATATGTTGTCAAAGGGCAATAACCTTAAGTTGTACTATATGTGATAATTGTTTTTATAAATTTCAGCCCTGAAGTAGTTAAAAAAATACATTTTGAACCCTAATGACCTTTTCTTGACCTTTGACCCCAAACTTATAATTGACTTTTTTTCTTGGCTTATCAATGCGCACAAGAAAAAAGTAGTCCGGTCAAAATCAGAGCATGTCTTCAGTTTTACACCTGTATAGTTCAATGACCCCTAGTGACCCCGTTTGACATGTCACTTTTAATGGAGAAGCACCCTATTTGAACATGGATAAGAGGAATCTTTTGACAAATTCTGACAATCATCGGTCATTTCGTCTCGGACAAGTAGTATTTTGAGTGCGCGGAGTGAAAATGTACATTTTGACCCCTAGGGACCTTTTTTTTAACCTTTGACCTTAATGGTATGATTGACTTTTGTTCTTGTCTCATCAATGCCCACATAATAAAAGAAACCCAGTCAAAATCGGAGCATGCCTTATATTTTCCCCCTGTAAAGTTCAATGACCCCTAGTGACCCCGTTTGACATTTCATTTTTAGTGGAGAAGCACCCTATATGTACATGGATCCAAGGAATCTTTTGACCAATTCTGAGTATCATCAGTCATTTTCCCTTGGACAAGTAGGGTTTTGAGTGAATGGAGTAAAATTTACATTTTGACCCCTAGTAACCCCAAACATTTTTCGATTTAAAAAACCGAACTATTATACATGCGTACGGTCAAAAGGAATATGTTGGCCAATTCTCAAGATCCTAGGTCATTTCAATAAATTGCAAATGCGTTTTAAGTGAAAATCACGTTTTGGCCCCTAGTTACCCTTTTGTGACCTTTGACCCCTTATGCTTTACAACCTGAGTAGTGGTGCACATAAGGGTACTTATGACCAAATATGGTCAAAATCGGCTCAATGGTTACGGAGCTATAGGCCTTATGACAGGAGAAAGAAAGAAAGAAAGAAAGAAAGAAGAAGAAGAAACAGCTAGAATACAGTATATTAGTCGTTTCTCGACTAATATAAGAAAGAAACAGGACGAATACAGTATATTAGTCGTTTCTCGACTAATATAAAGAAAGAAGAAAGAAACAGGACGAATACAGTATATTAGTCGTTTCTCGACTAATATAAGAAACAGGACGAATACAGTATATTAGTCGTTTCTCGACTAATATAAGAAAGAAACAGGACGAATACAGTATATTAGTCGTTTCTCGACTAATATAAGAAGAAAGAAACAGGACAAATACAGTATAGTAGTCGTTTCTCGACTAATATAATGATTTGTTGGAGATGATTTTCGCAAGTAAGGATATCCCATGGCGTTACACGGCGATAATGAGCTCATGAATATATGGTCGAATCCAACGAAAAGTGTACACGTGATGTTCAGGCCTATAATAAAATAATCTATATCTTGACTATTTTATTTTTGTGTTATACGTATCCGCCTCGATGAGACGCTTCGCGCCATATATAATATGACTAACTTCTATGCACAATTGGGCGTATGCGAGCAATAAACCTGCTATTTTCACCCTTTTTACAAAATAGTTGTTAAGGTTTTATTTTAGACATATAACCGTTTAGATGAAACTGAGCTTAAGCGGAATTTTTTTTTACCTGTTTGATTGGTGGATATCTCAAGAATGCCTCTTGTAATTTTTGTTACTTTTGATCAATCCCCTGAATTGTTGTGATTTTTTAGGCTGTGGTAAGTTTTGACGTTACCTGCCAATACATGTTTTGTTAAATCTCACTTTCGGGGAAGAATTCGCCTGAGGTAGTGTAATTTGTGCTGTAAGGATACCTAAATATGTTAAATACTTAAATGCATTGTCCACATTCAAGTCGATTTTTTGATAAAGCTGTTAGAAATTTTAAAAGCGGAAATGATCGGTTTGGTAAAAAAAATGCATTACCTCCGAATACCTATTTAAAACACTGCCATTTTAATATAAACACAGATTAGTGAATGATATCTATAGAATAAGCGAAGTGTGATACAATGTACATGTGTGCCAAGTTTTATCATTTTGAAGGCAACATTTGTTGAAATATCAGCAATAAAGGCTGTATTCGAAGGCAAATTTGAAATATGAACTTTTACCTTCAAATACAAATAACGATACCGTGGTTATTCCCTCTGTTGTTACATACTTGTATCGACTGGAATAAAGTAGAAATGTGCGCTGCGTTTGGCAAGCCACAAAGAAGTTTTGCATCAATCTTTCAGCTTTTGTAAGTACCTTTTCACAAAATTCTGTAGTTTGCGTACAAGAGCATCAATAATTTGTTGTTGTCTTAAAAGTTGATTGAATATAGCCTCCCTATGTCTCAATCTTGTTACTCCTATTAGTGTAGTTGTTTATGTTATTCACGCAAAGACATCCTCTGACAGTTGATTTAAATCGCAATGGGGGTGATTAATGTTTATATAAATAATCAGTAACAGCTTCTCGTGCATTGTCTTCATGTTGTATTCGGAGGTAACATGTATATGTAGGCAACATTCAATAATATACACGGTGCATATTGGCCCTAAATGATTTTATTTTACATACAAGCAGTGCGCAATCATACAATCTGACTGGATATATTATTATATTTATATTTGGAGGGAAAAAATTAATATTCCCTTATTAAATGAAAATAGGAGGTGTTAATTTAAATAAAATGCATGGTGTAATCACACTGGTTTTGCCGAGAACATATTTTTTGTTGGAATTAGAGTGAATGAATGTTATTTATATCCATAGATTACACGTTGGTCGTCTTAAAATAGGTTCATTTAGTCATAATATCCATGAAATTTCGGCTTCATAATCAACTTTCTCATATTCCATTTTGTATTCGTAGGTAACCTATATATTAGTTAATGAGCATGGTACAATTCCTGTATTGTTTTTCGCTTTCATTCGCACCTTATATTATGTAAATATTTAGCAGGAATGTATAAGACGGGAATAATATCGTTTGGTGCGTAATATTGTTTTAAACCAGCTTGTCGATATGATGTATACGTAGTTAACCAACTTCCTCTGGAATTGCAGAGAAGTGACTACTGAGGTACATAATATTGGCCATTATTGTAGTTGTATTTGAAAATGGAATTCATGTGTCACAAATATTAAATAACTTGCTTCATTTTTGCTCGAGCAGGTTGTGTAATGTCACCGAAACGTATTTTAAGTGAACAAGAAATTTAGTAAAACATTTTCCCTTTTTTTAAAGGTGGGGGGTAATCAAGGGTAGGCCTAACTGATTTCAGTCTCAAATCAAGAATTGTTCATGAATAATGCTTCCGACATTCATTAATTAGTGTAATTGAACTAAGCAGTGGTTGATTTAAAAGAAAATCACAATGAAAGGCACATGCCCGACAATATCTCTGTCGTGGCAAAACCTATTAGATTAGTGTTTTTAAATCAAACAACATTGAATTAAACATAAAATTCCTATTTTGTCTACATCTGACAAAATATTTCATATTGGTGATTCTATGTCAAACGGAATCTGCCTCCGGTTGAAACTCGATAAAAACTTACTATGTACGACTTTTAGAATGATACAAATTCCAAACTAGGAAATTATATCTTAATTCTAATCTGACAACTGAATGTCTTGCTGTAAGTTGTATGTGCTTTATTCCGCGCGCTGTGGACTGAAATTCACGACATTTGAATATTCTAGACTTTGAACATGTTCGGCTCATATTAAACTTATATATATAATATAAGGTCTGATATGAAATTATTTCAAAGTATATATTAAATGAATTAAAAGCGATCTGGCTTTCGTGTTTAAAACAGCTATTCAAAATGATAACTGCTAGAAGACTCACTTGCCTCCTTCATTTAGAACAAATTGAGGAAGACAACCGGTTGTTTTATTGCTTAAAACAAATAACCTGACATTCAAGATTATGAATTACAGGCAAATCAAACTGTTTGCTAAAAGAAAACCGCTTGCTTTCTAATTAATGATGGCTCGAGGAAATGTTCAATAGTTGATTCGATTTTTGTGAACTTTGGATTCACACGGAAACTGAAACGTTCATTCTTAACATTCTAAAATGTCCTATAATACACAAAGAGTAATTATGTTCTACTAGATATTCATTCTCGTGACAAGAGAGAGATGAAGAACTAACTACACAAAGAATACAACAAGATCCACTAAACTTGTTAAGTAGAGATTACAAGGCTGAATGATCAGAGGTATCTTACTTGAAATGTTTCTATATGCTTAATATTTCATTATGTTTAGTTTTAATGATGAACATGCTTTTTACCAAATGAGATGAGTAAGAATATTATACTAGCGAGTTAATTGATTGTTTAACTATACCTTTACGAAATTTTAACCCAGTACGATATGTATGTTGTCATCATCTTGCCTTGTATCAGATGTTAAATATTACACACTTCTGACTGTTTTGTAGAAGTTAAACGCACATTCGTAATAAATTGAAAGTCAAGCAAGAAAGACACTTACAAAATTGGATGATCAGATACGTTAGCATAATAAAACATTTTCTGCCGTAATTATCATGTGTACATTAATTCTAATCAACATTCCTTAATCAAATTAGATGATCAATAATACTAACAGTATAGGCCTAGTGAGTTTATTGATGTTTAGGATGTTTTCTTTTATATCTTAGAAATAGGAACATAGTTTTATATAATCTTAATGTTTATTTGGTTAATCTTGCTTTTTATTCAAATGTTGAATATTACGCAATTCTGATTGTTTTGTAAAAGCAGTGCTGAGCGCACATTCTTATATCATCAACTTTTAACGTCAAGCAAGACACCTTTTTATTTTGCTGTACAACATTCACCCTCACACGCGATTCAGGGCATAAAAACATATGTAAAATCAAAGAATCCAGCCGTTCTTAGTCAACGAAGTTAAAGTTGAGAACAAATGTGTTACCTACGAATACTTTGATTATTGCAATATTAGCTACCGTGCTTTAAGTCTTAACATGTTTTTCTCTTATAGGAATGCTTAAAATTGTTGCCTGATATTTTGTTCTTAATAAACCTATTCAAAATCACAACTGAGAGTTAGATATTGTATATTTGTTCAACATTAAATTAATATTCTAGTATCTATTTAAAGTAAACTATTGGGGAATATGTCCATAATATTAGGATTTAAACATGTTTTAACATGTTTATTTAAAAACAAATATTGTTAACAACCCTGCATGATCATTTCACCCCCAAAATGCAGCATAAATTAAGTACAACATTAATTTATTACAGTTTTACTTCTCTTATACCTACGTATACATTAACTGTTACCTACGAATACAAAATGTCCACATTCCTCTATGTACTTAAGTTTCTGGCGCATGCTCAAAATTCTAAATTTTCCAGAAAGGGGCATTCCCCCACTTTGAGGTACATGAAAACAAATGTTCATTAAAATCATCTTGGTGAAAGTATACAAAGTGACTCAACCTCATGTTTCAAAGTATTGAGAGCCTGAAAATGCTACCTAACTGTGTGAATCTAAAATGTAAAAAAAGATGAGTACCTGTACAAATATGTCCACTTTCTATCAGCATTAGCATCTTCTGAATACAATACAATCACAAATTTGAATGCAATATGTAAATAGGTGGAATAATCATCACTTAATCAAAATATGGTACTTGTATTTGTAGGTAACATTGAGAAGTGTACCTTCAACTTCATCATTCCGCCACGTGGTCAATTGGAGAGATTAGTGATGGCACTTTGTTTCCATACAAGCTTGATATGTTGACTTTGAGTGGGGAAAAGGAAAAAGAGATCGAAGCATTTTGAAACTGAACCCTAAAAATCTAGCCGTGTACACTTTTCGTTGGATTCGACCATATAATGAGTCAAATGTCTATGGGATTTCACTGTGTAGCTTTAGACTTGTCTCAATTTATAGGGTTTTGTCGAAAATCTGATGAACATAACATACAACAAACATGAATTTATGAAGAAGAACTATATAATGCAGACATAGAATGTCATTACTAGTGAAAATCATCAATGGTTTGTTCATAGAAGATGGAATTTCTAGAATATATTCACTGCGGTAATACTTATGAGTGCCAGTGTACGACAGGTATTAAACAAATATAAATATTTTAAACAGGTTCGCCGTCGTGGATAGAAAAGAGACAATTATGGGAAAAACGATCTCGCCCAGGAATCGAACCCAGGATCTATTGCTTGCTTGGCAACTGCCTTATCCATTGGGCCACAAGACCTCGCATGGTAAAGCATCTGAAATTCAAACTTAAGCGATCTCGTTTCCCAGCCTCCTGCCACAAGTATTACCCGGAGTAGCTCGGGCCTATACAAGTGTATATTCAAGTGCCGTCCTCCCTGTAGAGGGAAAATACATAGAAATAATAGGCATATACGACGGGTATTAAACAAATATAAATATTTTAAACAGGTTCGCCGTCGTGGATAGAAAAGAGACAATTATGGGAAAAACGATCTCGCCCGGGAATCGAACCCAGGATCTATTGCTTGCTTGGCAACGGCTTTAATTATTAGGCCACAAGACCTCGCATGGTAAAGCGTCTGAAATTCAAACCTAAGCGATCTCGTTTCCCAGTCTCCTGCCACAAGTATTACCCGGAGTAGCTCGGGCCTATACAAGTGTATATTCAAGTGCCGTCCTCCCTGTAGAGGGAAATTACATAGAAATAATAGGCATATACGACGGGTATTAAACAAATATAAATATTTTAAACAGGTTCGCCGTCGTGGATAGAAAAGAGACAATTATGGGAAAAAACGATCTCGCCCAGGAATCGAACCCAGGATCTATTGCTTGCTTGGCAACTGCCTTATCCATTGGGCCACAAGACCTCGCATGGTAAAGCGTCTGAAATCACATACATTTCAAACAGTTTCCGCGCAAGAGGCACATACAAATATTGCATTTTAAAAGGCACAATTTTCGAGATAAAGAGCCGATCATTGTAATTCAATTGTTTGATGGGTTAATAATAGCAATCACTGTTGCCATGGTTGCGTGTACACTGTGTTTGAGATGTTTGTGATCCACAAATACGTGTTCGAGTCCCGTCATTCCCTTATGTGGACTTCATTGATGAAAATATAGTTTTAACGATGGAATGTAAGTGTTAGACCACTAGTAACTCATATCCAGTATTTTTGCTCTGTTAACATAGTTCAAAATCCAAAATTGGTGCCAAAATGGCCCCCCAAAATGGTTCCCGAAGTGGCTGCAAAAATTGTCAAATTCCATAAAATGGGTTAATAACAACCTAAATGTATGATGAAAATATAGTTTAAATGATGGGATGTATGTATTAGACCACTAGTAACTCTCATCTAGTATTTGTACTTTGTTAACATACTTAGAAATCCAAAATGGCCCCCAAAATGGGTCCCAAAATGACTGAACAAATTGTTGGAATTCCATAAATTGGGATAATATCAAATAAAATATATGATGAAAGTATAGTTTTAACATTTGGGCGTATGTATTAAACCACTAGTAACTCATATCCAGTATATTTGCATTGTAATAACATACTTTAAAACCAAGATGGCCACCAAAATGGCCGCTGTAAATGTAAAAATAGTCTACATGAGTGTATGATAACCTTCAAATGGTCTAAATAATTACCACATGTGGCCACCAATATTGATCAAAATATGGAGTCTATACCATTCGATCATACCTTGTCACATACAGATACGTTTACTGGGTGGATTAAAATCTACTGATAAAATCTTTTGTTCATATCTAATGTAACACTAACAATGAATCTAATACTGTTTTTCAGTTATTTTAACCTTTTGCAGCCATTTTAAAATACTCGAACTAGATCTACAGCCCCTAGGCTTTATCATAGACATATATTGAATGCTGTCTTATTAGATCTGGGGTATTGGTTACATAGTATGGTCATTTACAATACAAAACAATTGCTTTAGGTCATTTAACATCAACTTCACTACTCTGGAAGCCATTTTGGAAAGTGATACAGAGTCAAAATTGTCACTGGGAGGGCCTTATATCTCAAAGCAATAGCTTAGCAGTTTCGAACATACTACTATTTGGTGAATGTGATGTAATATACACTCTTACAATATCTATTGTGGATTATCATACACTCATGTAGACTATTTGTATATTTACAGCGGCCATTTTGGTGGCCATCTTGGATTTAAAGTATGTAATTACAATGCAAATATACTGGATATAAGTTTCTAGTGGTTTAATACATACATCCTAATGTTAAAACTATACTTTCAGCGTACATTTTGGTTGATATTATACCATTTTATGGAATTTCGACAATTTGTTCAGTCATTTTGGGACCCATTTTGGGGGCCATTTTGGATTTTTAAGTATGTTAACAAAGCAAAAATACTAGATATGAGTTACTAGTGGTCTAATACATACACCCCATCATTAAAACTATATTTTCATCATACATTTAGGTTGATATTATCCCATTTCATGGAATTTGACAATTTTGCAACCACTTTAGGAACCATTTTGGGGGCCATTTTGGCAGCCATTTTGGATTTTGAACTATGATAACAGAGCACAGATACTGGATATGAGTTACTTGTGGTCTAACACACACATCCCATCATTAAAATTATATTTTTATCGTACATTTCGGTTGATATTATGCTAGTTTGTGGAATTTTGACCACTTTTGACCATTAATTTGGCGGCCATTTTGGTTTTAAGGTATGTTTACAAAGCAAAAATACTAGATTTGAGTTTCTAGTGGTCTAACACATACATCCCATTGTTAAAACTCTACTCTGATCATACATGTTGGTTTATATATGCCAATATATGGAATTTTACCAATTTTGGCGGCCATTTTGGCGGGGCATCTTGGATTTAGGTGTGTTAACAGAGCAAAAGTTCTGGATATGAGTGTCTAGTGGTCTAATACATACATCCCACTATCAAAACTATACTATCACTATACAATTTGATTGCTATATGTCATTTTATGAGATTTGACCAGTTACGGCGGCCATTTTGGACGCCATCTTGCATAACCCCTTAGCATTATGAAAATATTTTTGTTAACATCCTGATTATGTCTTAGGATCATAATAGGAAGTAAAAAAAGTTGGTTTTGGGGAGTCCTGGGGGGATGCACACTAACCCTCTGTAGATACCCGACTATTAGTTTTTCAATGTCGAACTTGATCCTAGTTTGGCCCTTCTTGTAGATTTTCTTGAGGCGGAGTCGGAAATTCATCATTACTAACTCATGGTCACTTCCGATGTCAGCTCCTGGGAAACTTCTTGGCGATGTTCACACTCGATTGCTCCGTTAGTGTGTCCATATATTTCAACATTTCAATTCGGTCCCAATTTTAACTTACATAATACAACATTGCCAATCTTTTTCACTTTATCACCAATGTTCATGCTTCTCACTTTATCAGACGTCGATTTAAAAGAAATGCAATGGAAACGTAATGAACTAGAGGACCGATTCATTCGATTTGTGGGGATGGGATTGAGATAATAACAATACATGTACTCATTCACGTATCTAATATGACATGCATGAGGCAGTCTATTTATGTTATTTGTCATCACAGTAAATTTCAAGTTTGACCAAAATCCTCGTTCTCAACTTATTCAAAATTACGCCAAATTCAAAGGATTTCAATATGATACGTCCGTATGTTTTATTTTGTTTCACGTTTCGTGCCCAGGCCACGAACATGTGCGTGGAAACCAACTAAGGAGAATCAGACAAGCCGCCGAGGAAGTTATTTCGTAACGGGGTAAAACTGACATGACCACCCCGACTGACATGCAACAGGGTGACACTGAATCGCTATGATGTTCATGACTTACTTACTTGACTTACTTGACTTAGGGCGGATGATTTTCCCGAACCACAATGCAGATCTTCCTTTCCAACATAGCTATCTTGATTTCTTCCACCTGTAGTCCTGTATCACGTTTTAGTATGTCAATGTAGGTCAGGGCTGGTCTGCCACGCTTTCTTACTCCATGCTTTGGAATCCAATGTATGAGTTTGTGTACAATCTCCTTGGACCCCCTGAAGGATTGTCCAGCAAATCTTGCTCTGCGTTCTCTGATCTTGTCCGAGACTTTTGGCATGTCCCCATACAGGTCCTTATTCGTCACACGCTGACTCCAGTTGATGTTGAACACAGATCTTAGCATCCTAGTGTAGCATCAATCCAATTGTTTACCAATTGCAAGCTTTGGGGTGACTGTCCATGCCTCACATCCATAAAGGTGGACAGATTCTACTGTAGCTATGAACAGTCTTTCTTTGAGCTTTCTGGATAGTGATTTAGCCTTCCATAACTGACTAAGTTTGCCACAAGCTCTCCATGCAGCTGCTTTGCGTGATTTGATGTCCTTTTCAGTGCTGTTCATCCAGGCTCCAAGGTATTTGAAGTCCTCCACTATATCATGGCGCATGCCTTCGCTTGTGGTGATTACATGTACTTGCGTCTGGTTGAAGGTCATGTACTTCGTCTTTGCAGCGTTCATTTTGAGCCCAACTCTGCCAACTGAAGTCTCCACTCTGTTGAGTAGTGATTGCGCTTGAGATACTTCCTCAGACAACAGTGCAATGTCGTCAGCAAAGTCTAAGTCAGTTAATACGGTTGGTCCTATTCTTCTGCTGCTTCTTCTTGTGAGGTGGAATCCTAGCTCTTCTTCTCTGTCATCTATGGCCCTCTAAGGGCACAGTCAAGAACAATGACAAAGAGATATGGAGCCATAGTGTCACCTTGTATATAGTACTCCAGCCAGTATCTCAAACAATTCTGTTTCTCCATCTGGTGATATAACCTTTGCCTTGGTGTCTTTGTATATCTTTGCTATCGCATTTGTAAGCTGATCAGGTACACCATAGGCTTTCAATATTTGCAGCATTCGTCCCCTATGTATTGTGTCAAACGCTTTCTTGAAGTCGATAATGGTTATGATGGCTGGCAGGTTATTTGATCTTATTCCCTCAATAATTCTTCGGAAGGCAAGTATATGACCTACAGTGATACGTCCTACTCTGAAGCCATTTTGATTAGCTCTTAGGTGGACGTCGAGCTCCGGTCTAATTTTGTTGAGTATCATATTGTTGTATAGCTTGGCAACAATTGAACTCAGGCTTATTCCACGGTAGTTGCCCCCCAAGCTGAGATCACCTGATTTCGGTATTGGTTCTGGCTTTTTCCCGTTCAACAAGGCATCATTGCAGAAGTCAAGAATGATGTTGTCCAGATCACATCTTTTGAGCATTTCAGGTGTAATACCATCTTCCCCACAGCTTTTCCCCTCTACTACATGTAGTGCCTTCTTAGCCTTTTCATATTCCTCCAGGTCAAAGGTTCCTACTTTAATGTTGAGATCTGATAGTATTGGAGCGATTTCCTCATCCTCATTACTTATATGTGGTGGGCTCCCGAGTAGATTTTTGAAGTGAGTGTACCAGATATTTAATCTCTCCTTTTACGTGGATCCTTTGATTTGCCCCTTTCTTGTTGTCAAGCTTCCTGATATTTGGTTTATCAGTTTCCAACTCTTACCATGCTTGCTGTTTATGTGAGCATTCCCTACCTCTCTTAGCTTATTGGTAAGGTCTTTCTCTTTCATTTGATCATAAGCCTCCCCTAGGCTCTTCTTAGCATCCTTATAATCTCTTCTATTGTCCTCATCGTTAGTGTCTAGTTGATATTTTGCGTAAGCTTCATCAATTTTTGTTCTCGCCCTGGTAACCTGGGCGTCTTTTGAGAAGTAATTTCTTTTCTCTTTCTTCCTCGCAGGAATGACTTCTTCTGCAGCTTCTTGAGTGGCTGTAATGAACCTTGTGTATTTCTCAGTTGCAGTTTCTACATCATCCTGAAGGAGCTGAAACCTATTACGCACCTCTGCTAGCAGAGACTATTCTGTAGTCAGATCCCACACTAGCAAAGGTGTTGTATGCTTCAGAATTTTGAACACTGTTTCGCCATTTCCGCCTGACAAGGATGTAGTCCAGCTGTAGTTTGTTGCCGCCTGGGCTGACATATGTCCACAACTTGCCTTTTTTCTTGCGAAAGTAGTATTTGCGACTATTAGATCCTTCTCTATAGCTAATTCTGCTAAATACTCTCCATTTCTGTTTGTATCATCATCTGATCATGGTATGAACATTTGGCGTCATCCTTTCCAAGTCTGGCATTGTAGTCGCCAACAACAAGCAAGAGGTTGTGTGCTGGAATGGAGTCAATCGCCCCTTGTTGTAGTGCTCTTCTATGATGTCCTCGTCCGCCACATTTGTAGGACAGTAGGTCACCACTACAGTTGTTGCTGGGTTACCATGGAAGTTTACTATGAGTGTGCGATCTGAATGTGGTTTGATACTTGCTAATGATCGGAAGCGCTGTTATTCAGTAGTTCCCGACTCCACCTACAGCTGCACCCGCTTAATTTCTTGTTGCTGAAGTAGCTATCAGTGTTCTGCCCAAAATGATCTCATACTTCACTGGGTTATCATGGACAATGCGGTGCTCCTGTATCCCGATCATGTCAATGTTATATTTGATTAGATTGGATACAAGCTCCTCCCTACATCGATTCAGTCTGATAGTTCTTACATTCATGGTAGATATAGTGATATTTGTCTTGCATGTTGCAAGTCGTCTCTTCTTGCGCGCTCTGCCGTCAAGCTTAGTCCTCCCTTCAGGGTTTGGGGGCATGCCGTCATCAGTTGATTTTGAAAAATCCGAGTCTGCTCCAGGATACGTTAGGTTAGTAGGGACTTTAACCCTAGTGTTGATTTGGTTTTCCATTATGGTTTTTCTGTTGCTATAATCACTGCGGTCGCAACTCCTGCAGCATGGTTTATTATTAAAGTTGTCCTTTTTCTAGAATAATTGCCAGCCAAGGCTAATTAGTATATTCCACCCAAGTATCAAGTCTCAATGTTTCAGATTGAAACCTAATAAGCTATGTCCAATAGACCTTAAGACTACACCAATAGTTTTAGATCTACCGACCATTGCCCCCCAGAGCTCCGTCAGTTAGCACTAACCGCAAGGTTTGGCTAACCAGGTGGCACGCGACTATCATGCACTGTATTGCAATGCATCTCAGTCTTCGAGGACGTGGAGATGGGTAACTGCAAGGGAAGCGATTAGGGGCAGGAGGGCTGATTGAAGCTCCTCCTGTACCTACAACCTAGAGCAAAGCAAAGCATGGAAAGGGTTGCATAGTAGAGTTTAGTAGTATGAAGTGATGTGCATACGGTATTTTATAAACTGACATCATAGATAATGAAGGTATGGATAGCAAGATAAGTACTTTTCATTGAAATTGAAACTATGATGGTCGCGAATTGAAATCGCGCAACACAAAAGCCCTTAGTCTTTTGCACTGTCATGAAACAACATCTCAAAATTCATAAATTAATTATTTAGAAAGTATTGATTTAGAAAGATATGCTTGTTGTCTATCGAACTCAAGGGTTTGCGTCTATATGTGTTATTTAAAACATGGTAACGTAGACTCCTCACAAAGAGTATTGAGACACTTACACATGATCCAATAATTAACGGCCCGAAAAGGTATCGACAGATATAACTATGGGACAAGTATCTCGAAGGTAAAGTTCATCGTCTACTATGCGCAAATTCACGGGTGAAGGTTTTATAGGGGGCGCACTATCATGGTCGTAGCAAACCAGACGGCCTAAGACGTGGTGGATTTTATCGGCTCAAAACATGATTTGTGGCACAGAAATAGAACATCAATGGTAAAAAAGCTGATTGTGATTTAGAGTAGAACTGATTTGCTTTGATGATTGCATAATTTAGTTCTTATATGACACGAAACATTCAGAATTGATTATTTGAAATGTTTGAAATTAATTTTTACGTGGAACAAACTACGAATTTTAAATTGTGGATGGCTTCGTCTGGCAGTGACAAAGGAAAGGCGTAGCGTTATTTGCATTTTATGAATATTGTAATCAGATCAGTTGGGAAGGACGCAGGATTGCGACGATCACATCGTGTGAGGTCATGAATAGTCATGGCTGAATATTCATTCACAACGAATGATTGACAGTTTACGCTTAACTTCCGGGTGAAGAACTGATAGAGTGCGCTATACTGTGAACCAAATCTCAACAATGGGCAGATATGAGATTCATCCCCTGGTATGGATTAATCAAAGCCAATAACCCAGTGCATAATCTTGTTCTGCGTATTTTGACAGCTCTGTTGTTGAGAACCGATGTTGTGGAGCGGAGTTATTGTCATTTCAATGGACATAGATGCAGTTTCAAAAGTGTCTCGATACTTTTTATGAGGAGTTTAGATTAGATGTCCACTCTCTCCTAAATAGTATTATTAAATACATTGGTGCAAAGCTGAGACAAGGTGAAAGGCAAAAAAGAAATGCGATTTTCAGATAATCCCCAAGTTGATTTAGTGACACAATTTACGGTGTTATCCTCCCTTTGGCTCATTTTCATGACCATGTTGACCGTTAATGATTTACAGACAGATCGTGTTCTAACCCACCGTCTCAGCAAAGGCGTGCACAGAAAAGATTTTTCTTCCTTAAAGTTTTCTCATAAGTGTTTTTTTAACACTAGTTGGTGTGTGTGTACACTGAAAACTTAAACTAGTCAGACACAGGCTGGACTAACTTGAAACTAGTCGAGCAGGTAGTCAAGCCTGATGGACTAGCTTAAACTAGTCAAGCAGGTTAGTCAAGCCTGCTGGATAGGTTATGGTCGACTTGACTAGCTTAAGGTTAGTCTGGCTCAGCCTGACTAGCTTGATTTGTTCTGCTGGACTAGTCTGTGGCTGGACTAGCTTATTATTCGTCGTGCTAAGCGTTCAAGTGTCAATGTATTAATTTATTAATTTATTAATTTATTAATTTTTTAATTTTTTAATTTATTAATTTATTAATTAATTAATTTATTAATTTATTAATTTATTGATTTACTAATTTATTAATTTATTAATTTATTAATTTATTAATGTATTAATTTATTTATGTATTAATTTATTAATTTAATAATTTATTAATTTGATAATTTGTTAATTCATTGATTTATTAATTATTAATTCATTAGTTTATTAATTTTTAATTTTTTGACTTATTGATTTGTTAATGTATTAATTTATTCATTCGTTCACCTTGTTGTATTTATTTGTTATTTATTCATTCACCTATGTATATATTTATGTTGATTTATTTGCTTTAATGTTGGACCTTGAACAGTAAAGGGAGATTAATAATTAAATGAAGGGCAATAATAGGTTTTTAAATAGTGTTAAATAATTAACCCCGTTGTCATTTTCAAGTGCAGTTCTTGTTGGTAAATGTGTCATCAAATGCCTATGGGTGATATAAAAGAATCTTCCGTTGTCAAATGTTTGCACCATTTACAATAATAAATCTTAACTATGGTTTTAATTTTATTTCAGATCTTTATGGTGAGTTAGCAGACAAACAAATGCACGTGTTTGCTATTCCTATGACCTATGATTACGGATCCAGTCGTCCACCTCGTGTTCTAATCACTACATCTTCGTTGAACCCAGTCCTCACCACACTTAGCATTCCAGGTTTGGGGGTTGAGGTGGATACGACGATTACGAGATATAACAACGCTGACATCACATTGCCCTATACGGCCCGTGTTACAGATGCCGGTTTGTATGATGACAAAGCAATTATTGTAACATCCTCCTATGCAGTTAACATACATGCATTCGATATTGATTACTGTTGTGGTGACGGCTTCTCAGTCTATAAGAACTCTGACTTAGGCATGGAGTATTTCATTCCCTCTTATCTGCCACATAGTTCTAGTTACCCATCGTGTTTCACAATCACTGCACTTGATAACGAGGCATCTGTTGATTTCGTAACAAAAGCTGGTAAAGCTCAAAGTATTAATCTTCAAAAATTTCAGACTTTTCGATTTAATGGAGATGACTTGGAGGACTTGACTGGGACATACATTAAATCTAACAAACACATATCTGTAACTAGTGGAATGTATACTATGGTACCTGAAGGGGTAAGCAGCAACGAAGGTTTACTCGTTAATGTTCCACCTGTTGACACATGGGGACAAAGATTCGTGTTAGCTCCAATCTTGACAAAATCCTGTGGATACATATATCGTGTTATTTCCGGTAACCAGACAACGACGCTTTCCATATCTAATATCGGGACCGTGGAACTGCAAGGAAGAGGACAGTATTATGAGGCTGATGTCGCGACGGAGACGATGGTTACGATTCAATCAAACTATCCAGTACTGGTTGTTAAATACATGAAGGGGTATTATGCTTGTAATAATCGCGGTGACCCTGCTATGATAGTTGTTACCCCGTTATATTCCTACTATAACAACGTTACCTTCCCAGTCTTCGAAACAACACATCCAGCTTCAAAATTATATTCCATAAACGTCATTACACACTGTAGTGATGTTGACACCCTGGTATTCAATGATACGACCTCCATGTCAAATTGGGAGCAGCTAACTACTGAAGACGGATACATGTGTTGTATCCGTGGTGAAGTGACACCAGGTGTGCATAGCGTTGTAAATACGAATCCGTTGGCGACATTCACCGTTTCTGTCTACATGATGCTGATAGGTGAGACTTCCTATGCTTACCAGGCTGGATTCCCATATTCAGGTATGTAAATCACTATGCAGTAACATGTCGTTATTTATACGAAAAGTTACATATTTTCTATAGTTAATTTTGTATAAGATACCCTTAAACCAAATGTTACCATCTTCGTTGCGGTTGTTTCAATAAGTACCCCATTCATTTGATGTACGAATTAACAACAACAAAACCAATAATATGAAATATTTTTATTTTGTGTGTGTGCAAATTTGCCCGAATATATTTTGGAAACATTCAAAAATGAATTGGCTATCACTATATTTCATGTGGGTGCCTCTGATGGCCGAGATCAAGCCTCTGGTACAATGTACTTATTATATTTGTTATGACAAATTAAGATGTTACTAATATAGGTTTTTATAAAATGTAATCACACAATGTGTGCTCTCTCTTTAACTCTCAAAAAGTTCTAAAGCATGATAAAGAGGACATTATTTTAAATCGTATGAATTTAAAAATAATCATCTTTAATTTTGTTTCCATAAATACGGCATTCCTAACTTTCTATATTACGTTCATCTTCAGATCCATTTAGTCAAGTACTGAAGTCCCTCGTACAACTGATTTATATTAGCCCTCCTCGTTAGGCCGCTCTTTTAAAATTAGCCTGTCAAGATGATGTTGTTAGGGTGTTTGTTTTTGTTTGTCTATTTGAAGAGCTGTTTTTCAAAAGGGCCTACATCCACTTCTGCCTTTATACTCATTTTGCATTATTAAATGGATGGCTATTCATTATGTGGAATGTGGCTTGTATTGTTGGTGCCTCAATTGGCGTGCATGGATGATAGAAACAGTAATGAACACAGCCATACAATAATTTGATTAATTCCATGTACTTGTCAATACAAATTCACTAATGTAAAATGAGTAACATGCCGGGGTGGTCTGGTGGCCGTTTTGCAACAAAGCTCTTCATTTGTTGGATGGGATGTTTATATCGAGCCGGGAGGCAAGGGAGCCCGGGACTCGCCGGGCAGCCTACCTCCTAGATATTGCTTTAGCGAAATGCTATCTTCCGACCCCCCCCCCCCCCCCCCCCCTCTCCTCCTGACCCTGCATCCCAGACTCAATCCTCCAACTTCCATACCATCCTCCATTTATCAGCAATATTATTAGTTATCCCCTGCATGTTCACACAATACGGAAAAATACCTATGGTTTGGCATGTCATATCACTCATGAGGCCGCAGGCCGAATGTGATATGGCACAAACCATAGGTATTTTTCCGTATTGTGTGAACATGCAGAGAATAACGAATTTATCGTTTAGTCCCAATAAAAATTGTATTTAAACACTCGCGGAAAACTAAACGTCAAACAATACTAGTATGTTAGAGCAAGGCGCTGAATTCTCTTCCCTTCCTTACCTCCGTAAAATTCAACCCTTTAACAGGCTCTGCGCCATCGCCTCTGTCCATAAAATCATCGCGAAAAACATGTCTGGTTAGGTTATATGCAGATCATTTATTTTTTGGCGTGGGTTAGACCTTTTTTGCGGTATATTTCGGCCTCAGAATGTAACAGAAATCGACTCGGTTGCATTTAAATCATCCGCCATTTGATTTGTTTATCGTATTTTAAGCAACTCTTCCACAGACGCAAAGCAATCGCTTTACACGTAATATCATTTCGCCCCATCTGGTAACGCGGTTAATCGACGATATGGAATATATCGTGTGGTTTGACTCGTTGTTTACACGATATGGATCAGATTTCATACGTGTTAACCAATGAGATTGAAGTATGTACACTTACTAAACGATAAAAGACAATATCAGACAACAATATTCCCCATGTTGGGGTGTTAAGCTGCTTTCCATCTCTCACCCTTTGGTGGATGATGAGGGGCGGGAGGGAGGCCAAACTGATCTCATGAAAATCAAAGCACGCTATCCTGGCATCAAACCACAATACACGCGCGGCGCGCAAACCCTGCGTACAAAGGATACCGACCGGAATACAGCGCGCCAATACCCTCGCTCAAGATGACATGACCACGATATGACCGGTCACTGACCGTATAGAGCGACAAACAGAGTAAACACCCTGAATGATATCGATGCCCTTTGCCGCCTCTCTCACACAAATTTACACGTGAAGGGTGTAAATGTATTTACTGAACAAATTACTGTATTTGCCTTGACCTTAACTCTTGTCTTATAAAAGCTATAAATTATTAACTTTTTCGATCATCGATTTATTGCTCTTTACCCTGATACCTGATTTAACCGTTTTCACATTTAAAATACGATTTAAAATCTGGGTTCGATTTGGCTAAAATTAGGTCGAATAATTGAATAGTTCATAATAATCATGATGATATTGTACAGCAGCGTGTCCCGCAAAACTTGGTCCAAAAACTGCAGAGCTTATAACTTAAGAAGTAAGAAACGTAGCTAATTTGTATTTCGGAATATAAAAGTTAATATACCTGGCCTTGATTGGTAAAATTATGAGACCAATCGAAACGTAACATTCTGAAATACAAAGCATTCAATAGAGCTTGGTCAGATCCCGGGTTTTTTAAGCTTAACAATAAACCAAATGTTGCGTCTGTGCGCTGAGTTCAAGATGTCCATACATGGTGGCGTTTATTCTCCGAAATAACTTATGTTAGGTAAAAAGGGTTAAAATATAGGTACTGGATCAATATTCAGCATTCGAAATACCCATTGCACTAACATTGTTATTGAAAATGTAAAACAGAGCAAGTGATAGGGCTAGAGTGTCCTGATCCTGCCCTTAATTCCTTTGATGAGATGAATCTCCTAATGGCTGGTTTCCAATTCCGAAGAAATGGTGTTTTGAACTGCTACAAAGAATGGCAGTGTTTCAGAAGGTTATTTATGGATATTTGCACTTTTTTAATCCCCCCCCCCCCCCCCCCCGATGACTAAAAAGTAACATAAGTAAGTCAAAGGAAAAACGTTGATGAAGTCGACAGTACGATGCGCAATGGACGGTTTATAGGTAAAATCGGAAAAAAGGTTCTGACCACGCAATATTCAAAGAGTTATATTCAAAAACAAACACATCCAATTAGTCCCTGTATATCCCTAATTATAAAGCAGCTATGTTTCCTATGTTTCCTACATTTTTAGTTATTAGCTCTCCGATTTTTGGATTTGAACCCAGTTTTTTGGGTCATGCTGTAAATGTGTACTCCGTACATTTTCATCCATATTCGTTGGGATAATTTTTGCTGTCAATGATGATGATAATAATATGTAATTGGAACGGTTTTCCGGAAGCAAGGACACGCTTTTTGAGTGTGCTAACGACGGATTGTAGGTGAATGAAACTCGTGGCGCTGAATGCATTCTTCATCGACTCTAAAATGATAGAAAGAATGATTTTTATTCAAACGGACGTTTCTAAATAAATAGGACTTTTCCTTGAAAATGAGCATAGATTGATCAACATTGATGCAGGAAATCCGTCACATTCGCGAGTTATAAATTTCCCGATTTTCATTAATTTGTCTTGAAATATCAGTATACGGGCGGGCCCGGGCGAACAAAAAAAAGACAATATTTCACGCTTGGCTTCTAACTGTAAATATTAACACAGTCCAAAAAGAAATGTCCGCTTTTCATTTTAACATTTGGTTCTTCTACACGCAGTCTTGCTGTATCCAGATATTATCTCGTTTGCTCGCACCTGTACAGCTTGCAAGTTTGAAAAGCCCTCTAAGAAATATGGGTACCGTCGGTGGAAATTCAAATCCTTCACAATTTCGAACGACTTAGACTGTCAGTTTCCCATAAAGGAATCTAAAGAGAGAAAAAAAAACAAGAAAAGAGAACGTTAGTTGTTACAACAACCAATAAAATAAGAAGAAGATAGAAAGAAACCAAACTTAAGTAAAAAATGGAGATGGATCAAACACATCAATTTCATACCATCATTTATGAGGTCACACCTATGTCAAAATGGCAATTGTGTAGAGAAGCACATATATGACAAAAAGATTGAATATCACAGTTTTATTATTCATGAGAATGGTAGGCCATCGCCTAACTAAATACAAGAACAAACAAAGTACCTATAGTCTTTAAAACAAACAATCAATCTAAGTACTACAATATTCTCAAACAATTCGGCATTTCCCATGCTCCCATCCAATCATGTTTAAATGCCTCTTTAACAACAATATCAATTGACATTTAGATTTTAAGCAATGTGAACCAGAACACCCTGCTATGGAACAACTCATATTATAAGCGATATTGAGCAATTTTGACAAGCAATGAGTCAGTGAGCTAGTGTTCTGGAACAACCTGTTATTGAACAACACTTGACAAGATTCTAGCTGATATTGGACAAATTTGACAAACTCCTACGAAAGGACAAAAAATGGGCAAGGGCGCCCGCAGGGGTCGCCGGGCAGCACTCCTCCTAGATAGTGTCTCCAATGAAAAATGCTATCATGCGATCCCGCGGGCCCCGCATCCCAGGCTCAATCCTCCAACCTCCATACCATCACACTATTTATCAGCAATATAACACAAACAAGGACCCCAATAACGAGGTGTTAAGCTTTTCCCATCTCTCACCCTTTGGAGGTGGGTGAGGGGCGGGAAGGAGGCCAAACCAAACTCATGAAAATCAAAACAGTGAATGATAAATACGCCACATGAAGCACGTAACCACGCCAGGTGCAACCCGCGCCATGCATCAACAACCAGTCAACAACAAACCAAGCGCGACGCGCAATTGCCGCGTACAAAGGATACCGACCGGAAAGCAGCGCGCCAAGTTATCAGACAAAACCTAGATATGACCGGTCATCGACAGCTATAGAGCAACTATCGCGTAAACAACCTGTAACAGGTCAATGACCTTTTTCGCCTACAGAAAGTTCATATGGCCTCACCACAATTAACATTTACACGTGAAAGGTGGAAATGCATATATATATAAGCATGCGCTCGCATGCGACTATTCAAACAAACCCGATATTTTAATATTCTAGATACCGACGAATGTGCAATAGATACCGACGACTGCCACACCCATGCCACGTGTACCAATACCTTTAGATTATTCACGTGTAAGTGCAACCAAGGATATGATGGAGATGGTCGTGATAACTGCACAGGTGCGTTTAGATTGACATTTTGAAACAGGGAATGGACTGCAGGGATAGGGCTAGTTCGGTAATATTATAATTTAAACTTACCGAAGATAAACCTACCGTTAAAAGACAGATTCCACGTCTATATGCATGATGATACATGCCGCCATTAAAGATTATAGAGTAGTCAGGGGTAGAGTTTAATTTGAAAAATCAATTCTCCATGTAAAAAACACTGATACAGTACCACGGAATATAATATTATTACATATCAATGACGTCATCACGCTTCATTTTGTAAATGACGAAAGCCTCACTGAAAAACGAGTGTGTATGACTCTTTAATAATAGTACAGTACAAAAGACTTTTACGTAAAATACCTGCATGAATATTGACCTATTTTCCAACCAGCTTCCACACCAATTTTTGTCACAGAAAATGCTCTGATTCAGTATTACGATATTTCCAGTGACATTCCAAATGTTCAAATTTCGTTATTGGGTTCGTAACGTGATTTGTTTCCACTTGATCCATGCTTTACTTACTTGTTGTTATTGTATTAAATGTATACCACTATAAGAAGACCTTGTTTGCCTCCAACATCATAATATGACAGTACTTGGTAAACATTCCACTGATTGGCCTTTTAACGATATTGCACCTAGTTTACAATGAGAACGCATGACAAATATATCTCGAGCCAGCTTTCCTCAGTTTAAGATGTGGGAAATCAGATTTCTCATACACACAGATGCACCAAACGTGCCCTGTTTAACGGTTCTAATCTACATTCTCTTTTAAACGGTGTTGACGCAAGGGTTTTATCGAACAGTGTTACTCTTAATCTGCTTCAGTAATAGGTATTCATAGGGACACTAAGTATTTGATTGCATTTCTTTTGTTTTTAATATAGATATTGACGAATGTGCGACTGGTAATGACTATTGCCACACCAATGCCACGTGTACCAATACCATGGGATCATTCACGTGCATGTGTAACCCAGGATATGGTGGAGATGGTCGTGATAACTGCACAGGTGCATTTAGTGTAATATTTGTATAGATACATTAAAAAGGACAATTGGGTAAAATAAGTTTCAGAGGATACACTTACTTTCCACGTCCAGGCCGCCGTTTTGACGGTGGTGTATTAAAAATATGGAGAGAATAGGAGAAGAGCGCCCTTTGAAAAACGAATACCATCAATGTATAAATCGCTGATCCAGTGGCATGACATATCACATTTCCCGCGACATCATTTGAACCTTTGTCATGTTTTTATAACGTAATCTACTTATTTCTTTTATATAATTACCTAACTTGTCTTTTTCGATGTATCGAAAAGGAAATTCAATGCGTTTTAAGATTAGCAGGGGACATATTATAATTGATTGGCTGGAGCGAAGTAGATGCGTAACCAAATAAACTATATTGGATTGTTATTGTATTCTAGATATTGACGAATGTGAGAACGATGCTGACGACTGCCACACCGATGCTACATGTAACAATACCGTTGGATCATTCGTGTGTATCTGTAACTCAGGATACGATGGAGATGGTAGTGATACCTGCACAGGTGCGCTAGTTAGTTTATTTTTCAAGCTGATTTAGATATTAGTTTTTTCACAATCCGTAACTTTCAAATGATTCAACTTGTCATTGCCTGTCTCTGGTTAATCTACAAATCGGAATAATCTTTGTTTGCGTTTTTCTAGAAAACCTTTGTTCTCTTGGCTTCCATTCCAGTATCCGTCGACTCATTATGTAATACACCCTACAAAATATATTCAACAACATGATCTTGTAATTACATTTAACTTCATATCATGACAGTGCCTGAAAAAAGTCTCAATAATTGGCCTGTGAACAGAATTGTGTTTCAAATGATACCACATGTAAACAATCTTAATCCCCAAGCTTTTCTCAGTTTCAGATGTGGGGATACCGATTTGTCATACACACAGATGCGCAAAACGTCCACTGTTTAACAGATCTAAAATACATTCTCGTTTGTTTTAACGGATTAACTACGTTTTTCATTTAAACGGTTTTAAAGCAACGGTGTGTATCGTACCGTGAGACAATGTATCTATTTGAGTGAGGCATTCATATGTAACATTAAATATCTGATTGCGTTTCCTTTCAAAAATCTAGATCTTGACGAATGTGCGACTGTTGATGACGACTGCCACACCAATGCTACGTGTACCAATACCATTGGATCATTCACGTGCATGTGTAACCCAGGATATGATGGAGATGGTCGTGATAACTGCACAGGTGCATTTAGTTTAATAATTCGTATAGATACATTAAAAAGGACAATTGGGTAAATTGAAACTTTCAGAGGATACAAGTACTTTCCACGTCCAGGCCGTCGTTTTGACGGTGGTGTATTAAAACTTATGGAGAGAATAGGAGAAGAGCGCCCTTTGGAAAACGAGTACCATCAATGTAAAAAAAGACATATAACATTTCCCCCGAAATCATTTGAACCTTTGTCATGTTTTTATAACGTAATCTACTTATTTCTTTTATTTAATTACCTAACTTAGTCTTTTTCGTTGTATCGAAAAGGAAATACAATGCGTTTTAAGGGCTGGAACTTCAGATTAGCCAGTTGCTTAGGTAACTCACACAAATACCTGCCCTACAGAAATTCCACCAGGCAGTGTAACTCACTTACATTGTGAGTTAGATTTTGTTTACCCGACTGTCGAGGGGACTTTGTATCGTTACCCGCCCGACGCTAAAATAACCCGTTATGGGTAGGCGGTGGGTGGTATTTCCAGGCCTGTACGTGTGTGGTTTGGATGTGTTGGGTATTACAACTGTTCGGCTTGGCATGTTTTGGGGAATGTCAACACTTAGCTCGTGCTCTCACAACCATTACTCAACTGGGTATATTGTAAATTGCTTCATAAGTCTACACTGTTAGCCCGCGCTTCCTGGTCTATTCCCATCACGTCATCATGGAAGGTTATATTGGCGATATATAAAAAAAATTCGCAACCCACTTTTGTGGAGTAAGCTTATTTCAAGCTCTCACTTGGCAAATCCCCCGAAAGTTTTATCTCCAACCAACCACTTGGACCTCTGGGATAATAATCTTCTTTGAAGCTTAACCAAATGACATTGCTAAAAAATGTGTTACTGTCTAGATATTGACGAATGTGCGACAGATGCCAACGACTGCCACATGGAGGCAACATGTACCAATCTTGATGGTTCATTCGTGTGTGCTTGCAATCGGGGATATGTTGGAGATAGTCGGGCCAACTGCACAGGTGCGTTAGTTTCTTCTAAGCAGTTTGTGACAAATACAGCCGATATGAATGCCCTGTAAATCGAATTGCTTGTAATATCTAGTTTGAGATGCGACCACATGGACAAAAACTTCAGCACCTAAAGCTGTTCTTGAAGTTTGGGGAGTCAAATGTATCACACACAAGAATGAATAAAAAGTCCTCGGTATGTGAGTAACTGTGGATACAAATCGGCCTATGTTAAAATGTACTAAGCCGGATTCTTGTTTGGAGGGATTTCACGCAGGGTTGCTTGTGCGGAGGTGTTGGAAATGATCTGCTTCAGGAGCGTATTCATAGATATATTAACTATTTGATAGAAATATGTTTTTGAATTATAGATATCGACGAATGCACCGTAGGCTCTGACGACTGTCACACCGATGCTATATGCAACAATACCATTGGATCATTTGCGTGTACTTGTAATCCGGGATATGTTGGAGATGGTCATGATAACTGCACAGGTGTGTTCAAATACCGATTTAATTGAAACATGGACAGAATATTTTTGTGTGAAATAAAACTTTGTTAAGTTAAGTTACAGTTGTATGAAGAACGGAAAGTGCAATGGTAAGATGGATCTTTTTAATGAAAATGAATGCGCCAATATAAATGACAACTGATCATGTGACAAGGTATATATCATTCCGATGACGTCATGGAATCATCCGTTACTGGTTTCCTTGTACTATCAATTCAATTATACCTTACTAGTTTATGTAGCAATTTCATGTGTCTTGGGATGAGTCCGTGTTGAAATTATTCGACATCAGCTAGATATGAGGGTGCGTTATTTATTTATAGGTCAATAAATGCGAGAATCAATGCACGCGCGCTGATACATGTATGTAAATACGTAAATAATAGCACGACCCGTAAGGGGGGGGGGGGGGGGTGGGGGTTACTGTGAGCATGTCAAAATTTGCACGAATTCACCGATTCTTCTACTTTTTTTCGAAAAGCAAAACATGCGTATATTGACCAATATAATTGTATTGATTTATAATTTTGTCCATTTAACAATGAATGTATACATTGTGTTGTTGCCTCTAGAGATCTGTTTTTCAAGTTTATAATGGAATTTAATTAAATATTTAAATGCAAGAAATAAAGGTATTCGATTTGGAAATCTGCTATCATATATAGAGAACCTTCTTGACAAGTATGAAGCATACATTGATTAATGCACTGCAGTCTCCCCCTTTAAATCAAACATAATCCAATAACGATATTGGATTTTCATTGTATTCTAGATATTGACGAATGTGCGACTGGTGCTTACGATTGCCACACCGATGCTACATGTAACAATACCGTTGGATCATTCGTGTGTACTTGCAACTCAGGATACTATGGAGATGGTACTGATACCTGCACAGGTGCGTTAGTTATTTAATGTAAAGTTACTTTCCAGGCAGTTTCCAGGCCTAGTTGTGTCGCAGAAGAAGTGTTTAATCTCATTATTATTATTATTATTATTATATTATTATTACAAGTCTTACCACAACACATCACATTCATGTTTTCGTGGCATGATCAAAGGTGAGGCAATAAGATATATTCGAAACTCCAGTTCGGAGGATGAATATGAGTACAAACTTGATTTCTTTACCTCAAAACTTCTCACAAGAGGATATAAGAAGCAAGAAGTACTATCATCCCTAGCAGACATATCATACAATAGAAGATATGCTTACTTGGAGGATGTTCCTAAAACTTCTAAGGAAATACCTCTAGTTTTCTGCACGCATCACTTCCCACAAAGAGGTAATGCAAAAATCAAAAAGGCACTTCTCAGGAACTGGCAATTTATATCAAATAATCAAAACCTGTGCAAAATCTTCCCTTGTCCCCCTATACTAGCTTTAAGACGAACTCAAAACTGAGGGGAACGACTTATCCGAGCAAAGATAACTCAAAACCAAAACCATAATATATCTTTGTCTCGGACCACGCAAAATATAGAGGATGATAACTCTGAAGTCGGAATTTGCCCTATGTCTCCTACCCTAAGAGATCTGATTGCTCTATTAGATGAAAACTAATCATCTAGTATTGCGTTTATCCATGAATGTTTCTTTACGAGCTTTCGTTGACACTTTAGTTGGTTTGAAACTATTTATTGCGTTATAAATATACGGACCTATTTCCAAATATAATGTTATTTAAAACTTGTAGGCCTTATATGGAACCATATAAAACCATGCCCAATCGGACATGCATATGCGTCTCATAAATACGGACCTCTTGTACATCAAATACATTACATGATAGGCCTATCTTTAAAACTATATTAAAAAGAATCATGTCTTAAATAGACTTTGTGCACCATAGTTAAAACCAATAAAAACAAACATGTTATATTTTATAACTTTTCTTCACCATGTCTCTTCCTATCTTATATAGATAGGATATCCACATGATGAAGAATTAAACATAATATAACACGCTTGTGCGCTTGGTTAAATACACAACCAGTGTTTTGAATGTCAAAAAACAGAAGACAACTCAAAATGTTCAGTCCATGTGTGTAACAAATCAGCCTAAATTGGGCAATTATTTAAAATCAAGCACAGCAAAATGTAGCTGATGAGATTAACGAAAAGATCAAATAAATTTGATCATAGTTAATCGAAACGCGTCCTACAATCATAGCTAATAATGAGTTTCTTAAAACTTAAAGAAACTCCCATTGGTTGAGTGGAATTTAATTAAAAACCACATAAGGTTTCCACGCGTATGTTTTGCAAAAAGCAAAAATAATAGCAAGTTTTGCACCAAAATGTTGAATTACTATGTACTTCAATATGGTATAATAATAAGCTACCTTTTATCATGTTTCTTTAAAAAGTCCAAGAGATAACTAAACGCGGGTTGCGTAACTCTATCACCTTTTAAACAGTCACACGAGCTGGTCGCACAAACAAATGGGAGTGTGAAATTATGTTAAATGAATTTAATATTCAGTCCAATTCAATCACTTTTTCTTTAATATTGAGTTTAGCAGCATGGCTAAATTCAAGCTATTATCATTAAATTCAACCCCTCTCTCCTTGTATTGGGTCAATGTTGATACATGATTTTTGAATCAGGGGATGATGGGAGAATGTCCGGTGGTAGTATGGGATTGAGACGAGCAAAGGCGTCATGCCTTTTTGTCAAAGATCTCTATTCTTCTATAGTGCCTATGTATATTAGTATACTTGTGCGACTCTTTCCTGGATTCCCCTCACTTACTCTCATGTTGTTCTCATTCTGTAATCCTTTTATTTGTTCTTACGTTTATTTAATATCATTCTTTTTCTTTTTCTTTTTCTTTTTCAAAACCAAATTAACCACATAGAATATCGTGACATTTGCCCATTATGAAGGCTGCACTAGTTGTTCCTAAAATGGGGTCATTGGCATCATTACAAGGCAAATGCTGCAGAGTGTTCCAACTTCCATTCCATGTTGGCCATAATTGAAAGTTTCATGTAATCCTCGGTTGTTATTACAATAAATACGTGTTTTATATTCTAGATATTGACGAATGTGCCACAGGCACTACGGATGACTGCCACACCAATGCAGCATGTAACAATACCATCGGATTCTTCTCGTGTATTTGCAAACCTGGATATGATGGGGATGGTCGAAACAACTGCTCAGGTGGGTTTGTAATGTACAATTTGTTAACACCTGCTTTTTCATTAAGCAAGAAGAAACACTTGAACCTACACAGTGTCGGCGTCACACTTATTCTGTGGCGCATGACCTTTGACCTTTGAGCGTCATCAGAAGCGTCATGCCCTGTGAGTAACAATCATAATCACAGAAATCCTACAGCTTACGGGTAAGCTCCGCATGATCATAATCTGTTATAAAATGGCTATATAGCTTAGCTTTTTCGACTTTGCAGTAACAAAAATATTTACAAAGCTACATTTTATTCGCCCCATGCACATCGCCCCTACCCAGTCCGTGAAGAGACCCGTGGGACTTAAACTTAACTTTCGACGAATAAGAGAAGTGACTTTGTGAAACTCAATAAAAATGTAGAATCAACTCGGGAAACCAGATCTTGTGTTAGATTAACTCATGTACAGATATTGCAATTCAGCCTGGTCCTGCCGTCGATTTTGCCATATTTCGACTCCAATGTAGTAAGAATGTGTACATATGTCAGCTAGCTTTATAATAGATGAATTGATAGCTTTGTATAACTCAGCTACCCTTACAATGTTAACCAAATCATGGCCATTATCCCACTCCTCTACTTATCCCTTTGTTTGATAGCTTATCAAGCTTTACACAGGGAATAGTCAATGTCCAATTCATTGTATTATTACCACTACATTGGTACTTCAGCTTTTTAATCTCTCCCACCTTTTACTATTTGTAGTTCTTTTGTATTTGCCCTATCACCATTGCAGTTTGTTTCTAACTCTTAACAGAGTAACATCTTGCCCTTTTTACTGTATACATATTCTGTACATATAAAAAGCTATTTTTCTTGATAAAGGCCAGTATATCTTGCCGAAACGTCGTGTATTATCTTTTTCTTCTTCGTATTTTCCTTTCCCTTTTGGTGTTTCCTTGTATATATTGTTCCCCACCATTGCAGTTGGGTTAGTGATCTTTCACATATGCTACAAATCATGGAAGTTGCACAATTGGGTTCCTTTATCAAATTGATCTCTTAATGTGCGTTACTCCAAATGCTATCGCAGTACACTAAAGCCGAATGACGAGTTTCTCCAATGCGCAATAAACACGCTCTATTTGCTTCCGCTCTGCGTACGCACTCTGACCTAACAATGTCGTCATGACATTAACGTTGCACAATGATCGAAATTAGGCAGACCACTTATGGCACCTACTGTTACTGTATGCAATGGACTTGACGCGGCCATGTTTAACATTAAGCGAACCATTTATGACCCTGACACACGAACGCGTATTTGACCGATGACGTCAACTGCTTGAAATAGTGCGCTTACATTGAATTGAATGAAAGTAAAACACGTTTGTGCATTGCATTGCATTTTGTGTCTAATTGGGCGTCTTAGGAACTGCCTTTGCAACTCTACACTGGCAACACTAGAATGATAGTAATTTCATGAGGAGTTGACCTGAATAGTATGTCTTGTGCTGGGAAATTTGACTTTTTATTCAACTGTTATAGGCCTACCTCATTTGCTACCAAAGAAAATAAATTAATAAGACTGTTAACGTTTATTAAAAATTATACAGTTCCAAATATCACTTTTTATGATTACGCGCAATGCATTGTATGCACAAGAAATATTAATCGGAGCTTTGTTGACTGAATGCACGGGATATTTAAGAAAAACATCTCAATCATGACCTCCAACTCAAAGGTCAGGAAGGGTCAAAAAAGATTATAAACAATCTCGATCGTATATATTATATTACTCATATCCATGGCGAGTTAATCAAGTCATTTCTGTTAGCTATGGCTATGGGGTTAAAGGTCAACTAATGTATAGTTTCATGTTGTATCTTGTATTGTTTATCTTATAGACATCAACGAATGTATGTTAGGCTTCTATAACTGCCATTTCAACGCATCATGCAATAATACTATTGGTAACTACACATGTGACTGTAATGATGGCTATGGTGGCGATGGACATAGCTGTAAAGGTAAGATTCTATTGATTTTCTTTACAAAATTAATCGGGTACATGTAGTTAAAACTATTATTGTTACACAATTCATATAGAACAGGATGACGGTGCCTTGCATAACAGAGAATCAAATATACATGTAAATGCACTAATCGTTTCTTGCATAAATATCCACAGAACTTCGTCTAGACTGTATCCAGTATAACTCTGTGGAAAGCGCAGAAAGCGATTCTCTAGAAGAGACCCTTCGTATTCTCGAGTGCAGACCCGATCTTGCTGGAAAAGGTGAAGCACGAGAACAATTTGTAGAGGTAAGGATTACAGTAAATGCGCCATAGAAGGATTTATTTATTTGATATTAAGATGAATCGATCGATATATAGTCTCAGTAAAACAATACAATCATGTTAAAATAACAACAACAACAACAACAAAAAATACCAAGATTATATTGCTTCTATTTTTATATTTAATATATTGAACGTAAACATTATCTACCGAATGTCGTTTATAAACTGCATCAACATTGATGTTCATGGTTATTATCCACTTTTGTATGTCCACCTTTGTATCGATTCTAAATCTATCATGCTGGACCATTATTTTTAGAGATTTCCAAGCAATGATTTCGTATAAACTGAAACTTAAATCAAGATTCTTGTCAAACGAGAGAGTATAGGATAAAAAAAGAATTATGAAATCAATATCCCCAACTGCCCTCAACGTGAAAAAGAAAATACAGAGTGATAAATGTTCGAAGCGTTTGAGCAATCTTAGTAAAATCAAGATTGCTTCAAAAGACCTGTGAGCTAATCTTCATGATATAAACCCTAAGTCAAACGTTAGAACTTGGTCCTTCTTCCTTAAGCTCAAATTAGTAAGAATTCTTAAACATGTTTCATTACCAGGCTTAAGAAGAGTTAGAATAACTCTCTTCCTAATTTCACTCAAAATAATCTTATCGGAAGTGTACTTTAGATCCCAGATACTAGTATACCAGTATATCGGGAAATACTGGTACACGTGATACCAGTGAGATTTGTCCACGTATTGACTTTACTGGTACATAATTATGTTCCAGTATCGCCCGATACTGGACCATATCATACGTGCCAGTATCGGCAAATACTGGAACACTGACTTTGCACCAGTATCGGACGATACTGGGTGTTCCGGTATTGGACGATACAATTACAGCCAGAATCTGGGACCTAAAGTACACTTTTTCCACAACATTCTTCAGATGTGTATATATATCAATTATGTTATCATTAAATGATCCGATCCATAATTGGTCTCTCTAATGACGAGTGTGGACCTTTGTTTGCTCTGTTCATTACAAATTTACTATTTAATATGATCGCGTGGAAATAATTATTTCTAATCCAATTGTTTCAATAGTTTTATGTTTTTGAATGTGCCTAATATTAACTGATCGATACCCTTCATAATATATTCCAGGTCGTTGCGGCAAAAGTCAGTGATGCTATAGCGTCAATTCTCGATTTCCCATCAACCGAAGTACGTATGCGCTAATTAACCTTAAACAGTTTTCACACGGATATTAGTTTTACCATAAATATACAAAACAGATTTTTCTGAAACAATTCCCAACTTTCTCAAAGTCTATCTCAAAGATTACTGAAACAATAATAGGCATGTTCAGTGGCGTAACCAGCATACCAGAGGGGGGCCGTCCCCCCCCCCCCCCCCCCCCCCCCCCAATATTGACGTCGTGTCGATTGAGATTGGCACTGTCGGTTTATTTGACAAGAGGAATCAAGATATTATGATGGTCAAAAGTACACAGATGAAACATTTTCGCGTGCTACGCGCGCTTTTGTGTCCCCTAAAAATAATATACTTTGGTACAAGCTTGTTCACAGCCAAAATGTACCTCAATCGCGCCAAAAATAATTGTTAAGTCAAAAATGTGCGCGCGCTCCGCGCGCATTTATTTACTTAGAACGATTTTGTCGGTTGATTTTCATTTCTTGCCCCCACCTCCCAATTTCAATAACCTAGTTACGCCACTGGGCATGTTTATACTTATATTAATGCATATTCCATCATTTCCATGGTCATTCCAAATAATATTGTGATGAAATTCAAAAATGTTAACAACCTTGACACATTTTGTGACATTTAAACTAATATATTATTGTATTGGAAAGTGCTACAATGTTGAGAGTTGATATATCATATTATATATCAAGCTGTTTCTGCACCCAAGTCTTTGGTGTAAGAGATGCTAGTCCTTGTGGTAGGGTGTACCATCTCGAGGTGGTCGTTTTATCCATTGCTTCAAGCATGGGTTTGATAAGAGTTTTTGCTTAATCAAATGTATACAGGATAATGACACAAATAAACAAATGTCTACACCAGCTGTTGAAGATCTTCTACAGCAAATAGCTGATACATTGACAGCCATAACTGCTGATTTGCCGTTAACTCAACCTCTGGAAATTAGCACACCAGCAATGGGTAAGTTAACATATGTGTCTACTGTGTAATTTCAGCTGACAAGTAAAATGCCTGCTGAAACTGGGCTGCGAAACTGATATGCAAGGATCCCGAACATGTCAGCTGGTGCTTGCAAAAGTTGCATTGGCTCCCCCATTGAAGTGCGCAAAACATCAACCTGCGCCAGAGTAAGTCTGCGTTCTACATCTGATTCCACACGCCTTATTGAGCATAATACAATCAAAACCCTCACGTTAGCAGAACACAGAACTTTCTCTTATGTTAACCCCGCATCTGGAACAAGTTACCGGTTGAAATGAGAGAGTCCGAGTCATTAGCTTACTTTAAGGCCATGTGTTTTCCCGTTGCATTTCCAGATTTTTACATTTTATACAGCACCTAATGGTAACATGCTATGATTAAGAATGTTAAAACAATGTCGATTTCTTTTCTTCATATTTTAATTAAACTCATTAATATTTTTTTACCTATCCAATCATAATTTTACTGTGCATATTAGCTCCTCATGAAATTACCCATCAGAACATAATGGTTGTCAAAGATATACTATATCGGGAAGTGAATGAGCCCGAACTTTTTAAGTTTTGTATTCTTTAGAGTTTACATGTACAAATTGTTGGTATGCATCATATCCTGACCTGATTTAATCTGCTTTTTTTTTTGGGGGGGGGGGGGGAGCTTTCCAAGAATCGCCGCCACCTTTGACTTTTGAAAGATATAATCAACCATATCTCAGCCAAAAAGTGATAGACATACATGATTTATTCGCTCAATGTAGCTACATAAATGGGCTTTCAAATGATACATAAATCATAGCTCTACCACATTTAGTTGATGAGTTAATAGACAGAGATGGATGATTCGTCACCAACAAATGAAACGCCGCCACCCTTTTTGGCGGGTGAGTTCAAAACACATAGACTTACGAGAGCTCTTAAATCTCAATTGTACCCATAAGTCTTTGATTTTCTTTGTTTGTATTGTATACTATTTGTTCTTGACGTTTCCTTGATAATTGTTATTTTTGTTAACAGTAAGCGCTTCGATCTAGATGTAGCAGGGCGATAGTATTAATAGTATTATGTATTTATATGTAAATTATGGTAATTCTGCAAAACTAAAGCAAGGAGTGAGAGGACTAACATTTCTTGAATTTTTGAAAAACAGATGCGAAAGTAGAGCGAAAATCAACCGAGGATTTGCAGAGACAGGGATGGAAGTATCAAACAGATAATACATCTCAGAATGAATTTATTAGCATAATGCCTGCAGGTTTCAAAAGAACTGCTTCATCAGGTATGGTAATAATTTCACATTGGCCATCTTAATTCAATTAAAGATGGCAACCATTTACAGCATAACAGAATGGTTGTACCAATAGTTACATTTTTCTAAGGCTTGCACTTTAAATACTGCTAAGCATCGTCTCAACAGCGTTGAACTTCATCACGCCACTGACATGTCTGGTCGGTCACGATTGCTCGGAATCCCTCAAATTGTCCAATCCCACCGTCGATGTAGTTGAATGAGGAGTCCTAATTTCTTCTTTAGTGATGGTTGATATATCCTTCTCCAGATCATCTCTATATGCTACTGCCCCTTTCCGCGTATACATAGCTGTATGTTTTGTAAGTGGCCGGAATACCAAAACAGCCGAGGTTTTTGGCCTCATTGGAGCTAGACCTGCAACATTGGTAAAAGGCCAAAGTCCAAGTTGTACTTACATACATGTATGATTCGTAACAGTCTTTGTAGACTAAATTCTAACGTTTGGCCTATGGCTGTGTGTCTTTTAGTGTACACATTAGCCATGCAGAGTGTTGTTAAAACTTGAAAGATGTGATTTTACATAATATTCGGATACAACGGCGGCATATGTAGTCATGTGGTTGTAACGCTGATATAAGTACTCTGACAAAATCCGATCCTTGTCTTTATAAGCCTTATAAAATTAACCAGAATGGTTGTTTGTGATTTAAATTTTACATGCCTCATATATAATGAACCTGATTCGTAAATATATCATGTTTCCAATGCAGGTGACAAAAACGTATCCTGTACAATTATGGGGATATCTTACAAAGGTATTGCTGCTTCAATGTCAAATAAGACAACTAACTTCTCGGGGTTACCTAGTTATGTTGCTGCTGATGTAGTGTCTGCATCCGTAATTTGTAATGGTGAAGAGTATAGTGTGCCTTCGGAGTATCAGAGAACGTTAATAAAGGTGAGATGTGTTTAGGTTGTGGGTATCTTAGCATTTGCTTTGATTGAGGAATCTTTATCACATTAATTTGATTGATCCTCCCGTTCCAAATCAAACAGTCCGCTAGGGAACATATATTTCAACGTGACCGATCATCGGCGTTTGAATACTCGAATGCGGACAGGAAAGGAAATAAAAGCTCGAGCGTGGTCATTCTTTAAGTATTGTTGCTTGAAAGTAACTGATTTGAGTAATGCTAATACTATTCATTACGTTCCAGTACCTGTATATTGTGCAATATATTTGTTGACAGGTTGACTGGTCATGAAGCTATAGTACTCCTCCATGGACTACCTTGCCTACATTTCGAGACCTTGTTTAACCAAAATGCAGTCGACGGTCTTGCCACATGTTAACTTTTAACGGGCTTTAAACCCTTCAAGTAGCCACATTGGACTAAATTTTAACACTAAAATGTTTATCGTGACTTTGAACTTTTAATTTTACAAAATCCGAAATAGCTCTAGTTATTATAGCAAATTGAAGTTTAAAGTTTGAAATTCGTAACATAACAACTTTCAAAAGTCGCACTTTGGGCTCATAGTTCCACCAAAGAATCGACAGATACACCCATTGACAACATGCTGGGGAACCTTGTGTTAGAGCTGCCAACCACAGTCTACAGTCTTGCCACATACGTAATTCTATTCAATATTTCTTATAAACCATTATGTTTTTATGTCTTATATCCTATATTATTATCATATCGATAGCGCACCCTTGAATTAGAAAGTGGAAGTAGCGTGAGACCTCGGTGTGTATTCTGGAACAAATCCGATAGGTGAGTATATAATAATGTTACGGATTCGTTTTCTTTCATGAAGTGTACCTGTTTTCATAATAATATAATAGGTGAACCGGTACGAGGAATAATAATACATAGGTGAGCTCCTCAATCGTCTTTGGAGCCTTCACTTTACCCTTCTTAAGATGATATTCTAGATCTTTTTGAAAGCTGATTACTTCTTTACTATTTTACTCTGCATGACAATGATTAGTTTATTGATTTATTGACTATTTGAAGAATGTGTTCTTGCTTTCGATGAGTTGTTGTGATTTTTGTATCAAAGTATACAAGATAACTGGATTTGATTAGTTACCATACCACCCCTGATTTTTCTCCATGAAGCCATTTTTCAATCATAAGAGATTTAGCACAATTTTAGATTGCATTAACATAATTGGGAAAGAACCACATTCCACTTGAGGAGATTTAAATCTAACATCAACGATACCAACGCTTCAAACAGAAATTGTAGTTGTAGTAGTTCCGAACTACTAAATTACTATGTTATATCATTTCTTGTTTTATAAAATATTCTGTATTTCATACTTATCTTTTAAACCATGAAAGTGACGGGGCGTGGTCTGATTATGGATGTGACGTAATAAACGTTGAAGGTGAATCGTCTGTAACCTGCAGTTGTAACCATACTACAAATTACGCTGTTTTGATGCAGTTGACGCCACCACCGGTAAGTATTCGGAATACATCTACTTCTCAGTAGTGTGCCATCTTTGACGAACCTATTCATTGTCTCGCAAAAGACCCTTGATACATTCCTTGATGACCACCCTTATCCAGTATCCAGCGAGGGACGCTTGGTAGACCCTCTACTCCACCCAATCAGGCGTCCAGCGAGGGACGCTTGATAGACCCTCTGATGACCACCCAATCAAGCGTCCAGCGAGGGACGCTAGATAGACCCTCTGATGACCACCCAATCAAGTGCCCAGCAAGGGACGCTTGATAGACCCTCTGATGACCACCCAATCAAGCGCCCTGCGAGGGACGTTTGATGACCCTCTGATGACCACCCAATCAAGCGTCCAGCAAAGGACGCTTGATAGACCCTCTGATGACCACCCAATCAAGTGCCCAGCGAGGGACGCTTGATAGATTCTCTGTTGACCACCCAATCAAGCGCCCTGCGAGGGACGCTTGATGACCCTCTGATGACCACCCAATCAAGCGTCCAGCGAAGGACGCTTGATAGCCCCTCTGATGACCACCCAATCAAGTGCCTAGCGAGGGACACTTGATAGACCCTCTGTTGACCACCCAATCAAGTGTCCAGCGAGGGACGCTTGATAGACCCTCTGATGACCACCCAATCAAGTGTCCATCCAGTGAGGGACGCTTGATAGACCCTCTGATGACCACCCAATCAAGTGTCCTGTAAGGGACGCTTCATAGACCCTCTGATGACCCAATCAAGTGTCCAGCAAGGGACGCTTGATAGACCCTTTGATGACCACCCAATCAAGTGTCAAGTGTCCCTGCGAGGGACGCTTGATAGACCCTCTGATGACCACATAATCAAGCGTCAAGCAAGGGACGCTATCTCGATCCTCTTTTAATCACCCAATCAAGTGTCCATCCAGCGAGGGACACTTGCTAGGCTACTTTCATGCTCACATCATTATGGCTGTTAATTAACCCACAACGTAAACATTTGGAATAACTACCGCGAAATCTTGGGCTTCTACAAAAAACGCGCATTAACCGCGAAAAAAAGTGGACACTTGGCATGAGATATAAACAAAGAAAAATTGCAATGTCGAGTAGTGAGGAAGTTCCGCATTGGGGAAGGGAAACGTTTTTGTTCTCTTTATCGTTCCTTTTATTTTTGCTTGATGTTACCCATTCTGTGAGATTTGTTTATTTTCCCTTTGTGTTTTGTTTGTCTATCAATTGATGCAAGCATCGAAACAGAACTGTCTAACATAATATGAACTGTTTTATTTCTAAATCAACAGTCATTGTTGTGTGCACCGAAAATCAAGCATTTTGAGCCCATGCTAAATTTTACATCAAGTAGCGCAAATGCCATGATCGACCTCTGGGCAACCTCCATGTTAATTATAATAATAATGTAAACACTGTATTCAAATGCTACGTGTCAAAATTATCGCACATTATGTATTTTCTTGTAATTCATAGAATTCTGCAAGCCACGAGGAGATACTATCAACAATGACACTCGTAGGATGTACCATGTCAATAGTATGTCTAGGTATTGCGCTGTTAGTGACGGCTTTACTTCGGTAAGTAGTCTACCAACAATATCTAATGTGACATTGCTATCAGCAAATGTGCTTTGTTCACGGTTTCATGTCAATATTATGACTAGGTTTACACTGTTAGTGTCACTGGCTTTACTCCGTTAAGTAGTTAACCAACAATAGCAAATTTGAGAATCATTGCTATCAGCAAATGTGCTTTACTGCCCATCGTCCCTGTTCACGGTCTAATGTCAATATAATGCCTAGGTGTTGCACTGTTAATGACGACTCCGGTTTAGTAGTCTACCAACAATATCAAATTTGAGAATCATAGTTCTCGATAAATATGCTATACTGCCCGTCGTCCCTATTCACTATCCCATATCAATATATGCTATGTATTCCATTAATTGATGTATGTCTTATTGTTTCAGCCACGAATCAATAAGTGCAGATCGAGTCCGGATCAATCGTAACTTGATGGGATCGTTGCTTGTGGCAATGTCACTGTTTATGTTGAGCGATGCAATTTCAACAACATGGGTATGTAGATCTTAATAGGCCTAATCATACGTATTAAACACAATAACTACATAAGGTTAAAGGCCCGCTTAGCAGCGCTATAAACTGATGCCCTAAAAACCGTCAACAAATTTAAATATTCGATATTCCATCCAAGCTGGTTGCTATATATGACATAATTCTCGTGTGCAACCAACCGGCTGTAATGAGTAGTGTAAAGGAATGAGCGTAGATGTAATTTGCAACATAATGGAAACTTACCCATGCAGTTAGCCCCGAATTTAAATATATGCACTGGGTAATCCTCTCGTAGTATTGATAACAATAGGTTTACCAGAGCGAATTAATAGCGCTTCTAAGCGGGCAATTTATGTCATGGTTTTTTTCAATCAATTTTGTTTGTTAAATAACATTACTCCATGTTCAGATATGCTCTTCATTACGATGTCAAGAAAATATGAAAAATAATGTGTCATTTTAACGATAAAAACAGTGGCTTGTACCATGATCATGCACTAGACTGTGAACTGATGATGAATGATGAATTGTTAATAATGATCCCATACCTTGTTCGGGTTTTAAAATGTATTCGTTCACTTAAATTAACGTAAAACATGTTTTCATGAACCGATTTTGACGAACTAAAATTCTGTGAAGGCTAGTGAAATGCATTATGTGTTCCAATAAATAATTGAGATAATTCAAGTTTAGATTTCCATTAATAAATTCCCAAAGTTGAGTAAAGTTATGTTGACTCACCTTGTATCCTCGGTGTAAATAGCACGCTATAATCCAAAAAAAACCACTGGACCTCATTTGTTTATTGTTTATTCTACATCACCGTTTTCAATATTCTTCCCTTCATATTCCAGGAACTGTGCAAATCCTTTGCCATTGTCCTTCACCTCGCATTCATGTCCGTGTTCTGCTGGATGTTAGTGGAGGCTGTGCATCTTTACAGGCTGATTGTTATCGTGTATGGAAGCGAACGGGACCTGAAGCTGATGTACTATGCTATTGGATATGGTTCGTTTATTCCTTTAATATTTGTCTGTTTGTTTCTTTGTAGATAATACCAATACAATAACGTAAAGAGAAACCCTTCGCCATTTGTCACAATGAAAAGAATGATAATATATATCTTTTTTTACCAATGTTTCATAAATTCGATAAAATGCTCTTAGTCTTACAGTTATTGGGTATACTTTAAACACAGATTGTGGAAATAATCTGTGCTTGAATTAATTAAACATGAATTCCTCTTTCTTCCTTCCTTTTAAGGTTTACCCGCTGTTATCGTGAGTATATCTGTGGGTGTCAGGCATGGATATTACGGAATCGACAACATGTAAGTAGCTAACCCGCCTGCATTAAGGCGCGTAAATATTCCCGTCATCGTTGTGCATCTGCCGACGAAAGTGTTGACATTGCTTCAAATCATGCACCGACATCCATCGACATCAGGCTCTGCGGATTGTGAATCACCGGTTTCTCTGGTTGTGCTGGGTTTCCCAGCCCATTATATCATGTATATATTTTTTCTATCATCAGTAGTGTGATATATCGGATTAGACCATGGATTAGGAATTAGTTATATATAGACATGGTTACTCCTATTTTAATTTGTATTTTCTTTTTCTGTCATTTTCGGTTAGATGCTGGCTCTCTGTAAAACATGGTCTGATATGGGCGTTTAATGGTCCGGTCCTCGGAATCATGTTGGTAAGTTAAATTATATGTTAAGCTTACCTCAAGCGTAAGGCAAATGATGCTGAATATGCCCAAATGAGTAATTTGTATTGATTTACAATGCTATGTTACACCAAAATCATTTCATTCTACCGCCGATAGAAACCAATACCTGTGTAAAGCATTTGAGTAATTGATGAAGAATCAATAATTCTATTTTCAAATACGAAAATATTATGGCTAGATTTGTCTTTGTATAGCTCAGATACCAGATTGATAAAAGAAAAAACACGTCTGACCCCTATCGCCAGAGATAGAAGATAACAGAGTTACAGGGTCATAAGGGTCACTATGGTCTTCTCCATGTGCACAATCTTCATCAGTTTAATCAAATAACAACAAATTCCCCTTTATAAAATCGGCAAATCTAGTGTTGTTTACCAACTTGCCTGCTACGAATATTCGCACATACGGCAACTCTGCGTTATATGCACAACGCATACGTCAGCAACTGTATGTAGGGCGCGCTTGAACATCTTAACGCGATGGCCATTTGCACTGAACGGTATGAATTAAACCCCGCCCCAAACTATATTACTATTAGTCTCATAATATATAGTGCGTATCAGCCAAAATCCAATCAAATTACATGTTGACGTCCAAAACCACACCCACTATAAAGATGTTACACATAAGGAAATAACATATTGATACAGATGACAGCAAAATATTCAGCAAACAGGAAAACAACGATTTGAGACGTTGTATGAAAAGTTCTAGTTATGCTATTCAAATTGAGCACCTTAAAAACCGCATTTTATGACATCTTAATGTATGTCAACATTGTAAGTAATCATAACTTAATAAATTAAAGCATTGTTTTCTGTCTAATTCCTTACACAGTTGAACACTATTATGTTGTGCATAGTTATGAAGACTACAATGAACTTGGCTAACGCCAGAGATAAAACCTCCATCGATAACATCAAGTGAGTTCAACCATTTCAATAAGAGAATGCATATATTCTCGTAATCGTTATTAGTTATATTTAGTACAAATCGTCGCGGTCTGACATACCGGCACATCACAACAGAATTAAATAAAGTGATGTGCCGGTATGTCAGAACAGCGACGAAATGTATGACTTTTGGGCTCTTACTCCAAAGAAGAAGAAAAAAATTATCATATGAGGTCATATCGTCGCTGTTCTGTCAAAACAGTTCTGGCCCTTCAGCATGTATAAAGTCAAATGTTCAGGGGCAATATCGTTTACAAGGCTTTGATAGATGTGTTTTTGGCAGAGATGTTTTTGATAGGGTGACAGGTGACGTCACACTAAGCAAAACGTGGCTAGTTGTCATTGTTCTTTGCCCAGCTGTTTGAGCTCGCATCCTGTTTTGTTTAGGACCCGTGTTTTTAAAACTCGCGCCAAAGCATTATAAAGGGCAATACGGCATAGTGGACAGTGTTGTGGTCGTATGCTGTTCCCTCAAGCGTGTATCGACAGTTCAGTCTCTTCGACCGTTGTGTTTGTTGATAAACATTGGATGTAAACAACGGTCACATCATCGATACACGAGTTGTAAATATTTGACCAGTCAGTCGCAAAAGTTACGTATTATGGGCGGGTGGGCGGGTGCTATTTTAGGTCTGGTTTTTTGGCCCTTGAACATGTTTAGTGCAGAGTGTCCAAAAGTTATAAATGAAGTATTACTTTATACATGAATTAAATTGGTATCATATTACATTCTTTTTACTATTTCAGAATCGGCGTTCGCAGTGCGTTCATGCTATTCCCCGTGTTAGGAACCACGTGGGTATTTGGATTCTTTTCTAGCTACCATGTGGTTTTCAGCTACTTGTTCACTATTTTCAATAGCTTACAGGTGGGTCATTGATTTGTTCTAGTTACCATGGGGTTTTCACACAGGTCGATCACTAATAACGTCTCATTTTAAAATTGTCATGCAGCGTTGAAACGCACATACGGGCGACCGATGCGTCTCCGTTTTTTTGGCGCGCATCTGCTGCGTTGCTGAATATTTACAATCCCGGCACAGTTTCGTGCGCACAGGGTTGAGTTGCATTTTTAATTGAGTGGGGAATGTCACAATAACAAATCGCGTCGGATTTTGTATTTGGAGCCAGTGTAACTTCTAGAGTTTAGAATTCTGTAGGGTTTCAACTACAATTCTCAACAGCTTACAAATGGGTGCTTACAAAAGTACTTAGCTACAATGATAACCTTATTCCATGGCAAAACATTATTTTAAACTTGGCAAGTTTTTCATAATGATAAAGAAGTTGTCTGTCGTTGAAGGTATTAGATAAAAGTTCTTCCTCATCAATTAATTATTTCATAATTATAACATTACAAGATATTGTCTATTTCACTCCAATTTATTTCAGGGTGTGTGGTTAGCATGTGTGTGCTGTATATTCAATTCCGAGGTATGTATCCAAGAATCAATTATTTGAATGTCCTTTGAGCAGTTGACCTGAAATATGTATCTCCCATTGCACTAAGTACGTGAACATGACTAAAAATCAATATAAATTATTTAAAGCGCTGCTATACGAGGGTCCGTCTCGGTCCCCGTGACAGTGAACTTACTGCGCCATCGGCTGTTATAGCTTCAGCGCTATGTAATTGAAATGCATCTAGACACTGACTTCAAGAACAATTATTATTCGAAAAGCAGAAAATGTCTTTGAAAAATCCAACGTTCCGTATATATTTGTAATTTTGCTTTAAAGAAAAACATTTTGAAAGATACAAATGCAAATATAAATAAAGGTTGGAATGGCATTATATTGCGCATTTACAAAATTAATCAAATAACGCTTCAAATTTGAAAGCATCATATTTAAATCCACACTATTGGAAAAGATGTAACTAACAAGTTAACTCTGTAAGAAATCCGTTCAAGATGCATTCATCCCTGTTAAAGAACGTGGAAGAAGCATATTTACAAGATGATGTATATATAATTGGATTACATAAAGAGGACAGTTTCTGGCAGTATGGCTTCCATGTTCCAAAGATAGATGGAATCAATGAGCATCTACACATTTGTCAGTACCTGCATGGCATCGATAATTCATGGTATTTACTGATCATAATTGTGTTTCTGTTCATATATACTCGATCTCTCTCAGGTACGTCGATCTATGCGATCAGAATGGTTGAAAATGACGAGCAGCAACTCCGTGGAACCTTTGAGCAAGTCCACAAGCGCTACGACGAATAACGCAGTACGTATTCGCACATTAGCTTAACTATGTATAACCTTTTTCAAATATATACGGCTAAATCATGTGGGAAAAAAACTCAAAATCACTTTGGGTGAAAGGCAAGGATCATTGGATATATCTTGCTAGAAGTCCCATGCGGAATAAACCGTGTAACACATTTGAATTGTTATGAGCACCCGCACATCAGTTACAGGACGTCTTACATTGCCGGGTTATTGTTTTACAGCTGAAATGTAGACCTATTAATAATATGCCCATGCTGTCGCCCTCTCTCTGAGTATTAGAGCTTCACCTTTTGCTGCATTTAATCTACAGTGAGTGCAGCATCTTTTTGAGCTGAATGTGATGCAGTCGATCGCACGTTCTCTCTATTTCAGCATCTTGTGGCCCATGAATAATCATAGTAATCAGGAAAAAAGTGCAAAAACAGATATTTTCCAGTTTGTTTAGGTTTTTATTTTTATTTATTTTGATTGTACATGTTCTGCCAACACTGCTCAATTTCTTGATGATAATCGTGGGCGATACATCAGGCTCAATGGACGTTTTGTAACACCCATAAACATGTAAAAGTATAGGGGAAATATTAACAGGTGTGAAATCATTACGACCAATGAGAAGATTCCACATTGACCCAGCAGCGTGCCAATGATGATGTCTGAACATACGTGTACATTGCATATACTTGAATATCAATAACATATGAAAGTATCAGTGCAAGGTTCTTATTGAAGTTCACATTATTGTCGTTTATACCCATAGATAACAATGCTGTACTTGTACACTAATAGAATAAACAACAACTACATGTGAAAGTCAAATTAATTCAGTCTAAGATGTTATATTTCTGAATTCAACCATATTATCTAACTTTCAAAATTATACTTTTTCTTGTGTCAACAGAAACCTACGAATAGAGAGTCATTGAATGTTGAAGACTTGGAAATGGAACCAAAAGGGTGATTCATCAGTGAGTAAGCTTGCCGTTGATTAAACAAATATCGAATGATACACAATGTTATTGTTGCTTTTGTTCTAATTATTACCCAAATACACGGATTCAACTACATACATTGGAACACGTTGATAGGAGGGTAGACCTGGTAATCCCTTAAAGCTACGTTGTCTCAGTTCAACATTTCACAAAAGGAACCTCTATAAACAGATAAAGCCTGCGTAAACTTTAGCGCTGTCATGAAATAACTTCTTAGAAGCCATCAAGAAAACTCCATTCTCAGAGGCGAACGTCTCTTTGTATTGATTTAAAACGTGTTTTGCTTATTGTACGGGTACAGCTTATTTGATAAGCTCTACCGTTAACGGTATTGAGCACTATTAATGGCATATGAAGATAATAATGTGTTTCTTAAATTTGACACCAAGTATAAATTATACAGAGGGACTAGAATGATAATGAATTGACTTTGATATGGGCAAACTATTTTCACCAAGTGAATTATCGACTGTCCCATTCTGCGCGCCGATGTGACGAGTAAAATGGAAAATACATGTTTCACTTGGTATTATATTTCGACCAAACATGTAGTACTGATAAAGGTTATTCATGTTTTGGATTAACTGCCATCCTGTCGGGAATAATAATTGTGTTCAAGATGTTCAGAAACAAGACACGCCTGTTCAATGATATGTAATCCAAATTGGTAACATGGTTTGTGCAAAGAATTGGATATCAATTGGATGGCTGTATGAATAACCTCCATTTGCTTATCTTGTCTGCGTACTGATCAAATTAACTTTGTATATATTTAGTGATGGTTAGTTGTGTGGTTTGATACATTTTTGCCAATGAAAATATGTGACCAGTTACGTCAAAAAGGACATGCTGTCGGCCAACACAGTATTGAGATAAGGGACCAATATATTTGGTGAAATATAAAGAAAATAATAGAAACAAATAGCTTGTAATTACAAAGTCCGATTACCTTCAACATGGTATCATTATAAAGCTTAAAACGTGCTCTTGCAAGTCATACAAATAATTCAGAATTGACTCGGGATTTCCAAATGTCCATTTTGACGTGACGGGTCACATATAATACGCCATTCATTTTGTCTGTGCTATTTTGTCTGTACCATTTAGCCGCCGTTCAGTGCAATCAAAATTGGAAAACATTTCAGTGTAAATTGTTATTATTCGTTGTATTCATTGATGTATGTATATGGAGATAATAATGGGTTTTTTTTAATTTACAAAGTTTAAATTATACAGGGGGACTAGCATGATAATGATTCGACTTTGATATGGTCAAAATAGGTGTGTGTGGTTTTTTTTCTTCAATTATAATATCGACTGTCCCATTCCACGAGCTGAATGTGATGAGTACAATGGAACATCCATGTTTCACTTAGTGTTATATTTCGACCATCGTACTGATAGAGGTTATCCATGTTTTGCATTAGCTGCCATCTTGTCGGGAATAATAACTGTGTTTAAGATTTTCAGAAAGAAGACACACTGTGTCATGATATGTAAGCCAATTTGGTAACACGGTTCATGCAATGAATTGGATATCATGCACCGATTTAATTGAATGTAGAATAGGCCGGGTGCGATTCCCTTTGTAGTCCGTTGCTCATGGTTACATGGTTAACCTCCATTCGTTTCTTGATTTATCTTGTCTGCGTGAAGATGGCATTAAACTTTGTATATAATTAGTGATGGTTAGTTGTGGTTTCATCATGTTTTTGTGAATGACAATATAATACGCCATTCATTTTGTCAGTGCCATTTTGATGCAGTATAGTGCAATCAAAATTCATGTTTTGGATTAGCTGCCATCTTGTCAGTAATAATAATAACTGTGTTTAAGATTTTCAGAAAGAAGACACCTCTGTTTCGTGATAATTATGTAGACCAGTTTGGTAACATGGTTTATGCAATGAATTTGATGTCACGCACCGATTCAATTGCATGTAGAATATGCCGGGTGCGATTCCCATCTGTAGTCCGTTACTCATGATGGCTTCATGGATAACATCCGTACGTGTCTTTGCTTTTCTTGCCTACGATCTGATGGCATTCAACTGTGTATATATTTAATGATGGTTAGTTGTGGTTTGATACACTTTTTTGCCAATGAAAATATACTATGCCATTTCATGTTTTGTGTTTAATAAGTATAGTGCCATTTTGCTGCCGTTTAGTGCAATCAAAATTGGAAAAAAAATCAGTGTATATTAATATTTTTGTATCTATTTCATTGGCATATGAAGATAATAATGTGTTTCTTAAAATTGAGAAAGTATAATTACACAGTGGGACTAGCGTGATAATGAATCGACTTTGATATGGTCAAAATATTAAAACCAAAGTGAAATATCGACTGTCCTATTCCACGAGCCGATGTGACGGGTTTAGTGATGGTTAGTTGTGTGGTTTGATAATCTTTTTTGCCAATGAAAATATGATACGCCATTCATTTTGTCTATGCCATTTTGGTACCGTTTAGTGCAAAATTAGAAAATGTTTTAGTGTACAATAATATTTGATGTATTCATTGGCATATGAAGATTATAATATGTATCTTAAAATTGACAAAGTATAAATTATACAGGGATACTAGCATGGTAATGAATCGACTTTGATATGGTCAAAATATTTTCACCAAGTAAAATATCGACTGTCCCATTCCACGAGCCGATGTGACAAGTAAAATGGAACATTTATCTTTCACTTAGTATTATATTTCGACCATCGTACTGATAGATGTTATACATGTTTTGGATTAGCTGCCATCTTGTCGGGAATAATACTGTGCTTAAGATTTTCAGAAACAAGACACACCTGTTTCATGATATGTAAGCCAATTTGTTAACACGGTTTATGCACAGAATTGGATATCAATTGGATGGCTGCATGGATAACCACCATGCGTTTCTTTGCTTATCTTGTCTGCGTGCTAATGACATTAACTTTGTATATATTTAGTGATGGTTAGTTCTGTGGTTTGATATCTGTTGTGCCAATGAAAATATGTGACCAGTCACGACAAAAAGGGCATGTTGTCGGCAAACACAGTTTTGAGATAAGGGCTAATATATTTGGTGAAATATAAAGAAAATAATAGAAACAAATATCTTGTAATTACAAAGTCCGACTACCTTCAACATGGTATAATTATATAGCTTAGTCATACCAATAATTCAGAATTGACTCAGGCCTTCAACATGTCCATTTTGACGTGACGAGTCACATATAATTCGCCATTAATTTTGTCTGTGCCATTATGTCTGTGCCATTTTGCCAAAAATTGACAAAGTATAAATTATTCAGGGGGACTAGCATGATAATGAATCGACTTTAATATGGTCAAAATATTTTTTACTAATTGAAATATCGACTGTCCCATTCCACGAGCTGATGTGATGAGTGGAATGGAACATACATCTTTCACTTAGTATTATATTTCGACCATCGTACTGATAGAGGTTATCCATGTTTTGGATAAGCTGCCATCTTGTCGGGAATAATAACTGTGTTTAAGATTTTCAGAAAGAATACACACCCTTTTTCGTGATATGTACGCCATTTTTTAACATGGTTTATGCAATGAATTGGACGTCACGCACCGATGAATTGCATGAAGAATAGGCAGGGTGCGATTCCCCTTTGTAGTCCGTTGTGTATGGCTGCATGGATAATCTCCATTATTTTCTTTGCTTATCTTGCCTGTGTGCTGATGCTGATGGCATTAAGCTTTGTAAATGTATATATTCAGTGATGGTTAGTTGTAGTTTGATACACTTAGTTTGCCAATGAAAATATAATGCGCCATTCATTTTGTCTGTTACATAAGTAGTGCCATTTTTGCTGCAGTTTAGTGCAATCAAAATTGAGAGACATTTTAGTGTACATTAATAATTGTTGTATATATTGGCATGTGAAGATAATAATATCTTTCTTAAAATTGACAAAGTATAAATTATACAGGGGGACAAGCATGATAATGAATCGACTTTGATGTGGTCAAAATATTTCACCAAGTGAAATATCGACTGTCCCATTCCACGAGCCGATGTGACGAATAAAAAATGGAACATACGTCTTTCATTAAGTATTATATTTCGACTATAGTACTTATAGAGGTTATCCATATTTTGGATTAGCTGCTATAATAACTGTGTTTAAGATTTTCAAAAACAAGACATGCCTGTTCCATGATATGTAAGCCAATTTGGTAACACGGTTTATGCAAAGAATTGGATATCAATTGGAAGGCTGCATGGATAACCTCCATGCGCTTCTTTGCTTATCTTGTCTACTTGCTGATGGCATTAACTTTGTATACATTTAGTGATGGTTAGTTGGGTTTGACAATCTTTTTTTGTCAATGAAAATATAATACGCCATTCATTTTGTTTGTACCATTATGTCTGTGCCATTTTGCTGCCGTTTAGTGGAATCAAAATGGGATAACATTTTATTGAACATTGTTATTATTCTTTGAAATCATTGGCATGTATATATGTATATGGAGATAATAATGTGTTTCTTAAAATTGACCAAGTATAAATTATAAAGAGGACTAGCATGATAATTAATGAATCGACAAGTGATATATCGACTGTCCCATTCCACGAACCGATGTGACGAGTAAAATGGAACATATATACATGTTTCACTTAGTATTATATTTCGACCATCGTACTGGTAGAGGTTATTCATGTTTTGGATTTGCTGCCATCTTGTGGCTATAATAACTGTGTTTCATTCCGATTTTCAGCAAGAAGACACCTCTGTTTCGTGAAATGTAGGCCAGTTTGGTAACATGGTTCATTCAATGAACACGGTTTGTGCAATGAATTGGATGTCACGCACCGATTCAATTGCATGTAGAATAGGCCGGTTGCGATTCCCCTTTGTAGTCTGTTGCTCATGGCTACATGGATAACCTCCATTTGTTTCTTTGCTTATATATGATGGCATCAAACTTTGCATATATTTATTTGGTTAGTTGTGCCAATGAAAATATAATATGCCATTCATGTTGCGTGTATAATAAGTATTGCCATTTTGCTGCCGTTTAGGTGCAATTTAAAAATTGGAAAACATTTCAGTGTATATTAAAACTGTTGTATTCATTTCATTGGCATATGAAGATGATAATGTGTTTCTTAAATGTGAGAAAGTATAAATTATACAAGGGGACTTGCGTGATAATATATTGACTTTGATATGGTCAAAATATTTCACCAAGTGAAGTATCGACTGTCCCATTTCACGAGCGGATGTGACGAGTAAAACGGAACATATAGACATGTTTCACTTAGTATTATATTTCGACCATAGTACTGATAGAGGTTATCCATGTTTTGGATTAGCTACCATCTTGTCGGTTATAATAATTTTCAGAAAGAAGACACCTCTGTTTCATGATATGTAGGCCAGTTTGGTAACATTGTTTATGCAATGAATTGGATGTCACGCACCGATTCAATAGCATGTAAAATAGGCCGGGTGCGATTCTCTTTGTAGTCAGTTGCTCATGGCTACATGGATAACCTCCATTCGTTTCTTGGCTTTTCTTGTCTGCGTGCTGATGGCATTACACTTTGTATATAATTAGTGATGATTAATTGTGGTTTCATCATCTATTTTGTCAATCAAAATATAATACACCATTCATTTTGTCAGTGCCATTTTGCCGCCGTTTAGTGCAATCCATATTGAAGAAAAAAAACATTTCAGTGTACCGTGTTATTATTCGTCGTATTCATTGGCATATGTGAAGATAATAATATGTTTCTTAAAATTGATAATAAATCGACTTTTATATGGTCAAATCATTTTCAATAAGTGAAAAATAAATTGTCCCATTCCACGAGTCGCTGTGACGAGTAAAATGGAACATACATCTTTCACTTAGTATTATATTTCGGACATAGTATATACCGGGTGGTTCAAAAAAAAGTTGACCCAAGTTCAAGGTAACTTTTCAACTACATTTTATAGTTTCAGAGAATTTGTGTTTACTTAGTCTTGATCAGCAGTAAGTTTTGAAATTATCCTGAACAAATGGTAAATTTAGCTTGATTGGTTCTTCAGATATGGTTCATTATAGAGAGCATGCACAGAACTGCCTTGTCCATGGGAGCATCCTTTAGTAGAGATAGAATGCATAAAGTGGACTTACACACGATTGGTCACAAATTGTGAAAAAAGAGAAAAAGAAAAAAAGAGACATCTGAAACATCTGTCTGGTGCATGACATATCTGCATACGTACCTACGTTTCTTTGGCATATAAGCATAGAGATTGGGATACTTTGCGGACTCTGGGCGGGCTTTTCAATTCTGAATCTAGAGCATGCTGTTTTGTTGAAGACAAAAACTAAATGACGCTCCCGTGGACAAGTCAGTTTTGTGCATGCTTTCTGTAATGAACCATATCTGAAGAACCAAACAAGCTAAACGCCCCATTTATTCAGGATAAATTCAAAACTTACTGCTGATCAAGGCCAAGTAAACACAAATTCTCTGAAACTATTAATGTGGTTGAAAAATTATTTTGAACTTGGGTCAACTTTTTTTTGAACCACCCGGTATAGAGGTTATCCATGTTTTGCATTGGCTGCCATCTTGTCGGTAATAATAACTGTGTTTAAGATTTTTAAAAAGAACACACATGTGTTTCATAATATGTTATCCAATTTGGTAACACGGTTCATGCATTAAATTGGATGTCACGCACCGTCGATTCAATCTATTGTAGAATAGGCCGGGTGCGATTCCCCTTTGTATTCTGATGCTCATGGCTACATGGATAACCTCCACTCCTTTTTATGCTTATCTTATCTGCGTGCTGATGGCATTAACTTGTGTATATATTTAAAAATGGTTAGTGGTTTAATCTTTTTTGCCATTTCTGCCGTTTAGTGCAATCAAAATTGGAAAACAGTTGTACATTGTTATTATTCGCTGTGTTAAATTGCATGTATATAACAATGTGTTTCTTAACAATTGACAACCAAAGCTAACAAAAATAATTGTGAGTAAAAATTCGCAAAATCGCTTGATTATGATGTACTAATATTTACCAATGTCTCATTTTTTAACCTAATCTAATATTTTTTGAAATTTTGACCAAAAAGTGAAAAAATGGACACCTTTTTGGTGGCGCTTTCAAGTGCTACAGAAATATGGCATGTCGAGAGATGTCGGTTTTAATGTTTTATGAAGTATGATGTTATGTTTTATAAATCTACGCGATTTGAACTCAATAATTATTTGTCTAACATGTTTAAGCAAATAAGTTGAAATCAAGGTTCCCAATGTTTGTTGCTGATGTTTCAGCCATCTAATCGGCATCAAAAAGTCAGTTTTGCCACACATTGCCATATATTCCGTTAAGGGGAGACTGAAGATGAGAATATGTGAAATATGGGTATTTTGGTCATATTAGTGTTTCTAAATTTTAAAAATCTATAGGATTTGAGCTTTTATTTGCTTTTTATTTGAAAAAAAATCGGATATTTGGTTCGAAAACTGTGCTTATTCAAAGGGAACAAAGTGACGCTTATTGTGACGCGAATTGAATTTTTCCTATACGAATACATGTAATGTATTTCCTTTGTATTGTATTGTTTTCAAGAGGCGATATTTAAGGAATTGTAGAATAAAACATAATTGCACATTGAATTAACATTTGTTTTCATTGCAAATTGTGTTTATAATTACAAAAATTATTATTGTAGATGAAAATAAGATTTTGGAGCATCTAATTTGCATAATTGCTGCTTAATTTACATATTCAGTGTTTCTAAACTTAAAATGGCGATTTCTGCTATAAGCGATTTGACGCGTGCTAAAATCAAGCGCGCAGCTTTTCTCGGTAACGGTATGTCCAATTGTTCTGAAACTTGGTACATGGGATAATGATATTTATATCTTGAATTACCCAGAGCGAAATTTGAAAAAAACCGAAATTTAACCTTGAAAAATGTGACGTTTTGTATATTTTTGCAAAAATTCCGGATTATGCGACTTTTATCGTATCGTTACGTAACCAATTCGCAATTTAATAAAAAATCGCTCTGGGTAATTCAAGATACACTTACTGCCAACCCATATACCAAATGTTTAAACAATTGAACGAACCGTTATCGTAATAAGCTGCGCGCAAATTGTGCTGTTTAAATCCAAGATGGCCGCCGTTGCCATGGCAACGGTGTCCGAAACGTAAAATGAAAAGTTTTTGGCAAACACTTCATCACATCAAATTTGGAGTATGTGGGTTTAGTACTTTAGAAAATCACATTTTCATCTTCAGTCTCCCCTTAAGAATCTGCCTTGCCATAATTTGACCATGGAAGCTTCAAAAATGGATAGAAGAAAAAGTAAGATTGCTGAACATTGTTTATTAGTATTTCGGGAGAGAAACAAAATTATTGCCAGAAAAATAATGTTTCACACGAGATACTTTTTGACACGCCCTGTAAATTATTTATTTTAAACTGCTTGTTTTTCAACGTAATATACATGTAGTAGATAGATAGATTGATATATATTTGTAATTCATTACCATTCATTGATCATATTTGCTTATTGAATATTATGATTATTAGGCCTATAATATTATGTCTAAACTTTCAGAAACCATGACATGTATTTGACTGGATGTCCCTACGGCCATCCAAATCCATTATCCCTATTGCTATGCTAACCGTTACCCCAAATATGTGTCCTGTATCATGGTAACCCCTTTCTTAAAAATAATTTGATGATTCCATATGATTTGAGGTTTCAAGGTCAAAGGTAACCTATTTTGCATAATGATGGTGATCTTGAATTATGGAATATTATCGGTGACGGCATTTCATTTCTATGTAGATGCCATTTGTAACCATTTTTGCAAGAAAAATGTTCAATAACATATGTCATAACCGAAAAAAATGTCTAGTTTAAAGCAATACAAAAACAACGCATTCTAAATTGACATTTCATATTTTTGCAAAAATCGGCGAACCCATAAGCCTATCAAAGAGGGATATATTTACACACATTAATTAATATAATTGCTTAATTCAAACATTGTTTTATATTATGCACGTCATTTAAAAGCATATACATGTACATGTAGATGGTAAAAACGATACGAACCCCAAGGTTTCACACCACTAAATAACGTCTGGCCCTACCCCCTTTGAGGCAATAGTCCAAAACCGGCCCGTTTCTATGCCGAAACGGGAGACCTATTGTAAATTACAGTTTAAAATTAGGGTATTTACTACATGTTATGGCGAAATTAATATAGTGTGAATTTTGACAGACTCATCAGCGTTCTTTAGGTCCAAAAAAATTGATGCAATGATGATTTTTTAATATTTTAACAGAGACATTTGTGTTCAGGTCATTTCCGGTATCTGACGCCATCATCTAAATCAACAATTGCGTGTGACCAGGAAAACTCTACTCGTACTTTTTGAAAAGGCTCTAGCTCAAAAAAATGCCGGTTACCCCCATATATGAGTTGTTGAGTTAGTAGTCATGGCTTTCATCTTCAAGTTGAAACCAAATTTCAAGATACCAGTTTCTTATAACGTTGAGAAATATCCATTTTAAAATTGTGCATTTCACGTGTAAGCCTATGGGAGATGTATTTGGTGGTGTGCAACCCTAATCTATTCCCCTCATTTTTTGATATTTTTCAGTTTAAATATCGCCAGTTTCTGTTTTTCTGTTATGTATCGCCATTATGCCTTTATCCAAATAAGTCATCATATATCACCATACAGATAAATGTTCAAGCTTTGAGTTGATTCTTTAATTTATTCAAGAAATGTTTATATTATGGTAATTGAGCTCATGAATATTAATTAGTTTTGGTGGGGAAAATGGCAACAATTAATTTTCCAATCATTTAAGGTATTAGATAAACACCCACACACGAGCAAATCATTTAATTTGTGTTGTAAATACAAAGTGGATCTCTAGAATTAACCCAATTAAATATGATCATTTTAGTGAATGAAATAGGCGCTATTTTGTATGTGATTTGTGGTCACGTAACATCCATTTTACACCTTTCCCAATCCTCCACCATAGCCCCTCCTCATTTCTCCAAGAAAAAACCAGTTGCATGAAACCCTACATCACTACAGTAAGTAATAACCCACCGGCATGCTTATCAAATAATAACTATAGCGCAGGCTGTTGTGCTAAAACGAATACTAAAAGAAGCAGGTAATATTACACGCAATTTGGCTTGGGGAATAGATTAGGGTTTTAAAATATCGAAGTAAATATCTGTGTTAGTCATCAATGTTGCAATAGTCTAAATGTATTGTATAGTCTAAATGTAAATATTAAAGGTAGATGTTCTGATTACTGGCCCCATGGTTCTAATTTTAGAAGCACAAGGTCACAATAATTTTGCCAATTGAGTAGTACACAAACTGCCTGGTGGTTAACCACCTTTGGCAGTAATTCACCACGTTTTAGACTATCATTTCTAAATGGAACATTTCTGGCCCCTAAGATGTTACAGACATAATGAAAAAAATATGGCGATTCTTCTGATATCAAAATATCATGATGTGAGGAAAAAAATCATAGCCACGCCACACAAAAAAAATTGATCGGAACATACACCTTTAAGTGTTGTACAGATTGCATCGATACAATGTCAGGGGCCATCCAAACTCTCAGTGATTTTAAAGCATTTTTCTACCGATTTTACCCCGGTATTCCAACAAAATAGAACGAAATAACAATGCATTTCGTTGGAATACCGGGGTAAAATCGGTAGAAAAATGCTTTAAAATCACTGAGAGTTTGGATATAGCCCCTTATACAGTTTTATTACTTAACAATTTAGAAAATGAAGTCAATTAAGTAAAGACCTCACACCCAAACGTGTTGGTCCATTTAGTCACTTTTATTACATGTCCGCGTTGGCAGATATTATGAATGGAACAGATGCTCAACCCTTAAAATAATTCTCTTCTGGGTAAATGTTCTTATTAATTTTTAGACATAGCATTTGCCCTAGAAGATTTTACTAGTGGCACAAAGCTGAAATTTATAAGACTAGCATGCAACATGTCAAATATGTTTACATGCATAACTGGATGATTTTTTGTATGATGCAACCTGTACTAAAATTAGAATAATTATTTATAAAGGAGAATATGTACAGATAGACTAACGAGGTAAGCATCAATTCCAACATTTATATCCGCCCGATCATGCGCATCAGTGCCGGTATGACGTCAGACCGCATTATATTATGTAACCAATCATCAACCAATAAGAGCGTGGCCAAACTCTAATTGATATTCATAAGCTGTGGTTGGAATGTACTGACAGTATCGGTTTGCTTTTGATAACGTACATGTGTAATTTATTTATTTATTCCTCTAAACGGGAAACTAACACATAGTTTGGTCAGATATGAACCGTTGTCATGGTTAATAAAGTACAACATCTCCAAGTTTATAGTTTACGAGTGCCTTTTTGTATAGAAGTCATTACATTGTAAAAGACGGGTACACATATGATTTGTGACTCGCGGCTTCGTCTGTATATCGGATATTGTGCTGTGTGTACGGTATTTCCGTTTTCCACAATAGGGGCACTCCTTGTATCGCACCTTTGCAATGCGGATCTCTGCCTCAGGCGTGCTGTGTCGTAGCCATCTGTACGACGTACTATTCAAAACAGGAATCAAGTTGTCATTCCGTCAAACACAGACGGAAATGTTACTGTATTGTCCAAACGTGAATTTCAATAGGGACTTCCAAACGATTGCAGAGAGTAAATGAAAATGAACCCAATGGCAATACGTGAAACACGTCTGCAAAACCATCAAAAGACCGCCATTTCCCAACACTTTAATAGGTTGGTATTAATTAAAAATAAAATCCAACAATCAGCAGACCGAATCGATACCCCGTATTCATAGAAATAAGCAATTGCTTTTACTAACCTTTTACTAACCATTTACTTGAATTTGTATACATAAAAATAAGCAAGTCTAAAAATGTTAAGCAATAGTATTTACTATTTCTTATAAGTAATTGCATGACAGATTAGTAAATTCATGAAAGTTTATTCATAAAAACTCATGAGAACGAGCATTTACTTGTGCTTTTACAAGCACCTCCTTTTGAAGCTTGTACTTTTGCCAACAGTCATATATGTTGTTGCCATGTTTCTACCTGTGAGAGGACAATCTAATGGGGCCCTCAAATGTATCCGTGTGAGCTGGGCGGCCCCTTACCGTCTTATAGAAAAACAACAGAGTCCAACACGGTGAACAATCAGCAAAACATGTCAACGGCCGCATTGATTTTTTATTTTGTCACCGGGTTCATACTGTTCTATACCGGGTCCTTATCGGCCTGGAACCGGGCTCATACCACCTCCTCACCAGGTCCTCACCGGCCGAAACGCTTGGGTACCGACCGAACCGCCTTGATAACGTCATCAAACTGCCCTGTATAAGCTGAGCGCTCAAGCTCGCCGCTTCTCTCACATTCCGGGAATCTCTGTAAAATGCATTTGCCCTCACATGTATCCGTGTGAGCTGGCCGGCTCATTACCGTGTGACAAATTGATGCAGACGGCGGCACACGGTGATGTCACACGGTGGGCCGTTTCCCGTCCGTTGAACACGTTGCCGGGGACATTGACGGCCATCCGCGCCCGGCAGGACCCGGCAGGAATTTTGAACATGCTCAAAACTCTTGCCGGGTGAGCAAAAGCGGCGGCAAACGGTGAGAGCCCGGTTTGAGGACGGTATAAAGACGGCACACCCGTTTCGCGCCCGTTCGCAGGGCGGTAATGGTAGGCGGCCACCTTACCGTCTAATAGAAAAACAACAGAGTCCAAACAATCACTAAAAAATGTCAACGGACGCATTAATTTTTTGTTGTGGCCACCGGGTCCATAACGTTATATACAGGGTCTTTACCGGGTCCTCACCGGCCGTGTACCGGGCTCACCGTCCTCATACATTTCTAGCTTACCGTTCACACCGGGTGCATAACACCTCCTCACCGGGTCCTCGGTCCATACCGTTCTACACCGGGTCTGTCCCGGGTTCTCACCGGCCTTGTCCCGGGATCACCGGCCTCACACAGTTCTAGCTTACCGTTCTCACCGTGTCCTCACCGTGTGCATACCACCTCCATACCGGTTCCTAACCGGTCGAAACGCCTGGGTACCGGCCGAAACGTCTTGATTACATCATCAAACCGCCCTTTTCAAGCTGAGCGCTCAAGTCGCCGCTTCATTTGCATTCCGGAATTCGTACGACCAACATCTATAATACTCTCTAAATGTAAAAAAGCTAAACCTCACTCTTTCGAGAGCTTTAGGAGGGACGGCTCTTTTAAGAAGTGAAGTTCACTCTTTTCAGAGTGATTTGTCACTCTTTTAAGAGTGATTTATCACTCTTTTAAGAGTGATTTGTCACTCTTTTAAGAGTGATTTGCCACTCTTTTAAGAGTGATTTGTCACTCTTTTAAGAGTGATTTGTCACTCTTTCAAAAGTGATTTCCACTTTTTCAGAGTGATTTTAACTCTTTTTAGAGTAAAAATCGCTCTTTTAAGAGTGAACTTCACTCCAAAAAAGAGCTGTTCCTCCTAGAGCTCTCGAAAGAGTGAGTTTTAGCTCTTTTACATTTAGAGAGTTGCAACATGCCTGCTGAGAGTCCGTTCCGCGAACGGTTAGGCCTACTAGGCTGCATGCGACCATTCGCAGTCCGTCGCTAAGATGGTCGACGTCCACCACCGTCCATCAACGCCTTGCGAATGGGCGCGAAACGGGTGCGAAACGGGTGCGAAACGGGTGCGAACGGGTGCGCCGTCCTTATACCGTCTTCATACCGGGCTCTCATCGTTCGCCGCCGCATTTACTCACCCGCCAGGAGTTTTGAGCATGTTCAAAACTCCGGTGGCCGGCAAAGTCCCCTGAACGTGTTCAACGGACGGGAAACGGCCCACCGTGTGTGCCGCCGTCCGCACCCATTTTTCACACGGTAAGGGGCCGCTCAGCTCACACGGATACATGTGAGGGCCCCATAAGGTGTGTAAGGCAGATGTGACCGTACTAAAAGTCAATCCTACCACCTACAGAACATTATTTAGGTTTGACAAGGAACATGTGGATTAGCTTGCCGAAGCATTTATACCGGAAAATAATGAGGCTTTGACACCATTGGCGCAAATGGAAACGACTATGGCTTATTTAGGGTCATGTTTTTTAACCTGGGCTACATTTGTGTTACATGAATCTATTTCATGAAATATACCTCCTTTCGCAGTTTCAGTAGAATATATCAACATGTTTACATATAAAGTGTATGAAACCATATATATTTGGAAAGCTTATAATCTAAGGATTGAAAATATGGTAACTCAAAATCTGAAACCTTGACAAAAACGGATTTGTAACTATATGCACATGGTTCATCCTACTTCGTTTATCAGATTTGAAAATTAGATAATTAGCTTAATTGATACTTTAAGTAAATGATGTAAAGCATTGTTGCATCATTTAAAACTAAACTGACATAATACTAAGAATTAGAATGCTCTATTACAGGAAAACGGTCCATTTTCACCCATTATTAGACAATTATCTCCTCCTCCTCCTCCACTTCCTCCTCCTCCACTTCCTCAACCACCCTGACTAATTATGCTCTAACGAGCTGTATTAATTTAATCAAAGGTGATGGATTTTTTCTCTCTTCAGATTATTAAAGGGGATTAAATTGCCGTTAAAATAAGTCCAAACACAAGTCAATCGCATCGAGGATTACACAAATACAATAACCTAAGTACAAAAAAATGATTAGAATGTAACAAAACCACCTTTTATGGGTGCCGAGGTAAAAATACGTGACCTTAGCTGATCCGGGCTGAACAGGGCTGAACAGGAAGATGAACAGGAAGAACTTGCGGAACAGGGTGAATTGACTGCACGTCAAGTACGACCACAGGAACAGCAAAAACGGGAGGAGATTGCCACTTTTCTTTTCAACCGACGTGACTATTAGGTAGCTGAGACTAATATTAATGAAAACAAAACTATAGTTTACATGCAGCATATAAACTGCTCAGGATCCTGTTATTTTAAAGCAGCACAATAATTTACTATATCGTAGTTGTTTATGTATGAACACAATTAATGATATATAGTTGATTTGTCAACTTTTAAGTCAAACTTCAGTAAATTAATGATGATGAAAAATATTGTATTTTTGTGAAGCAAGCTCTTTTGCAGTCTTTTATATAACCTTTAAAATGCTTCTGGTTAGATGCTTTAACTTTTTACAATCAATTTATGACATTCCCATTTTTAATTTGCTATCAATTAGAACAAAATCCACAAATAATATTCTATCCAACATTGTTTTCATTCCTCAATGGGATGTAATATTTGAAATTGAAATGTTAGGTCTTTGGTTGCAACGTTGTCGTCAGAATCCATGTTGGCCATCCTTACAATCCAAATGGTTATGTGATAATTGAGACTACTATGGCATGCATGCTGCTATAGGCCTATATATAATATATACACCTTTGGAGCTGCTATCTCTAAGAACATATTTATTCAGAACTTGCTAGCCTTGACAAGTAACGTGTGGTCTCATAAGCAAAAGTTTATGAATACGGTTTTTTTTAGCAATTTCTTATGCTAGACCATTTACTTATCTAGTAATTTCTTTTACTTATAGCTTTTACTAGTTAGTAAAACTTATACATATGTGGCAAAACTGTGGACTGCCGTTTGGGTCCCGACATGTGGTCCAGGTTGTCCATAGCGTCATGGCCAGTCTACCTGTCAAAATATATATCGCAACATCATACAGGTAACTGGAACGTAATGGAAATGTCTAACACTTATTATAATCATCAACACCCCCCCCCCCAAAAAAAAGACAATACAAAACAAAACAAGAAAATAGTTAAACGATTACTGTGTTCCCATAGTGCAAGTAGGACAATGTCCGCCAAGCACATCCCAACGAAAGAAAAAATATTTTGAAACCTCCAGTTGGGCAAGTAACAAAAATGAAGAAAAAAACCCTTCGGAATCACGTTGGCGCGTCATGTTACGCAGCTGACGTTGAACCCTTGAGTCCAGCGCCCTCATGCAGTTTACAACCCCTTATTAGTAAATGTTGGTTATTAAGTCAGTATACATTTGGATTGTCCAGCGATTGTTTAGTCAATATAAATCTACAGTTTCCTATAGTAACATTCCCATTCCTATATGAAGAGCTTTGTTGCAAAAGGGCCACCAGACCACCCGGCATGTTACTCATTTTGCGTTAGTGAATTTGTATTGACAAGTCCATGGAATTAATCAAATTATCGTATGGCTGTGTTCAATGTTACTGTTTCTATGCCTTGGATTAGTGCATCCATGCACGCCAATTGAGGCACCAACAATTATACCAACCACATTCCACATAATGAATAGCCATCCATTTAATAATGCAAAATGAGTAAGAAGGCAGAAGTGGATGTAGGCCCTTTTGCAAAACAGCTCTTCATATTTGAATTGCACTAAGAATGGCTGAACGTCTTCATTACTAATGAAGACTTTCGGCCATTCTTAATTCTATAGCATGCATTTGAAACCATTGTTTCTTTTTACACTTCAATATCAGTATAAACTGCCGGTATGTGAGTTTGAATTATATTTCATTGTTACAATCGCTGCAGTGGAGTTAAAGCCTAATTCATTTGTTTATTTGTTTTTCTTGCCGACAAATGTTTCAAAATACGCTTGGCGATATTTACGATTACACAAGCTATACACTATAGGGTTTATAGCAGAGTTGAAGTAAACGCAAACGTTTGCAGCCCACTTCGCCGTATCCAAGTCGGTTAAAAAAAAGTTGTTATATCCGGATATGATCACGTAGTAGTCAAATATAGCGAGACCTTTATTCTGAAACGAAAATATAAATACACAAATACATAAGTACTAAACTATAGATAGTCTATTCATAAAATCATGTCAATATTCATGAATATATGTGTTAAAGTCAATCAATCAATCAATCAGACATAACACGATTAGTTTGAACAAAACAGTATTATAATAATGGTTTACCTTTCTTGGAATAATCATTCTAAAAATAGCAATTTTGGAATCAAAAAGTGAAAAGATACATTTTCTTTCATAATTAATGAGAACAAATAATATTAACCAAGCTAACAATAGATTTTGAGGCAAACAATCGCGGGAAACGTACATTTGACTCAACAGTTTTAGTAGATAAGCAGTATTTTACAGCTTCGAGGGATAGTGTTTAGCTTAACAGTTTTAGTAGATAAGCAGTATTTTACAGCTTCGAGGGATAGTGTTTAGCTTAACAGTTTTAGTAGATAAGCAGTATTTTACGGCTTCGAGGGATAGTGTTTAGCTTAACAGTTTTAGTAGATAAGCAGTATTTTACAGCTTCGAGGCATAGTGTTTAGCTTAACAGTTTTAGTAGATAAGCAGTATTTTACAGCTTCGAGGCATAGTGTTTAGCTTAACAGTTTTAGTAGATAAGCAGTATTTTACAGTTTCGAGGGATAGTGTTTAGCTTAACATTTTAGTAGATAGGCAGTATGGTATGGGACAGCTTCGATGGATAGTGTTTTGCTTAATTATAATTGGTATTGAGCTTACCGGTAAATGGAGAAAGAAAAACATTAAGCTATTGATAATAAGCATTCTGGCGATCTGTTGGCGTATTTTACCCATTCGATCATCTTTGGAATTTGTAGCTAGACGTTTTCTATTTCGCAAAGCGAACAGTATACGCACGTATATAAATATACTAACTGTAAGAGAAACGCACACCGATAAATCAATATTAAAAATGCTGAAGTTTACTTGTAATGCTTCGATCACAATTAGCCTACATAGTCAACGATTGTTAATGATGTGAACAGGGTCCTAGATTAATAACGCTTATTCTGATAAGGAAATCCCCGTGTTTGTGTCCATGATGAATACTTTGGCTGCAATTAACAGACAATAATTCCCTATAATTTGATATAGGATTAAAGATGTCCCCTTTTTGGTAAAGCAATAATAACACTGGTTCAATTTGATCGGCAGCTCGAGAGAGCTGAAGATCCAAGCAGGAGCTATGGATGAGATTTACCAAACCTAATTCACAGTTCTTCACAGTAGAACTACTATATATTAATTGATGAGAGACAGAACAGAGTTAACATGGAGAAATTCCAACCTTTAGAAACTGGTTACCAAACCTAATTCACAGTTCTTCACAGTAGAACTACTATATATTAATTGATGAGAGACAGAACAGAGTTAACATGGAGAAATTCCAACCTTTAGAAACTGGTTACCAAACCTAATTCACAGTTCTTCACAGTAGAACTACTATATATTAATTGATGAGAGACAGAACAGAGTTAACATGGAGAAATTCCAACCTTTAGAAACTGGTTACCAAACCTAATTCACAGTTCTTCACAGTAGAACTACTATATATTAATTGATGAGAGACAGAACAGAGTTAACATGGAGAAATTCCAACCTTTAGAAACTGGTTACCAAACCTAATTCACAGTTCTTCACAGTAGAACTAATATATATTAATTGATGAGAGACAGAACAGAGTTAACATGGAGAAATTCCAACCTTTAGAAACTGGTTGTACCTAGGGATGGCATCCAGATTCGTACGGATTGAAAACCGTAGATCGGAGAGGGTAAACGCACTGTGATAAACGGACAGTTTTGTGTAGATAAACGGAACGCGGTTAAATAATGACCAACCAATACGTGTTTAGCCATGCTTCGAACGCATTGAACAACTCCCGTGAACGGCCAGCCAGTGCGTTTACCCTCTCCGATCTACGGTTTTCAATCCGTACGAATCTGGATGCCATCCCCTAGCGGGAAGTCCTCCTTTTTAAAGTGCTCCTGATGTGAATACACAGTCAAGAAGACTTACAGGCCTTCGTTCCATTTATGGCCGTCAAGTGACGGTTGAAATGTATTGAAATGTATTGATGTATTGACCATTTCTCTGCTTTATTACCACCGTTTTCACCTCTCTGTGTTGGCCGTTTACTTCAAGTGTTGTCTATGGGACTTTTTTTGTTTGTTTTGTTTTTTAGTGTGAAGTGGTAATATTAAAAACTAATGTGTCAATGTTCATATATTAGCGTTCACATATTGTTTGCTGGTCGAATGAGTGAAATCCAATTATAAACGAAGTTGAGCTATAAGAAATGTTAAGATTTGACCCATACACTCACTCCTCCATTTGTCGATTAAGAGCTTCAAACAGGCTCTCGTGTCGAAATGGACTAAGAAAAGTCCGGATTTAAAGTTTATTTGAACATTAAAGAAAAACAAGAACATATTGAGAGGAGCTAGAAAGAAAAAAAAGAGAAAGAAAGTTATCATCCTGATTTCGCCCCCCCCCCTCCCCCCGTCAGAAAGGAACATTGATGTGTGTATGTGGGAAGTTGGGGGGGGGCTTCAATGCATAACCCAGGGTAAAGAAATAAACGAAAATGAAATGCGATGAAAATGAAAGAGAAATCAAGAACAAGTAACGTAATCCCCCCTCCCCCTCTCCAGTGGTAAAAAATCCATTTCAATATAATGCTAGCGCCCTCTATAAATAGTTCCGGAGCAATATCCGGGATACCTATCACAACTTTTTAGAAAATAGAGAAAATAGTACCTAGCAAAAAGTATTATCCTGATCGTCCCGAGGAAAACAAAGTTGTAGTGAATTGTGCAGCAATTGATTAAAACTACTGCCTATTATCTGAACATCGCAAACGTACTAAGAAACGTGGTTTAAATCGGACGAAAAACGCTCGGAATGATACTAAACCGGACTATAAGTGGAAAGGCTGAATATTATTGTGTGGTGTGCCCAAGATTCGCTCGTCTCGAAAGTTTTGGGAATCCAAAGTTTTGAAAGTGAAGTTATTTTGCTATTGTACAAAAGGTGAGATTGATAGGTTTTAAAATGCAAAATACAGACAGCCAGGCCTGTTATATGCAGTTTAGTTAAGTTTCGCTAGAGAAATTGACAATAACTGACAAAGTAAGCTTATTTAAACCACTTTTTTATCACATTTTTGACCGAGTCATTTTTAAGGTAGCCCAACTAAGTTCAAGTTGCATTCCTTCGTACGATTGGACTTTTGAAATGTATACACAAGGAATCAATTTGGGCTACTCGGATCAATTTTAGCCCAATTTCATCTTTTTTTTACCGCCACAGTGCCGGGTAAAAATTGGCCCAATTTTCATTGAGCCCATAGTCTATAGACATAGAGTAGCATCGGTTGGTATTGGAAGCCCAAAAAGGGCATGTTCATACCCCCGTCATTGCGCATCGGTCGACGTCGACGGATAATTATATAGTTGACATTGTTTCAACTTGCGCACGGATGTGTCCTTGATGTCGGCTGATGCGCAACGATGATTCCTCAGCGTCCCAGTGGCTGGCACATAACATGCACAGCGTTGCGCGACTTGCTTGCCTGACACCACTGTACTGTGACCCGGGTTCAATGCCTACATCCCCTCCCCTGTTCTTTTGGTCAATGGACGCACGGCACATGAGGTTGACCCCGCGTACTGCGAAAGTACACGAGATCAACCTCACCCCAAACGCCTAGCGCAAACCTCATCCGTGATGTCAGCTCGACCTCCAGCAGCGAGGCTGTGATTGGTCAATTACGCGGGGTCAACCTAAATTGCAAAAATTGCATTAATGTTCACATTTTTTCAAAAAACATTCAAAATGTGCATTAAAGGTAGATGACCCGATCACATTTTCGTAACACAGAATTATTTCAAACATACGGAGATTTTCATATCATATGAAAGCTCGTATTTTTCTCATCATCATACTGAAATTTGACGGCCTAAATCGGTATAATTACGGAGAAATCGATGAAATAACGTCGAATTACCGCGAATGGTGGTAACCACCGATATAGTTTGTGTACTACTCAATGGGTACAGTTCACGGCATATTGTGCGTCTAAAATAAGAACCATTAGAGCTGTGCAACTCAAACTTTGGAACACGACTTTTTGAAGGATGACCTTTCATGTAGAATAGAAAACTTCAAGTTGAAAATCGGGTCATCTACCTTTAATTTTCACTTTTTTTTCAAAAACATTTCAAAAATTGCATTAATTTTCACTTTTTTTTCAAAAACATTCCAAAAATTGCATTAATTTTCACTTTTTTTTCTCAAAAACATTCAAAAATTGCATTAATTTTCACCTTTTTTCAAAAACATTCAAAAATTGCATTAATTTTCACTTTTTTTCAAAAACATTCCAAAAATTGCATTAATTTTCACTTTTTTTCAAAAACATTCAAAAATTGCATTAATGTTCACACTTTTTTCAAAAACATTCCAAAAATTGCATTAATTTTCACCTTTTTTTTCAAAAACATTCAAAAATTGCATTAATTTTCACTTTTATTTTCAAAAACATTCACAAATTGCATTAATTTTCACTTTTTTTCCAAAAACATTCAAAAATTGCAATATTTTGTCAACATTTTCAAATCATGTAAAAAAAAGGCTATCATTTTCAAACAATTTCATAATTTTCCAAAAGAAATCACAAATTTAAAATAAATGTTACAAATTTCTAATATTTCATATCAAACTGAATTCAAATTTGTTTGTCTCAAAACAGGGGGGGGTAATTTGAGCTCATACAAATCTTGTCGGTACAGCAATTGCTGTGACAAAACAAGCAAGGGTTTGCGCATTCATTTTCTGTGCTTCAGACAGCAGGCAGGCAGGCAGGCGATAACTTAATCGCTTAAAAAGCTCCTCACAATTTAAAAATATTAACTCTAGAAAGCTAGCTATGTCATTATGATCTCCTTTGGTAGATGTTGTGATTACTTTTTGTCTGCGGTTGATCTTTTTTAGCCCCATGAGGTGCATTTGTCATGTTAAGGTTTGTCAATTGAAATGATATATAGGGAAATCTAGTGTTCATTACATATTGGGCTATTATAGTTGGTAAGAGTTGGTAAACACTGAGCACAAAGCCTGTCACCATTAATCACTCACACACACACACACTTGCCTGCCTCTCAGCATTTTAGGGTGCCTTGTTGTGTACACTCATTGGAGCATTGTCTAGCCCAATTCTTGTCATTTTGTATTTTAATTTGATTTTCTTTATTATCTCAGCAAATATTTGGGCTGCATTTACCTTTTTGGGTGATTTCAGTAACCCTTTTTAGGTGCATTGCATTATATATTTTAGAAACCCATTAAGCGCTTAGCTACCATTAAGCGCTTAGCTACCATTAAGCGCTTAGCTACCATGGAGTCACTATTAGAATATTAGATGACATTGTTTTTCTCTTCCATGTGACTATGTTATTACAAGTAGAACGTGCATAGATACCAAAGACGATCTAATGACGAGTTCGGCCCGATGCGCAATTTTTAATCTTTGCGCACACTCTAGCTGCTTGCTGTATCTGACAATGTAACCATGGGATCAAAATCAAAGTTCTACAGTAAGCATTGTCATGAACATTGGGTGGATATCAAATGCTGTGTTGGACTGGAGGAGGGGCAGACTTTCAATATCCTAAGTGTAATACTACTCTGCATGCATAGACTTGACACGGATATTTCAACATTAACGCACACTCTCGCATGCGAGACATGAAAGCGTACATACGTTGCATGACAAAACTGTATGTGGACCGACCAATGACGTATACCGCTTGAAATAGTGCGCTAACATTGAATGGAAGTAAAACATGTGGGTTTTTTTGCCTTGCATTGTTGTTGTTTTGTTCCAATTGGGCTGCTAATGAACAACCTTGGCAACATGCAAGCCCAAATATGATGGCAATACCATGAATGATAATCATGCTTATCTACACATGTTTTGTATTGAGGAAGTACTGTGGACTTCAAATTTCCCTCTTCCAATTGTATGTTTGTGCACTCAATTTTAAAAAAAAACAATTGGTGGAAGAGGGAAAATTTGAAAATTTGAAAATTAATTTGAAGAAAATAAAGTGGATTTTTCAGAATCCAGATTGACAAAATATCCTGTTTTCAATTAAAATTGGATAATTTGCTGGATGGAACTAGAAGCCCAAAGTGTAACATTTGAAATTTGCTGTACTAGTTTATTCAAACTGTGAACTCTATTTTGTTGTAAAGAAAAAACTAGTGCAATTTCAGATTTTGTACAATTAAAGTTACTCATTTCGAAAAAGGTCACAATATAGTATTCATAGAGCATATTTTGGTTCTACACTTTAGTTAGCCCAATGTGCTAATTGAAGCGGTTAAATGTCTATTAAAAGTTAACATGTGGCAACTTGACCGTCCGTAATTTGAACTATTGTAATTATAGAAGCCCACGTGTGACTTTTGAAAGAAATTCAAACTTGAAACCTCAATTTGTTATACAATGTTTAGTTAGTACTATTTCAGATGTTGTAAAATCAACGTTTCAAATTTCGAGAAAAGTCACGATATAGTATCGAAAGAGCAGATTTTAGTTATAGAAATAGCCCAATGTGGCTACTTGATGAGGTTTTAAAAGAAAAAGTTAACATGTGGCAAAACTGTAGACTGTAAGTTGGCTAAGCCAGGACCGGACGTGTGGTTAGGTTGTCCATGGAGCGAGTACTATTATAGCTTCATGACCCGTCAACCTGTCAACAATGTATTGCAAAATATGCAGGTAACAGAAACGTAATGTCAGTTATTCAAATCATTATCGTATGGCAGAGGACATCTTCAAAGTATCTGTTCTTGGCGAGGGTTATTGATCTTGCCTTGCTTCGCGTTGCCACGGGCCTGCGTCAATTACGAATGGCTGCCATACGTTCATTCATTCATTCATTCATTCATTCATAAGATTTATTTACACATCTCACATCTCCGGATCATCTTTCTACAAGCTGCTCTGTCTTCATGGTCTTGTGCAAAATGCGTAGCCTTTATTAAACTCATTTATTTATATTATTGAGCCATTGCTTACGTCTGAGTTCAGTCTGACGACCTCTTTTCCTACTGTCAGTCCTCTTTACATTTCTGTAGAGCCGGTAAGTTACCACTGCCTATTATGATGTGCCCAAATTATGCCAGTTTCCTTTCGATTTGCTATCCTAGCACTTGTACTCTAGACAGTATAAAATCGCCATGTTGTGTCTGTACATCGTCACTGATGAGTCATACCGAAGGTTGTGAACACTAAGATATAATGAAAACATTAACTATACTTGTGTTGTGTAGCCTATCTATATTAACACTTTCCACGCGGCAGGCAGCTGCAGACGACAATCCAAAATGTCACAAAAAATTTCAAAAATGTCAAAATTACTGTATTTCATTACCATATTTGGAATTACCATGAGAAATGCATTGAAATGAGTACAAACATGCCTAGTGTTTGGTCAGTAATCTTTGAGATAGACTTTGAAAATTATGAAAGGTTTCTGAAAAATCCGTTTTGTGTATGGTAAAAATAATAGCCGCGTGGAAAGTGTTAACACTACACACGTATAAACATGTACATCTTACCTACAACTGACGCTAAAAAGGAGCCTATTTCAACCAGTAAGACGGCTTGATAAGGCACAGAGCTTCGAACGTTGAAAGCAATGCAATATCCCAAGCTTGTTGGCAAATGCGAATATCTTGAGGAATAGTACAAGCATACTAAACGGTATTGGGACAGATACAATCCACTTAAACTCGAACACAATGCTGCAAACGCCCAGCATGCAATGATTAGAGAGACCGTCCTTCGCCGACTGTTTATACTCCTATGGTACAACGGATGACATATTGCCATATAACGCTCAAAACAGACAAGATTGACGAGTAATAGAGATGCATAGTATCCCACAGCCTTCATAAACGGGTCTAGGATACACCCAATCTGTCCATAATAGTAGATATCTCTGTTAAACGGGCTATTTCTCGTCTCTAGCAAATGAATAATAGTAGTGTATACTGAATAAAATAGATCTGCAAAAGCAAGATTTGTCAAATATATGTTCGTTGATGTGTGCATTGATTTACATTTCATAACAACGTATACAAATGACATGTTTAGCAGCGCTCCAAATAGCCCAATTAGTGGTTGTATAATTGTCGCCAAAGTCTGGTCTGCCTGATTTCTCTTAAGAGAGGCAACAATATCATCCGGTAAAAATATAGAGTTGTTTTCAGTACACTGCATTTTGCTGAGTATCGCAATCGAACTCTTTGTTAGATAAAAGACTTTTGTGGAATCTGAAGAATAAAGTTATCAATAACAATTATTGTTATTCAAACATTTGAAATATTTGACTTGATATAGAATCATCATGATTGTCCATGCAATGTTCAACGAATCCAATAACAAATCGTACTATAGCTGGAGTCTTCATCAAACTGGCAACCTTCGATTCGTCTTATTGATTTCATTAGAACGACTCACGGTAGAGGGCGGACATTCAATCAGCCAATTGCGGCTACCCTAGATGGTCCATAGATAAAGTTGAATCCGCAAAATAATTGTCCAAAAGGAGACGAAAACCAACAGAAATATAGATGACACCAATAAATCGAAGGGCATGGTAGTTATCCATTACGTCGAGTGCGTTTTATAACATGGTTTCGTCACGGCTATAACACCACACACTACACTTCTAAACATGTTTGTCCATCGAAATGGAACAAAGACCAACCACCCTGATATATAGTTTATGGAATCCTTGCATGCGACGGTTGCGACTACTCGTTCATAGAAGACAGCGCGTATTTATGTTGAACTCATTTTTTCATTAACATTTTGCTTTCTCCTGCATATAATAATGCATGTATGTTTTTAAATTGCAAAAAAAATGCGAGTAAAGAAGCATTCCTTATATGTGATGGTAATTTATTCCAAAGTTCTGGAGCGGTGCACGTGAAATGGTGGTGCCCATAATGTTACAGTGTTCACAGATTGACGGTGAAGCGGGTGGTGAAGTTGGAGAGCTACGCTTGATCTCATAGAGCGAACGGGATCTTTTATGACAACAAGTTCCCTGATGTAAGATGGAGCTAGAACATTTAGTGCCTTTAAGGTTATCAGTAAGAGTTTATACAGGATCCTAATTTAGTAAGTGTGATCATGCTTGCAGCTGAATTTTGAAGACGTAGCAGCGTCGCTAACTAGAAATTGGAAAGGCCAAACAACAATAATAATTTTATAATAATTTTAATAGCTTATACCCTGCTGTTATAGTAGCAATAGGCTAGCAGCTATAGCTGCTACTTCCTGATAGATCCCTAATTAATAGCCGCTAACAATCTGCTAACTAGCGGGTAGTTAGCTGCTACTATTTTCATTTGATATGGGTGTATTATAATACAACCGCATCAGTAAAATCAATTTGTGTTGATTTTAATATTTAATACATTACTGTTTTATTGATGAATGTTGTAATATTTTAGAGCGGAAGCCTGAAAGGTTTATTCGCCCGATATTCGCCCGATATTATTCGCCCAACATGATCTCAAGTGGAACGCTCAAATAGATGACATGCTTTCCAAAGCCAACAAGCGCTTGTTCATGTTAAGATCTCTAAAAAAGTTTGGCTTTGATCAAGATGAGCTTACTGTCGTGTACAAAAGTTACCTCAGACCAGTCATCGAATATTGTGACGTTGTATGGCATCCTAGTATTACCAAGAAACAATCCAAGACTATAGAAAGAATTCAAAAACGGGCCTGTAGAACTATCTTAGGCCGCAAGTATCTTTCTTATTCTGATGCCTTAAGCATGTGTGATCTTGATAGTCTGGAGGAAAGAAGAGAACATCACTCTCTCAAGTTTGCCAAAGGTTTAGATCATAATGTCAGGACTGAACATCTTTTACCACCCAGAAGAAATGAATGTCACAGTTTTAACCTACGTAATTCAAGTGCAATTTCCCAGCCTCGTTTCAGGACAAAGAGATTTTTTAACAGCCCGGTACCATATTATGTCAGACTTTTAAACAATGAATAATTTTAGAATTTTTTGTGCAATAAATAAATAAATGTATCTTATTATTGTTATATTTATGAAAGTGTGTGGGAGAGGTCTGGTGAGTGGGGTTGCGTGTGGGGGGAGGGGGGAGGGGTGTGTGGGGGGTGTGTGGGGGGAGGGATGTGTGGGGGTACGTGTGGGTAAGGCTGTTTGAGGGTATGTGTATGTTCATCTCGTGAGAGGATTTTGTTATTGTTAAATTTGTGAAAGTGTGTGGGAGAGGTCTGGTGTGGGGTTGTATGGGGGTGTGTGTGTGGGGGGTGCGTGTGGGTAAGGATGTATGAGGGGGTGTGTATGTTCATCTCGTGAGAGGATCTTTTTATTGTTACATTTATGAAAGTGTGTGGGAGGGGTCTGGTGTGGGGTGTGTGGGGTGGGGTACGTGTGGGTAAGGCAGTTTGAGGGTATGTGTATGCTCATCTCGTGAGAGTGTTATTGGTATCACATGTTTTATATAAATGTGTCTTTGTATTTTATATTTATATTTTAATGTATCTCTTTGAATGTATTTAAATGTTTTTATAATATTGTAAGTGCAATGCAATTTGGCTTTTAAGCCACGATTTTGTATTTTTCAATAAACCAATCTATGATATATATATATATTTTAGAGCGGAAAGGTACACACGGTATGATGGGTCTTACCGACTGACTTGAAATGACACAAGCCTTTTAATTTGTATCATCTTAATCAACAAACATATTATGTTAAGCAATGTATACTATTTGCTAGTTCACGTAAAAACTATCCCCGAGTTCATCCTGGTGCAATCCACCGGAGAATGTATTGTGCATTATTTTATTTTTTTGAATAAAATTAAAATAATCATCCAATTACGTCAACCCCAATTGGCGCTGATTGGCGCAAATACCAAATGACTATATATAATTATCTTATCCGTGCACCTGACTTGTATTCGTATCTTCGGTTCAGTTCTCCACCCTCGGTTTACGTAACCAATACAGGAGAGGACTTCACCAACTAAACCCTCGTACAATCCATCATATATGAACACACTATTGTTATAATTGTGTATAATGTATGCATTATATAGTTCGTCATACATTCCTGTTTGTCGCATGTTACGATCATCAACCTCATCATCAACTTTCATACAAAACCTGATATAAAGTCAAAAGCTACCCAGTGAAATCCCAAAGACATTTGTGCTGCCTCATTATATACTTATAATTGACTTCTTGGTTAGTAGTCAAATAAACTGCAATCGTGAAAAAGTTGAAGAAAGTTCAAAGATGAAACTTGTTGCTGAATCTCTTCTCATTAATACTTTCCTGTTTCCTTCAACATCTGCTTATTCCATCGAAATATGTGCAGTTGTCGAATTCCCATACACATTTGCCATTGAAAATAGATCATGAATAATTATTGAAGCTCATTACACTGCAAAAATGTTGAGTACAATTTTACTCAACATTTTACTCAACGTTGAGTAACTATGCAACAGTTCAACAGTTGAGTAAAAAATGCCCAATACCGTTGGCTAAAATGGTTTATCAACAGTTGGGGAATAATTATTACTCAACATTTGCACAATTTGATTACACAACAATTGAGTATTATTAATTAAGCATTTGTTGGGAATTTTTTTCATTATACATTGAGCATTTTTGTATAGCAACTGTTGCTTAATTTATCAAATGTACCCATATGTTGGGTGTTTTTGCCAATTGTTGCTTATTTGTGACATGTTTTTTATTATATATTGAGCATTTTTGTAAAGCAACACGGGTGGGCAAAAAAATGGGAATCTTGGGCGATGCAGCAGTGCTACACACATCTCTTCCTCTCGGTAGTGAACCGGTAACTTGTTATGGGAATTCTGGGCTATGCAGCAGAGCTACATACATCACTCCCTCTCGGTAGTGAATCTGTAACTTGTTATTTAACTATATAAATATCTTACATCTCTTATCATTGGTGTTTTTTTAATGTGGTCGGGCCAACGTTGGCTTCCCGACCGTCGCCTACTGACCAATTGCCATTTGCCAAAGTCATTTTGTCGTTGATTTGCCAATCAATTACCGACATTAAATCCTGTTAAAACTCAACGTTGGCCCGACGTTGGCTTTCCGACTGCGACCTTGCCGACCATTGCCGACGTTGGCCCAACGTAGTCTTGCTACCTGGGTATGGACGTATAAACAATCCATATTGTATAATACATACAAATATTTATGTGATTCTATTGTGGAGAATAGATCACATGACATGAACTATAAAATCGACTATTCATCGCTAGTGACGTACGGGGTGAACGTACGTATACAACACATATATCTTATCCCGTCCGCAACTTGTGTCCCAGGACCACAAGTGTATTATATATTTTGACACCGCTGAAATGATATTCATAAACAAATGTATGTCAAACAAGGATGGCAACTCTCTAAAACAATAAATATGGGATATCCTACATGTTGTCAGTGTTATTGCGCTTTATTCCATTTTGGATGCCAAGACGGAATACATTTAATTGTGGTCCTGGGCCACAAATTGCGGACGGGATAATAAAGATATATGTTGTATACAACCATTCCCCAAGCTCTGAGAAAATCCATCACGGACGCCATTAGAATCGAGGATTTAAGCAACAGTTGATTAATAAGAACCACATGAGTAAATCTTAACATAGTTGCGTGATTTCCTGAGACAAATACTCAACAGTTGCCCAATTGAAACAATTAACGCAATATTTTAGCAACAAAATTATTTTTGACCAGGGGTTTCCCCAACTTGTTACTAAATTGTTTTGCTCAACGTTGGTGGTTTGGCAGAACCTTGCGGATTTGGCCACCTCTAAGACCAATTAATAATGGATAGGTTAGTCAGATTTATAAAGCAGCGCGCGAGCCATTATGTTTAGACAAAACCGTATGCTATTTGAAGAATGCCATTGACATACACTGTTAACGTTAAAAGGTAAAAAGTAAGTACCTATTTTAATATGTTTAAAAACACGAATAGCCCTGGACCAGATACTTTGACATTTATTCTCCGTAGTTTAATACCTCATTCATAATAATCTAGTGAATGGTTTTGAGGTTATGATTGTTTCAATGACAATCTAACGAAACAATAATTGCAATAACATCGAGTTTCTATGGGATATCATTGCTTAGCGTGTGATTACGCACTGAAAATGTGGGGGTGAACAGACTCCCTGTTGATGACTGTTATCAGATAGCGCACAGTGGGCAATGCAAATCAACAATATCCAAAACAAAACTTTTAGTGCAACTTTGTTGTAGTTAGTTGTGGTTCTTGAAATCATCATGACTTTAAGAGTATCCATTCGATTAATTATGAAATGTGCTCATTTAAAGGTGTATGTTCTGATCATGTTTTTGGCTATGATTCTTTTTCACATATATTCTGGTATAAGAATAATCTCCATATTTCTCTCATTATGTCTGTAAAATCTTAGGGGCCAAAAATGGTCCATTTAGAAATTATAGGCTAAAATGTGGTGAGTTACTGCCAAAGGTAGTTAAGGGACGCACCATTAGATACTCAGGGGGGGGGGGCATGGAAGTTTAAAAATTAAAAAAAACTTTGCCCACTATCTAGGAAAAAAAAAAAAACTTCGCCCACCAACAAGGAACAAAAAAAAAAGATGACCCACTGCTGAGTAAAAAAAAAAAAAGATGACTCACCCACCTCAATATAAAGAAAAACAGTAAAACCCTAAAAAAAAAAACTTTGCCGCATTTGCACAAACAAAAACAAAAATTCCGCCTACTTCGGTGGAGAAAAAAAAAAAATCCGCCCGACCCCAACTTCCATGCCCCCCCCCTGAAAATCAAATGGTGCGTCCCTAACCACCAGCTAGTTTGTGAACTATATGGGCAAATTTCTTGTGACCGTGAGCTTCTAAGATAACAACCATTGGAGTTATGCAACTCAAACTTTGGAATGCTACAATTTTAAAGATGATCTTTCATGTAAAATAGAAAACATGAAACTGAAAATTGGGCTACCAATCAGAACATCTACCTTTGAAGTATTTCGGATTGTTGGTACCGATTATTGATTTTGGATTTAGCCAACATCAAAGCACCTGGTTCGGGACTTGTTGTTTTGTGTTGTGTATACTATTGATGCAAAGTATTTCGTTGGCGCAAAATGCAGGCCTAATAGTCGCCGATACGTGTGTGCTGGTGTTGCAGTTCGGTTTAAGGTAAAGTAGCCTTACTCAAAGGAACCTTTGTAACGTGAGCCTAATGCACTATCCACATGTGCTTCTTATACATTCAACAAAACCTGGTGTTCTATTTTATTAACTAATTGTGAGTTAACTCCCTGTTTGGCCTTAAGTAAGTATTGTTCATATGATTTAAAAAAATACAAATATTAACTACTGGGCGTCTCAATTTCATTAACAATAGTGCAAATCAAACTTTGGCCACTATGAACAAGTACATGACTTTCAACTCAAAAAACTGCTTTTGTGATTCCGATGATGATAATAGGATATGTCTATGTATTGTTTAAAATACTGTCTACAATTCAAATACTTTATGGTATGTCAAGGATAATATGGATGAAAAAATGTTTTTCTGTACAATTCAACTAACTATCAACATTTAGTAGGTAGATTATTATTGATTTATTGATGATGTTCAATGACGCACTAAATGACGAGTGTAATAAAAGAGCTCTCTTCACATGAATAGTGGCCAAAGCTGAATTTGAACATGCCTGGGTAGATTTGCCATAATTTGATAACGAAAGCTCCGAAATGGATAGAAAAAGAAATTACAGTATTTCAGTAACAATTTTTATATTGTTCATGGCTAAAAAAAAAATCATGTTTCACATGGGCAATTTTTTGACACACCCTGTAATACGTCGTACTATTACGTATTATGCCTTTGAGTCCAATTGAAAATTGTAGCATACCGTTTTCATTTATTTCAGAAAGTATTTGAACTCAGATAGTATAAGGCGACTGAAGCATACGTCTAACCATATAATTTGCTTCTTATGAGTGGTATGCACCGTGTGTTTATATATAAAAAGCTCACAACTGCGAATAAACGTAACGGACAGGGAGTTTAATAATAATGGGAGACGCGAAATGTACCTCTCAAAACGGGGGCGCTATATCGACAACGCCATGATTGACAGCACGAACGTCCTTATAAGGGACATTGAATCCTTGGGACTATTTGTACCTCGTTAATCGAGGGCGCTATCAGCCTATCATAATAGAGGCTTCAATCTCGGCAATGGGAAACTGTGTACATAGGCACTGGCCTGTTGCCGTTATCTGTTTAGAGATAGCATTCGTTTAAAAGAGTCCCTGTAACGTGAATTGGTCAGTGCATACACGATTGGATTGCAGGCAGCATTTAGGTATAAGCAAATCAATCCAGTCCAGTCAAGAGAATGTGCTATACTATACGAGTTGGGGATCCAATAGATGCCGGAAATTCTAACTGAGGCTTTCATCAGTGTCCAAAACTGATCCTGTGAATAAAGCACATTGACAATTACATGATTAAATCATTCCCCAGAATAAGTCAATGCGCATAAACGATTAAAAAACCCACCAAAAAACAAAAATAAAACACACAAAAAGAAAGACAAGTGCTTCTGGCTGGATTCGAAACAGCAACCTTCGTATAACTAGCACGACACTCTTACCAATTGAGGCATATGATAAAGGAACGTAATATTGTAATCTATAGGTATTAGTTTCGATGGTTATCCTGTTATTGTTCAATTGTTTATTACATGCATGTACATACATTAGAGCGCCCGCCAATGTCCTAGGGGTATATAACGTATTGGTTTTTCATTTCTTCTTTTTCATCTTCTTTTTTTTCTCGTATTTAAGAGTGTGCTAAATACGACAAATTCCGGTCACTAAAGCGGACGAGATAACAGTAAAAACACGAACAACAGATTGTGGATGACTAGGATCCCCCAGCCCGCGATTTCTTCTTCTTACATGATCCTAGTGAAATCAGTTGATTCGTTCAAATATCATTTTATTCAGTGAATTTTGCTTTATTCCGTATTAAAACGGAATCAAGTGAATTTCACAGGATCATGTACGAAGAAAAAAATTGCCCCCAGCCCCACCTCCACCACTCGCCCCTCGGTCATTTAAGTGTTAATGACTGATTGAATACGTATATTACTCACGGGTGCATGAAACATGAAAAACAAGATCCCGTTGGTAACCAACATCCTTGTAACTTGTCTAAGGATATCCTGTTCACTTTTCCCCTGCCTTTCATTTGCGTGTACGTGCCGTGATCCAAGCTCCCTTATGATGCGTCCATAAATGTAGGTATTTACTAAGTATAGACAATAAAAGACAGACAAAAAATGTAATCAAAACATTGTTCTATAAGGTGAGCATGATTTGCAGTAAAATAATTCACAATCCACTGACTCGTTTTCGAGATACCTTGCGGAACAACGATCAAGATCAAGTTTTACTCATATCAAATTCATGTATACACATCATGTGCATTTGAAGGGCGAGTGTTCCTTACCTCCTTAATTAACTATAACACACTCTTATTAACTATATATATTTACCTACTAAACACGCAAAGAATGGAATAGTTTCCAAAAGTGGAAACACTTGAAGGGTGATGTATCCGATATCCGCAATAAAAGAAAATCGAACACAAATAGTCTGTGGAAAGAATCCCTCGTAGTTTTGAAGTTTTATGCACATTGTATCGCCATATCCAGCAAACATAACAAAGACAATAGATACAAGTAAAGAGAATATCCAGCAACCACACATCAGTCTATGTGTCCGTGATTTACTTGCTACTCGTCTGTGGGCAAGTGGGTAACATATGGCGAGGAATCGCTCAATACTGATTAACGTAACGGTAAATAAAGAGAAGTGGTAGGTGCCATAATATATCAATTTCAGTATCGGACAGCCAGCTGGCCCTAGGAAATACCAATCTTCGCTGAAAGGCGACTGCACCAGAGATACAATTGATATTGAAGAAAAGAAGGATAAATATAAGCAATCCGATACAGCCAAATGTCCTAAGTAGATGTTTGTTATGTTTCGCATCTCTTTATTCCCTGCAATGACTGCTAAAAGCAAGACGTTTAACATTACTCCTACGAATGCAATACACGGTTGTATGGCTGCACGCATCCAATATTCGTAGGAACTTCGAATCAGTCTATCTTCATATATGGTTGGCAGTAACCAGGAATTATTATCATTGCATTGCGTCATCCTGATGGTAGACAAGAAGTTACTGTAAGATCAATATGTATGTTCACTTCTATGGTATGTGTTGTCCTAGTGATAATAGTGCAACATTCCTAACGATTCATTCATCTAGAGATCTGAAAAAAGAAAATAGATAGTTCAACTGCTTTAAGTATACGATCACTTCACATATGAACGGATTACGCTAATAATACAGGTGGAAGCATATAGAGATGGTACTATCCAGGCAACGCTAATTAAATCAAAAAGAACAAGCGCCATGTTCCGTACCTTGTCATTATTTCACTATAACCAATTAATAAACATGAACATGGTCCAAGTTCCGAGCCATGACAGAATTTGTGATGCACTAGCATAGACTGTCGGGTGCAATTATAATAACAACTACGTATTGGTGACCACCGCGGACCAACTTTGGCATGTTGAAGCTTATGTTCTTTTTAAACCTATGTATACACATAATTAATACACACAATTAATCCATACTGATAGACTTTATTTACGTATATCGAATTACTAAACTTACTTTGCCTCTTTAAGTTGAGTCAGTTTAATACACGTTACTTTCACGAAAGAGCACTGTTCAATACCTGAATACTGCGACAGATAAAGCAGTAACGAACTACTGTATGCGCATCGTGTGTTTCCACACGGCTTCCCAATTCGCCGGAAGTATAGCTTCCTCCCTATATCCGAACCGGATATTGCTGCACAATAGAGGGAAACACACCTGATACCACTCCATGTATACGCAATGCGCATGCAATATTATGACATTGAAACCGAAGAGCCTCCTCTGTCAGTTGTGACGATTGGCTGCCATGCGTCCACATCTATAGATCATCTTTCGACACGCTGTTCTGTCTTGTGCTAGACACGTAGCCTTTATTATAGGATCATACCGGTCCATTCCTTGATGTTTTAGAACCATTGTTTCTTCTGACGACCTATGAGCACTTTAGTAATAGGTAATCCCATACTTTAAATCGTATTTAAAACGGTTGTGGTTCCGGGACTGATTCAGCAAGGCGAATCTTTAAAATACTGTTCAAGTTTGAGTCAAATATTAGATGCACTAATCCATCATTCAATACATACATACATACATACATACAATAAGTATGTGTGATGGGCTATTCCCCAGAGGCTCAAAAAAAAATCAATATTTATTTTTAAAAGAACTCACTAAATGTATTAGTTTAAATTGGGACGTATGTTTGAAATATCTGTCAGAAGTAATGTTCCATTGTTTGTTAAGATGTAAGACATCAGTGGCAGATGGCAATCATAATATGATATAAATATATTTTGTCATATCAGGCGATGTGTACACATATGCAATGAATGTTATTATTATAAACAAATGTTAAGTGAAACACTCACAATCGCTTGATATTAATACACATATTACATTGTGTGGGTGTAAACGGTACCTAAGCATCATCATCATCAACATCCTTCGGCTGCGGAGCAGGCGACCACAAGTTTTCTCCAAGCACGGCGATCTGTAGCAAGAGTGGCTATCTGACGTTCTTGAAACATGCCTTCATTGTCACCAAGTAAGCGTTGTATGTACTTCAAGTATGATGTGCTTGGACGACCAGGTCTCCTTCGGCCATGTGTTGGTATGTAAGTGGCATACATTCTAGCAGGCTCTTCATCAGGGAGACGGAGAATATGTCCAAGAAATCTCAGCTGGCGACTTTTTACTCGGTTGATAAGAGGATCGGTCTTGGTCATGTCATAAATGGTGGTGTTCGGGACATGATCCATGCGTTTGATGTTAAGCATTATCCTGTAGTCAGAGGTAGCATAGGCATTTATTTTACACTCCATATCTTGAGATATCACCCAGGATTCACAGCCATAGAGCAAAATCGTCACACAGGTGGTGCTAAATAATTTCACTTTTGTCGCGATAGCTACTTGAGGACTCCTCCACAGGTGTTCCAACTTCCAGAATGCGCACCATGCCAATGCCCTGCGTCTTTTAAGGTCACTTGCACCCGATGCCATCATAGAACCCAGATATCTGAAATCCGTCACAAGGCTGATGGTTTCCCCATAGACCTGTAGTGCTGGGTGAGGATTACAGTTGGCCGTCATATACTCCGTTTTGGGAACGCTAATGATGAGGCCAAGGTCTTTTGCTGCTGCAGCAGTTTTTGTCAGCTGGGTCTGAGCTCGTGGAATTGTGGTCTCAAGTAAGGCAATATCATCAGCAAAATCAAGGTCGTTTAGAACAACGGCGGGATGACGTCTAGAGCGACGCTGATGTGTCACAACTCCTGAGTCAAGGTCAGATGTGGCTTTCTTCAATAGATAGTCTACCAGTATCACAAATAGGAATGGAGCTAGGACATCACCTTGTAGCACTCCAGTGGAGACAGCAAAAGGATCTGAGATGCTGCCATCTACCATCACAGCACTTTCCGAGTTGTTGTACATCACACCTATGGCATCTACAAGAGGTTTTGGTATTCCATAATGTCGCAGCAAACATGACTTCCCTGTTTATTGAGTCGAAAGCTTTCTTGAAGTCTATGAATGTGACTGTGAGAGGTAACTGATGGTCCTTGAACCCTTCCATAATCCTCCTGAGGATATGGATTTGCTGTGCACAGCTTCTTCCAGTACGGAAGCCAGCCTGGTTGTTTCTCAAGATGGGGTCGACATGATCTCTAATTCTGTTTAGCAGGATCTTGTTATACACTTTGGCTGCAATTGACAGTAGCGATATTCCTCTATAATTCGTCATTTGAGATAGGTCTCCCTTCTTTGGTAGAGGTACAATAACGCTGGTGGTCCATTGGTTGGGTGGTTTAAGAGTAGTGTAGATTTCCATGCAAAATCCATGGACAACATTGACCAAAGCTTCACCGCCATCTTGGAGTGCTTCTGATGTGATTGCACAGTCAAGACCCGCAGCTTTGTTGGGCTTCATTTGACTTATTGCTTCCTGAGTCGCTTGATGTGTGGGAGGGTTAATTAGGATTGGATTAGCAGGTGAAGGTAGATTGGATGGAGTTTGATCGCTGTCATTATTTAGCAATGAACTGAAGTACTTCTTCCATTCGGCAAGCAGGTCTTTGTCATTTTTGTAGTGGTACCATCTCTTTTCTTAACCTTGACACTGGACTTTCTGTCTTTCCCAGAGAGCCCAAGTGGTGGAATAGTCGCCCTTTGAGTCAGCCAGTTGAAGATCTTCCATTTGTTGGTTGAGCATGGATGATTTGTCTGCTTTGTATGAATCATTCAAATGAGCATTAAGCCTTTTCCATCGTTCCCTGGATTGCCGTGACTTTGAGACAAGGTAGCGTCTTTTAGCCTCATCCCTCTCAGAATTTAGCTGAATGGTCTTGTCGGTCACCCAGTTTGGCATGCCATGAGCTTCACGTTTGCCAACAACTTTCTCAGCTGCTTCTGACACTGCTTTCTCAAACTGTTGGTATCTCTCAGTTATCGGTGTGGATGTGTCGTTGCACTCGAGGATTTCGAATCTGTTTGATAGCTCAATCTGAAATAGCTCTTTCGTGGCAGCATTCTTCAGCTTTTTCCAGTCAAACCACGGTCTCTTGTAGGGTTTCCCTTTGGTGGATCTTAGGCTGCACTTAAACTTGATGCTGAGGATCCGGTGATCGGAGTCTACTTCCACCGAGTTGTAGGCTCTGCAGTTCCGTAAGGAGTTAGTCCACTTGCTGTTTATTAGAATGTGGTCCAGCTGATGTTTTGACCCTGCTGGGTGCATCCATGTCCAGAGACGACGTCTGGGTTGAGGAAATCTTGACTGTGCGGGACGAAGTTTAAATTCCTCGCACATGCTCACAAGCCTCTCTCCATTGCTGTTTGTTGAGTCATAAAAACAGTGAGGTCCAACAATATCGGGGTGTGATGAGTGGCTGTCTGATCCTACTCTGGCATTAAAGTCTCCCAAAACCAAGTGGATGTTATGGGGTTTCACCTGCTCAAGATGGTCCTCCAAGCTGTTGTAGAACTCGTTCTTATCATCAGGTGAAGCACCTTCAGTTGGATGGAGCGTAAATGGATGTAATGGTGAGTTTAGGATTACCATGGAACGTGGCAGTGATAACTCTACTGCTAATGGAGTTCACACTCTGTAGACACCTGTGTCTGTGTTTTGACATTAGAATGCCCACACCTCCCTGACGCTGATCTGTGTCCGAGCTATATATTAGGACCCAGTTCCTGTCATCGGACCATAACTCATCGGTGGTGCTAGAAGTAATCAGGCGATGTTCTTGTATACCACTAATGTCTATACCTGCATCTGCGCAGCCTACAAATAATTGGTGTACCTTCCCTTGTTGGTACTGTTGGTATAGGGTACGCACTTTGTATGTAGATACAACAAGAGGTTTGAAGGCAGATAGACGACGCTTCTCGGGACCAACAGTTCGTGATTTAGCACTAGCCGCGAAGCTTGGCTATCCGGGTGGTACGGAACTGACATGCGCTACATTTGTAATGCATCTCAGTCATCTAGGACGTGGAGATGGGTAACTGCAGGGAAGCGTATAAAGACAGGAGGGCTGATGGAATGCCTCTTGGATCTACAACCTTAATAACAGTAAAAGCAAAGCATGAAGATGCATAGAAGAAGCATGCAGGTTAGAAAAAGGATAGGAATAAGAGGGAATTATAAAATAGAAAGGTCGAAGATTGCAGCCACGCTACTACAGCCAATTTTAACCACCCAACCTAAGCATCTTTAAGCACAAACATCTATAACGACACTTTCTGTATGACCATAAATAAAACGATGAACATATTCATCATCGAATACTTGCTTTATTTCAATTTTAACCAAGATTTACAATACAATAATAGCGTACATCAAAATATAATCAAAATGCCCAATTAATAAATTGATATTGGTGATTCATTTATAACCACATTCTTGACGCAGGACACGTCGTGCATGTGCAACATTTGGTCCGTAACGATATTGACGAAAGGGTGCGTCAATGTCAGTAACGCCAAAAGGGTTTAGATCGCGAGCGATCTGAAAAAGGGTACCTGGCTGCTGAAAATTAGTAACTCCCACAATACAGCACGGTCGATACCTCAAAAATACTCTACAACAACAAGTACCGTATACACTATACGAAAAATATTATTTGTAAATAAATCTTCACTTGATTCTGTTCCGTGCTCACAGTGTCAAGCGGGGCCGAAGGCGCTAGTAAGAAAAGGAGCCGCAGGCCGCCTGCGGCCGAGGCGACTAAACCCGGCTTGTTACGAACCGATTTAAGTTAGGTCCAATTTAGATGAGCCCGCCGCAGGCGCGATACGGTCTACCAACCGACCCGTGTAGAATTTGCGAACTCAACCCCTATTTTGCGCGAACTCTACCCCTATCGTAGAGGGCGCTGTTGTACCTAGGATGCGTGTTTTTTTCAGCAGGTAGATTGGATGGAGTTTGATCGCTGTCATTATTTAGCAATGAACTGAAGTACTTCTTCCATTCGGCAAGCAGGTCTTTGTCATTTTTGTAGTGGTACCATCTCTTTTCTTAACCTTGACACTGGACTTTCTGTCTTTCCCAGAGAGCCCAAGTGGTGGAATAGTCGCCCTTTGAGTCAGCCAGTTGAAGATCTTCCATTTGTTGGTTGAGCATGGATGATTTGTCTGCTTTGTATGAATCATTCAAATGAGCATTAAGCCTTTTCCATCGTTCCCTGGATTGCCGTGACTTTGAGACAAGGTAGCGTCTTTTAGCCTCATCCCTCTCAGAATTTAGCTGAATGGTCTTGTCGGTCACCCAGTTTGGCATGCCATGAGCTTCACGTTTGCCAACAACTTTCTCAGCTGCTTCTGACACTGCTTTCTCAAACTGTTGGTATCTCTCAGTTATCGGTGTGGATGTGTCGTTGCACTCGAGGATTTCGAATCTGTTTGATAGCTCAATCTGAAATAGCTCTTTCGTGGCAGCATTCTTCAGCTTTTTCCAGTCAAACCACGGTCTCTTGTAGGGTTTCCCTTTGGTGGATCTTAGGCTGCACTTAAACTTGATGCTGAGGATCCGGTGATCGGAGTCTACTTCCACCGAGTTGTAGGCTCTGCAGTTCCGTAAGGAGTTAGTCCACTTGCTGTTTATTAGAATGTGGTCCAGCTGATGTTTTGACCCTGCTGGGTGCATCCATGTCCAGAGACGACGTCTGGGTTGAGGAAATCTTGACTGTGCGGGACGAAGTTTAAATTCCTCGCACATGCTCACAAGCCTCTCTCCATTGCTGTTTGTTGAGTCATAAAAACAGTGAGGTCCAACAATATCGGGGTGTGATGAGTGGCTGTCTGATCCTACTCTGGCATTGAAGTCTCCCAAAACCAAGTGGATGTTATGGGGTTTCACCTGCTCAAGATGGTCCTCCAAGCTGTTGTAGAACTCGTTCTTATCATCAGGTGAAGCACCTTCAGTTGGATGGAGCGTAAATGGATGTAATGGTGAGTTTAGGATTACCATGGAACGTGGCAGTGATAACTCTACTGCTAATGGAGTTCACACTCTGTAGACACCTGTGTCTGTGTTTTGACATTAGAATGCCCACACCTCCCTGACGCTGATCTGTGTCCGAGCTATATATTAGGACCCAGTTCCTGTCATCGGACCATAACTCATCGGTGGTGCTAGAAGTAATCAGGCGATGTTCTTGTATACCACTAATGTCTATACCTGCATCTGCGCAGCCTACAAATAATTGGTGTACCTTCCCTTGTTGGTACTGTTGGTATAGGGTACGCACTTTGTATGTAGATACAACAAGAGGTTTGAAGGCAGATAGACGACGCTTCTCGGGACCAACAGTTCGTGATTTAGCACTAGCCGCGAAGCTTGGCTATCCGGGTGGTACGGAACTGACATGCGCTACATTTGTAATGCATCTCAGTCATCTAGGACGTGGAGATGGGTAACTGCAGGGAAGCGTATAAAGACAGGAGGGCTGATGGAATGCCTCTTGGATCTACAACCTTAATAACAGTAAAAGCAAAGCATGAAGATGCATAGAAGAAGCATGCAGGTTAGAAAAAGGATAGGAATAAGAGGGAATTATAAAATAGAAAGGTCGAAGATTGCAGCCACGCTACTACAGCCAATTTTAACCACCCAACCTAAGCATCATTAAGCACAAACATCTATAACGACACTTTCTGTATGACCATAAATAAAACGATGAACATATTCATCATCGAATACTTGCTTTATTTCAATTTTAACCAAGATTTACAATACAATAATAGCGTACATCAAAATATAATCAAAATGCCCAATTAATAAATTGATATTGGTGATTCATTTATAACCACATTCTTGACGCAGGACACGTCGTGCATGTGCAACATTTGGTCCGTAACGATATTGACGAAAGGGTGCGTCAATGTCAGTAACGCCAAAAGGGTTTAGATCGCGAGCGATCTGAAAAAGGGTACCTGGCTGCTGAAAATTAGTAACTCCCACAATACAGCACGGTCGATACCTCAAAAATACTCTACAACAACAAGTACCGTATACACTATACGAAAAATATTATTTGTAAATAAATCTTCACTTGATTCTGTTCCGTGCTCACAGTGTCAAGCGGGGCCGAAGGCGCTAGTAAGAAAAGGAGCCGCAGGCCGCCTGCGGCCGAGGCGACTAAACCCGGCTTGTTACGAACCGATTTAAGTTAGGTCCAATTTAGATGAGCCCGCCGCAGGCGCGATACGGTCTACCAACCGACCCGTGTAGAATTTGCGAACTCAACCCCTATTTTGCGCGAACTCTACCCCTATCGTAGAGGGCGCTGTTGTACCTAGGATGCGTGTTTTTTTCAGCAAGCTAGATGGTTCGCCGCCAAAAATATGCGATCTCTACCACTATCGCGTCAGTAACTTTACCTGGGATCGTCACAGCGGACGTCATCATGCGTGCAACAAAATACATGTAACTCCCGAAATGCAAAAATCACTATTCTGATACGGGTATTAGTATTTAGTGAAATGTATCGAAATGGGTCGAAATGGATCGAAATGGATCGAAATGAGCCAAAAGGAGTCGAAATGAATCGAAATTAGTCGAAACGAATTGAAATACGTTTGTAATGCGCACAAGCATCACTTATTTCTTAAGAGAGAGGTTATAAAAGCCAAAAATATACTACTTTATCGCCATTTATCGTCGAACCTGGTCAAATACTTTCTAAGCAGAAAGTGCTAGACGGAGCTCGTAGGATGAGGATGGGCGGTATATCGGTACTGTTTCATTTTCATATACTAGTAGTGGTGTAAGCTCAATATGACCGTGAAATAGGGGATCGCTGAAAATGATAGATGAGGATGTCTAGATTCAGAATTGTCAAATACTCTAATGAAAATTGGCAATATTCAAAACAGAAGTATTGTTAAACGAAGCACATGGAAATTAATAATAACAACTGACTAGACAATCTTCAAAAAACAACTTCCAGGTTCTATTTGAAACAAGTCGGAATTTGTGAAATAATAAACAAAGAACGAAATTGAAGAAAAAAAGGAAATAAAGATAGAAATTGAAAATAGGAAAGAAATAAAGGAAAAAATAGAGAAAAGAAAGAAAGGAAAAAATAGAGAAAAGAAAGGACAAAAACAATACAAAGTCAAGACACACTCACACAAAGGAAAAACAATTCCAATGTACACACTGTACGAAAGCCTTTGCACAAAAGAGTAACATGCCATCACACACTCGCTCCCTGTCCTTTGTCGTCGTCATTTTATGAGCCACCCCTAAATGATAGCGATTATTTAAATGACCCCCACCCTAGTCCCCTATTCAGATGTTGATTATTTGTTACACCCCCAACTCTCCCACGTCCACAAGCCCAAATTTGTTATATAATGTTTTTAAAATGTTGCCGCCCCCCCCCCCCCCCCCCCCCCCCCCCCCGTACAATGGTATTAATTTCATGACCACCATTCTATTATCCGTGTAAAATCCCAAAAGATTTAACAATATAAATTATATTTAATACTAGGCCTACTCAATTGATTTGCAAACAAATAACACTTGTCGATACTCAATACCGCCCATGCCTAATCATCACGTTTCGCGAAATAATCCACAGCAATTACGGATTTCTTCATACGTTTTTGTCAATTTTGACCGCTTACCAGTAAAGTTAGCTTTGGATTGGACTCATTCCGTATCATTTCTATATATATATATTTCGATCCATTTCGATTAATTTTGATCCATTTTGACCCATTTCGACTCATTTCGATCAATTTCACTAAATACTAACACCCATTCTAATACTCTCACCGCGTGTTCAGTTAAAACAATGCATGCGTAAAATCACCCGATCGCCATTGGATCTTCAGTATTTATTGGCCACGTTGTGATAGCTAGAGATTTAAGAGGAGAAATAGGCCTACAGTCGGAATGGTAAAACAATTGCAACATCATTCACGAACATAACTTTTTTAGTTTTGTTTTTCTTTTAAGGTCTTAACACATTTTACACTTGTTAATACGAATTGTCATATATATTGCAATCAAGTTGAGTCGACAATGATGTATGACTGTGGGATGAAAAACATGGGTCTCCGGTACACACATGGGTTCATTTTCCCCAGAAAATTGGTAAATGTTTGTGTTAACTTTCATTTTGCGGGCGGAACATCTCTACCAAAACCGAGTACATCCATGGACGTACCTGTAACAGATGCAACGAATGATCCCATTTCAACCGTCAACTTAGTGTGAGCCAAAATCATGTAAATGTTTGTAACGCGGTGCGTTGAGCAGGTTCCAAGTTTTTCTGGGTACCCTTCATATCCTGGCGGGTAGACAGCACAAAATTATTGATACGTATACCATGCTGTGCGGTATTGCTAGCAAGGCTGCCATTACCAAGCAAGAAACAATATGATAGACTGTTTATCGCTCAAAACATACTACGTTTACCAGCCCTGACGTTTACTGTGCAAAGGGATGCATAGTATCCCAAAAATGTAAGATAGGGTCTATACGCATCCAATCGCTCCTAGATACTGGAATATAATAAATAATTTGAGTTAGAAAATAATTATAATTAGAAAGTGTCAGGAGTGAAAATTCCAGTCGGAATGTTTATCGCTTATCGCTCAGCGATAAACTAACGACGTCTACTTATTTAAGTAATCCCATATCACGTTATTAGTTTACTATACTTTGAATACATTTGTGATACTAAAAAGGATTAAATATTGTTTCAACTATGTACTTTATTATTTGGTATAGTTTGATCAGCTCCAAATTGTCGAGAAATATTCTGTTTGTATCTCTCCTCGCGCAAAAGTAATCCAATTGTTCTCGCGCGATTATTGTCTTTGATGCGTTATATGAAGAGCTGAATCGCAAAATGGCTAATGTCCACTTTTTCAAAAATAAGTTATATTGGTGCTGACCATGCTTTTGTTATGTTATCTGCGTGCATTGAGATATCAAATCTTGGATGTCGCAAAATATGCTTTGCTTGAATAGTGATAAAACATAATTTTGCATTGCAGCCAACCCAAGAGCCTTAAAGTCACTATGCAACATCTCACTTCGTGTCGTTGATATTGAGATCAGACCGTCCCCCCAAGTACACAATCTTGGTGTTGAATTTGACTGCCATTTAAACATGTCTCATCAAGTTACTAACATTTGTCGCAGTTTGAATTTTCACCTTAGAAATCTTTCTCGTATTCGGATGTTTATTGATGAAACAACATGTCATTACGCCATACGCGCACATCGCGGCTCGACTATTCCAACTCTCTTTTGCAGGGATCTTCTGTGAAAGATATTAAACGGCTACACGTCTCTAAAATCGTACAGCCAAACTCATTTATAACGCTAAAAGACGTGATCATGGAACTCCTCTTCTCCGCAAGTTACATTGGCTGCCTGTTAAAACGCGCATTGAGTTCCAGATCTTGACTATTGTATATAAATATTTCACTGATGGCGCGCCTCTTATCTTAAGGACCTTACTAGTACATTATGTACCTAAAAGAAGTGGTCTGCGTTCTGCCTCTGACACTCGAATTCTCACTGTACCTAAAACTCGTCTCACTACCGCCAAGAAAGGATGTTATGCCTCCGGCCCATTTTTGTGGAACGATTTACCGCGTCACATCAGGCATGCCTCATCACTGACTCAATTTAAGACGATGTTAACAACTCACTTATTCCACCGTCATAGTGCGAGTGATGTTTAACACTGGGTTTTTTTCTTCTTCATTTTATGTTTTAAATTTTGTTAAGCGCTGTGGTACCATTGTATAATGTGTAAGAGCGCTATATAAATGCTCATTGTTATGTTATGTTATGTTATGTTATAACCGGCAATATATAGTATTTTGGTAGTTTCTAGCAATATGGTTAATTTGTTGAAATAACCTTACACCCATAGTTGTTATTCAAAAGGGCTTCCGTCCAAGAAAATGTTTGGCAAAAGGGCTTAGATCCATTCACACTCTCCTCTAATGCATAATACTGCCCTCTATCAAAAGACAACTAAAGAATAAAAGGGAATTCTTGTTCCTGTTTTGTTCCTGTTTCGTTCCTGTTTTGTCCCCCTCCCAACTCCCAACGCCCGCCACTTACTGTTTAATTTGTAGATGGTGATTTTTTCAGGCCATTTTTGGTGAATGATTTTCTCCATGTGGTAAACTGTTTTTGTGCATTTTATTGTAATGTTTGGCAAAAGGGCTTACATTCATTTTTTTGAAAAATAAAGAACATTATAACAAAACAATTAAAAGTTAATCAGCCGAGTGCACCAATGACGGGTAGCTCAAGAATAGCGCTACCTCGCTAGTAACTGAGGCGTAACTCAAAATGTTGAGAGCGCCAATGCGGGGTAAGCTACTAGGCTAGTAACTGGCGGGTAATTTACGCTAAATGTTATACCTGACCGGACCCAAGAGTAAGTTGAGGCATAACGTTTTATGCCACAAGTCAGTCGATTCTAGCAGTAGCGTAAATGTGTTGTGAACATTGGAGGGGATGATTCGCTGATGCTGAAGGACCAATTGCGCTTGCATGCCCAGGGGGTGTCTATTTGAAGTGGAATGTGACCCCTCATAAGCTGAAAGATTTTGTATTTTTGAAAATGCATTCATGCAATTTGGTTATTTTTTTAGTCAAAATTTAGATCAACTCCTTTTGCCCATTCAAACACTAATCGCACTGACTTTGGATCATATTTTTACCAAAATGTACTAATTGTCCAAGGATCTTAAATAATGACTAAATAAATAAACTTATTATTGTTTTTATTAATTAAAAACTGATAAAGCCAAGTTTCAACATTATTGTGAGTGGAAGGGTAGAACTAGAGGAACGAAAAAAAGAAGCATATCGAGCCGTGCGTGGTCTGGGGATCGAACCGGGGTTCGGCGGTTAACAAGCAAATGACAAGGTATCCACACCACAGAAGTATTTGTGTTAAGAGATGTGTTATAATTGTATATAATTGTTTCCATCGGGTGCTTGTGTTTGTCATTAAAATTGTGCTTTTTGGTGCAATGTTTGTATGTGCCCCTCGCCCAAAATATGTTTGTAATGTCATGATAGTCCTTATTTTTGAAAAAGCGGTAAACAAACTTCGAAATTTTTGGCCATAAAATGGCATCATTTTTTTCCGGATCGCAGGCCGACTCAACGTGATTCTTGATTTACACTCACCTATGACCTAGCGAGTGACGACACGTTTTTAATATTACGGAGGACCATTCACGTCAGAATTTTACAGTAAACTATATGGCATTAACACTTGGCATATGCGCCAATTGATTTTGTAAGGGGACGATGCTGATTAAAGTGGATATTTACCTCGCTAGTTGCTATTCTGGTGTTACTCGCCAGTTATGCTCTAAGAATTACATCGTTAGTAAGTTATGCTACAGTTAAAGCATAACTACTAGGGAGGTAGCTTACCTCCCTATTAAGTTTCCCGTCATTGGTGCACTCGGCCGTAGACTTGATAAACATACTGTATTTGATTGGTATACTATGCATCTCTTTCATTATACACATACTATTTTAAAGCCTCAATCACACTACATGTAGTCCAGAGTTCTTTCTAGCTGTTTTCACAAAATCACTCAAATGGATGTAAGCCCTTTGCATATCAGCTCTTCATATGAGGAATATTTAATATTATTAATGAATGACATTTTACCACATATAATTTGTCAAAAAAGGCCAATAATATTATCGATATTGTGTTAGTCAAGGAGCAAAATATATATGTACAACTTTCGAGTTGCTTATAGTCGGCAATGGTATGATTCAACACACAGGGTACGTAGTATAATCATGATAGTTGTAGTAAAAAAAAACCAAGGATGTTGAAATGAAGGCATAGCGGTAATTAAATTCATGGTACAATCTATTCAACGATTTTTAAGTCCGTCTTTATTCTTATTTTGCGTATTGTTTGATAATGATTATACAATCAATCAGAGAGGAAAACCTCATCAAATTATGATATTGTTCTTCATAAAGTTGAAGGAACAGCTCTATTTTGAAGTAGAAGTATTCTGAATCGCCATGGTGACGGCATTTGTCTTGGCTGATTTTATGTCCCTTGAAGCTAATAATGGTAAAAATGTATTTTTAAACTCCTCTCGGTATCTAGGACTACATAAACTATAGATAAGTGGATTAATCGCGGAATTCATATACACACATATTTTGCCCAACCAAATGTAAATATTTAGTTCAGCCCAGAGCCAATAACGACGTTTTGTTACTCTGCTATAGTACATTATCCCGTTCAATGATTTGGTCTGTAAAAAACAAAAAAGAAACACCATTGAATATCACACAAATTGTGTTAACAAAGTTGTATCATATTGACATCGTTTATATTGAGATTATCAAGACACAATCATGTCTAAATTACATTATCTGGCAATGTAATAAATTACCCTATTTGTAATCTTTAGAAAACACGACGGTATCACATTTGAGTTATAATATAAATGTATGAGTTAAGTAAGTGATGCTTCATTTTATAAAGTTATCAATTTCTGGTAAAACTATATAAAAGTATATGAAACTATGGTCATTGTTTACTAAACATTCATTTAAGATTCATTAATGTACTATTGAAATACATTTGCCATATCAAATAGCCATTTGTAATTTGAAATGTAATGAATGGTAACAATAGAGCATTGATACTCACAATGAGATGCAGTACAAAGAACAGACAGCCATTGATAACTAACATACGGGTAACTTGTCGGCGAATGCCCGCTGTGCGATCTACGTTGGTGTCATCTACAACCGCTCTCCTGTTTCCAAGAGTATAGATGATACGTGCATACATATATGAACTGCCTAGAATAGATACATTGATGAAAAATGAAATCAAGAACATATTGATTAGATATTATTAAATCGCACAGGTTTGGTAACTGTGTCATTCTGCTCTGGAGAAGTCCAACGTTTGTATTTTATGCTTGCTTCTTTATAAAAAAACCCACCTGCAATGTAAACACATAAACGCTGCATAAGAGATCGTATGCTATTATAACAAGATATTAAAAAAAACCGGGTCAAAGTCGGAGAAATAAATTAACAGAGGACACGAATAAGAATCATGCGATATTTAGACATTGTGACAATATACAAAATGGAGAAATTGCATCAACATCATTTCTGTGGTAAAAATGCAGTCCCTTTTTGGCCAAAAATTAAAACAAACTAAAAATGGTTTCAGGTTTATGAATATTAAATAAACATGAGTCTGGGTTGATTGAATACATTTTGATACTAAATACCGACGACCGCGGAGTGCGATTTTAAATAGTATAGGACTTAATGGTATTTTAGTATGAAACAGATCATTTCAGTTACTTCCCATTCTTGAAAATGGTTAAAAGACCGCCCTCATTCCATTGTAATGGAATTGTTATTATGCCAGCCGGTAAAGAAATGTAAGAACCACAATTGAATAATAAATGGATTAGCCATGTAAGAGATCAGTAGGGTTCTTCATGCTGCTTTGGCACCTAGCATGCTCAGTGGTTTGTTGGTTGGAGCTTACACTAACGGCCCAAAGTGCGACATTTGTAAAACAATTTCAAACTTCAATTTGTTTCAGAAATTAGTGCTATTTCAGTTATTGTTAAACACTTGACAGTAATTAAATCACACTATAGTCTCTCTAGAGCAGTTTCGGTTTTAAAATTAGACCAAATGGTGAAAGAGGCACGGCTTGCAGCTACTGGCAAGACTGGATTGCCTTTGGCTATATAAGGCTGATTGAACTGGCCACATACCATGCTACTGAGCTGGGTGGTCCATATTGCCCGCTCTGCTTGTCCCAAAAAACTAAATGGGTCCAAAATCTGCAGAGCTTGTAACTTAAAAAGTAGAAAACGTAACTGCTTCGTTTTTAAGGATATCCAATTAAATATACTTAACCTTAATTTGTGAAAATGTGAGACCAATCAAACGCGAACTGTTTGAAATACAAAGCTTTCAACAGAGCGTGATTAGAACCCGGAAGGTTGTGTTATATTCTTTAAGAAATACTATATTATAGTATTTCTTAAAGAATATAACACAACCTTCCTTGCGCCTTTGATCTGTCTGCTTCACTAATGCAGCCATCGAGAGTACTACAATAGTTCTATTGTTAACGCCAGATAAGTAGAGAGGTTTCTAGTTAATCACCGATCTTTTTCCGATGCTTTTAACAATAGAACGAAATACCGTTGGAAAAGCGCTTTTAAATCGCTAGAAAAATGCTTTAAAAGCACTGAGAGTTTGGATATGGACCCTAAGTGAGTTAGACGCGTGTTTAAGTAAAACAAATGTACGAGAATTGCGTTTAGTTACACGCCGTGTCTAAAGTCAAAGTTAGACGCGTGTTTAGCTTAAAACCGTGTTTAACTACGTACGAGAATACGGGCCCTTATGTTTGGTAGGAAAGGATGAAATCATAGGTATTTTGGATCAATATTCAGCATTAGAAATACCCAATGCAGTAACCTTGTCGTTGAATATATACAAAACAGAGCAACTGTTACCCTGATACCATGCCTGGAAATAGCACCTGCCCACCTGCCCATAGCGGGTAACTTTTGTGTCGGGAAAAAGTACGACGGCGACCGACTCATGACTGGCAGGTAAATAATTTCAAACTCACGGTGTAAGTAAGTGTGAGAGTTACACTGGCTGGTGGAATTTCGGTCGGGCAGCTATTTCCAAGGCCGGTTTCCAATTTCGAAGAAAATAGTTCTTGAACTGCTTCAAAGATGGCAGTGTCTCAGAAGGTTAGTATTGATTTTCTAACAAAAATCATATGTAGGCCTATTTACACTTTTTATCCCCCTAATGACGAATATTTTCCTGAGAAAATCATTGTTATAAAGTCAAAGGCAAAACTTTGATGACATCAGCACGATGCGCAAATGCAACGCATGGACGGTTAATGGGCAAAATCGAAAAAAACCGGGTTCTGACCTTGCTCTATTCAAAGCTTTGTTTTTCTAAACCCTTACATCTGATTGGTATTATAATTGCACTAATTAATGTCAGATATATTCACTTTTATATTCATAAACATAAAGCAGCTATGTTTCCCATATTTTAAGTTATAAGCTCTGCAAACTTTGGACCCAGTTTTTTAGGACACGCTGTAGTAGAGTTTGGTCATTTTTTTTTCATTTCGAAATTACAATGACAATCCTTGTCATTATTTCTCCATAATAAGAACATGATATATTGTTCATATTGTCGTATCAATATCTCGTATACATTTTAAAGACATATGGGTACAAATACTGACTTAAAATACTTAAAAGCAATTCATAGACTCCACCACAAAACCAGAATCTGAATTCAAATGTCAAAGTCGGTGACGACTTTGACAAAATAGTGCTATTGTACAAGTGATCGAACACTGCGTATTTTGGACAAACCATCCACACGTTTTCATAATTTTCTCGGCTAAATATTTATCGATATAGTATTAACAACATCAAGTTGGAAGCACTCAGTAAAATGGACATAACTGGAAATTGCCCGCTTAGAAGCGCTATTAATTCGCTCTGGTAAACCTATTGTTATCAATACTACGAGAGGATTACCCAGTGCATATATTTAAATTCGGGGCTAACTGCATGGGTAAGTTTCCATTATGTTGCAAATTACATCTACGCTCGTGTGTGACACGCCTATAGAGTCTTTTTACTCCTATAGAGTCCACACAGCACAGATTAGCAGACGACGCTGGACATAGGCGTTTTCACGAGTATTCAGGTTAAAATATGCGAACGAGGTTACCTGATCAAGTGAATGGGACGACCGCTTTAAACAACGGTTTAAATTTAAAAAAATAGCATTTACAATTGGGATGATTAGCCATCCCGAACGGTTTTGGATTGGAAAATTTTTCTTCTAACCTATGATGAATTTTATGGGGTCATATAATCAAAATCCATTGTTACATTGAAACCAACGGAAATTCAAAATTAACGGCCGTTCGTAGCCACCGTCGTCTGCAGATTAGATTTATTTTGCTAGCGCCCTCAACGGGATAAATCCCAATAACACTAGTTTAAGATTACGTACAAATATAAAATACGTACAGTATACGTATTTTAGATTAGAAAAATACGTACAGTATACGTATTTTAGATTAGACACCTTGGAAATCATATTGATACATAATTGTATGCAAAAACAAGGATGGCACAAGCTTAAACTATAAATTGGATATCCTACAATCTTAAACTAGTTGAGGGCGCTAACGGAATAAATCTAATCTGGATCTAACCCCACAGAATGCGAGACGAATGCTGTGTGGACTCTATAGGAGTAAAAATACTCTATAGGCGCACTGTTAAAAATAAAACTGTAAAAAAACAGTAATTATTACTGGCAGCTGGGACTCACTAACAGTATGAACTGTTAAATTACGGTGGGCTGTAAAAATTCAAAAATACTGGGTAACTGTAAAAAAAACGACAGTTTACCTTGCAGCTGGGACTGTTAAATGACGGTGGGCTGTAAAACTACAAAATACTGGACAACTGTAAAAAAACAGTAATTATTACTGGCAGCTGGGACTCACTAACAGTATGAACTGTTAAATTACGGTGGGCTGTAAAAATTCAAAAATACTGGGTAACTGTAAAAAAAACGACAGTTTACCTTGCAGCTGGGACTGTTAAATGACGGTGGGCTGTAAAACTACAAAATACTGGACAACTGTAAAAAAACAGTATTTGTTACTGGCAGCTGCACTGTTAAAAATACGACCGTTAAAAAACAGCTATTATAACTGGCAGCTGGGACTCATAACGGTTAACAACCGTAAAATTACGTTGACGATAAAAATACGCTGGTATCAATCGACTACAACGTTAAACTACGATCACCGTAAATTAACAGATATTTTAACTGGCAGCTGGGACTCATAACGGATAACAACCGTAAAATAACGTTGACGATAAAAATACGCTGGGAACAATCGACTACAACGTTAAACTACGATGATCGTAAATTAACAGTTATTTTAACTGGCAGCTGGGACTCATAACGGTTAACAACCGTAAAATAACGTTGACCGTAAAATGTAATGTCCCGTTAATTTATTTAGTTTTGATGGTATTTTAACAGTATTTTGACGTTATTTTACGGACGTGTTTATGTGTTGTGAATATACATTTTACCTGTTAATTAACGGGGCTTGTGTATAATTTCGGACATTTTATGCAATTTTATGTGTCATTTATTAACTTTATGTGTCAATTGTAATATGTGTCATATGTTTATTCTGCTTCCGCAATTTATTAAAGATTTTTAGATGAACTTACCTTAACTTGACCGGACGGGGATTTGAACCCGGGACCTCTGTATTGTAAGTCGGACGCTTTACCGACTGAGCCAACGAAGTAGTTAATAATGTCGAAGTTAACCGTTAATATACAGGGAGTCGTTATATTACGGGATTTTACAATTTTTGGGTGTAAATATTGTTTAAGACGGTTCGTTTTAAAACGGTAAAATCCGTATATTATTCCTGTAAATTAACGTCAATTTTTACGTTTGCTGTAAAAAAAAACCGGAATATTCTACAAATAACGTTAGGCCTAAAAACAGTAGACCTACATGTGTCATAACGTGTTTTACCGTCAAAATATTCACATCAAGACCTAGGCCCTGGCCTTCATACATCATGTACATCGAGTAGGAGGCCTATTATTACCGTAAATCGTACCTCGAGTGTAAACCTATTGTTTTTATGTCCACGTGGAAGCCTGCTATTGCAGCGAACAAGTGTAACCACGGCCCCAGATAAAATTTTGAATAAACACCAACCCTTTCGTTCAAAAAAGAACAGAAAGCAGATATTCATGAAGGTTATTTGCTTGTACTTAATGTTCAGCATATCACATAAATCAGGCAGTTGTTGCGCCTGATGTGGATCTCCACAAAAAACCAATCCTACTGGAGACAGATCTTCATGTAGCTCCATCACATGATAAGCATTAGGAGCTAACTCATACATGCATGTGTCATTGAATTTGTTTTTACAGAAAACATCGGATGACCTATCTGTATTTTATGAAATGGGTCGAAATAAATCAAAATGGTTCGAAACGAGTCGAAATGAATCAAATGGGTCGAAACGAGTCCAAAACAGTGAAGTGTGTTGAAATACACTTCACTGTAGGTGTTGAAATAATTAACTAATGTGGGTGTCGCCGTTTAAATAATAACAGTTGTTTTACGACCAAATAAATCCTGTCAAATTAAGGTTATTTAATAAAACAGTAATTTTACATTTCTTAACGCTGTTCTTTTACATTAAGCTACTGTAAAAATTAAAAATAACAGGGTTCGCGTTATTTAATTGCCGTAAAATTACTATTTCCTATATCAGAAATGTAGAATTACAAACATTTGTTGTTATGTCACTACTTTATTACCATTTTTATACTACAAATGTAATTATACACTTTTCCGTCGTACTTTTATGATATAAATACCGTAGATTTGTTAAAAAACAGGACGGACCGTTGTTTTACGACAAAATAATCCTGTAAAATTACGATTATTTGTTTTACGACAAAAAAATCCTGTAAAATTACGATTATTTTTAACAGTGTACGAGAGCTACACTGCGGTCAACGTAAAAACACTATTCATTGTATACTTCAATGGGGGTTGTTTTTTTTTCTCCCCCACCAGACTCAAGCATAAGTAGGCCTAAAATATTTGAAAAAAAAACCTTCAATTGTATTTTTACAAAGTATAGGCCTATGTCACTTAACATGAAAATCGTCGTTATACAAATAACGATAGGCCTACACTGGGGTGAGCGTAAAAACACGATTCATTGTCAACGATGATGATATTTTTACAAAGTATATTTCATTTAACATGAAAATAGCCGTTATTTTACAAATACAAACACTATTTATACGAAAGGCAACGTAAAAATACGATTCGTTGTCAACTTCGATGGTGAAATATGGGTATTTTTACAAAGTATATTTCATTTAACATGAAAACGCCGTTATTTTACAAATACCAACACTATTTTGTGAGAGATACACTGCAGTCAACGTAAAAACACGATCCGTTGTCAACTTCGATGGTATTTTTACATGAAAACGCCGTTATTTTACAAATAAGAACAATATTTATACGACAGATACACTGCGATCAACGTAAAAACACGATCCGTTGTCAGCTTCGATGGTATTTCTACAAATTATATTTCATTTAACATGAAAATGCCGTTATTTTACAGAAACGAACACTTTTTATACGATAGATACGCTGCGATCAACGTAAAAACACGGTCCGCTGTCAACTTCGATGGTATTTTTACAAATTATACTTTATTTAACATGAAAACGCCGTTATTTTACAAATACGAACACTGTTTATACGACAAATACGCTGCGATCAACGTAAAAACACGATCCATTGTCAAGTTCGATGGTATTTTTACTTTGTTTTACATTTAAATTGTAATTCTACGTTAAATATCACTGCATAAATACGTTAGGTTTGTTAAATTATTGTGTCGTCTGTTTTTAAAGGGCAAACATGCTGTAAAGTTACGATTTTTCTTTGTAAAATTACAAGTATTTTTAACAGTGCGTGTCACACTCGTGCCTTTAAACTACTCAACACAGCCGGTTGGTTGCACACGAGAATTATGTCATATATAGCAACCAGCTTTGAAGGGAAGGCGAATATTTAAATTTGTTGACGGTTTTTAGGGCATAGCTACGGGCCTTGTAACCTAATGATGATAATAATATACTTACCTAGAACAGATAAGATGAAGGAGCCCATTTCAATCCAAAACTCCGCGTGACCAAGGGGCATTTTTATATACGTATTGGGAGTGGGGAGAGACTGGCAAGTTCCAATTATTTTGGGATAATGAGCATATGCTGGTGGATATGAGACACACTGTGCATGGTATTTGGAATTCACAACTCCGTTGACAATTGATACCACAGCAGCTATTATCCAGCATGTTACTATGAGACGAACAGTTCTTCTTTTACAAGATATACCTCGATGGTAAAGTGGAAAGCATATGGCTACGAATCTCTCATATGTGACTATGTTTACTAAGAAAAGAGATGCATAGTAGCCCCAGTAGGTAAGAAACGGGTCTAATGCGCATCCAAGTGATCCGTAGAAATACCTGTCTCTGTTAATTGGAGATACACTTGTTTCAGTTATGTGCACAGTAGTGGTATATGCAGAATAAAACAAGTCCGCTGCTGCAAGATTTGCCAGGTAAGCGTTCGTAGTTGTGTGCATAGACTTTTGTTTTGCAACGACGAACAAAAATGACAGATTCATCAATACACCGAAGACTCCTATCGTCGGTTGGACACGTGAAAGTAAAAACCTGTCAGTCCATGTTCTTTCCATGTATGGTAAAATGGATTCTGCTAAATAGTACGTGTTGTTTTCTGTGCAAATCATTTCCTTTTTTGTTCTTTGTGCGATTAGCTCGATTCTGTGAGCAGTTTATCTTAAACCTGTATTTTGAATGTTAAGAATAAAATGAAATGACATTATAGGTAAGCTTTTATACTGCAGTCGTCGAACTGATATATTGTATCACCGGACAAAGGAAACACACCGCATAACTGAGAGACTGAATAGAACAATATAAGGAACACGCAGTCATGAATTTATTATTTAATTTGCAAATAAGGCGTTTGTGAAGCATTAACAAAACTTCCGAATTGCATGGTTACAATACCAATTGCAACTATTAATGCCATTTAGTTTAGTTTAGTGAAATATTCATTATCAATTAAACACCGTTCCCAGTGTTTAAAATAATCTGTATACTTACGATTTCTTTACCTTCAGTTCGAGTCCGTTAATATAGATATCGGTTGTGACTGTCGTGGAATTTTGACGATATCTCTTTTTATAGTATAATCAAGTGATTCACGTGATTCGTTATAATATTTGTCTTGTGAGCATTCTATAACCGGATATTACACTACCGCAGATACCTCAAAACAAACGGGAACAAAAGCTTCTGTTTAATTGCCCGGCGTTTCGGAATCTGAGTGTATAGTTCTGGTTACAAAATGAGGGTATTTTCTATCTAGGTGATCTTTTGGATGTCCCTTTGCGCTCATTTTGACGAAAAAAACATTGATGGCACCACTTTACCCGGGGTAGGGTATGCCGTCGAAATCCAAGGGTTGTCACCTTAAAATATTTTTAAAATCTCCATTTTGAAAGATATCTTAATTGTATGGTTCTGAATCCTTATTATAGCATATTAACTTCATTTCCACACTTTAAATAAACAAAAAGAAAGGGTGACATTTGGATATTTGAAAGTGTTAGCGAACATTTCAATGTTGGCCTATATTTCATTCACATACGAAAACGGCATTTTGTGGTCGGCGATGTTTAGTGACGTCATGCGTGGGATGGTTGTCCTTTTTTGGCATAAATACTGGAGAGCAAGGGGTTTCTCTAACTCGCGATAATGCCTGAACCAAAGCTAGACTCGCAAGTAATATTAAAATCCCTCACCAAATATCGCTATCACATTGCGTAAACATACATTGTACAATTGCTGCAGCGAGAAAAACTGCTGTTTTGCGCAATGCATGATGGGAAATGATCATAGCCCGCAACAGGTAAACAAACGGTAATAAACGCAATTTTTCACCCGCGATTTTGCAGTTGTTCTTGAAGTTTTGATCAAATTTCAGACAAATGAAATTCAGACAGCAAGGGGTTTATTTGCAGCACCCGCTGACCGCTGATGATGATGACATCGATTAAGAAGGTGGTGTTTGTCGCCGCGATTTGGGAAAGCAAAAATAAAATTATTGTAATATAGTTCCAAATTCGGCAGCCATCGCCTCGGAAAAAAACTCCCCTGCGCTCTGGGGTCAAGCTACAGACATAGGATGGTTGAATCATCCATTCATACCTTTCGTGTTGTGTTTCCGGATTGACTATTACTTTTATATTTATGTGTTGTAATGCACAATTTGATTTCTTGCTTTATACCATTGTTCAAACTTGTTGTGCAATTTCATAGTAATACTAGTATTTATTTTGTGTGAGTGCTGAATGAATAAATGGGACTCATCTCAGCCTTCATAGTCATAACCCTCCCTATGATCATCAGGTCTGCACTGTATTCTTCAAATGTCAAGGCATTTACCACATTCATTCACAAATCACAAGTCACCACGGTTCAAGTTAAAATGATCTTCAACAACTCCCCCATACCTTAAGTACAGTAACAAAGCGTTGTTGATTTGAGATAAACCCACTCTTCATATGAAAATTAATAGGATGGCGAATCTTATTTGGAAAATTGTAAACAAACAAAAAATGTTCGCAAAATGTGTTCATTTTTTCGCCCGTTTTTTCGGCGTATAAATGCATTTCGCCGTGCGATCCTTAAAGTTAGCAAACAGCTTTATATACCAAAATGTAGCGATATCCCTGAGGCGAGGGCCATATGTCACGGATCATTCCTAAAGCCACAATTTTAGCCGAAACGGTCGCTACCCAGCAGAGAATCGCCATTTTGTATTATCGCGCGGTGAAATGACATCCCTCTGATCTATTTGGACCGTACCACTATTAAAATGGAGGGATGTGTTTAATTTGATACAAATATTCTGTAAACATATATCAAAATGTGTTATGTAAATTAAACGCATTCTTGATTTAATTTTTCTCTGAATATTAAAGGTGGTGTGTAAATAAAATGCTATTTACAACATATTTTAAATTCCACAATTACTTGCGCATTAATTTGTCTTCTCTAGTGTTTACCTTTTGTAACCCATCCCATTCAGAAGTTCCCTCGCCCATTTACAGGGAACGGACGATGTCCAAATAAGGGCCTAATTATAATAAAACGTAAACATTTTGTTCCGTTTTTGAAAGAGCAGCTATTTGTTTATGTCAAATTAAGCCTATTAAACCACGTTTTTTACTTGTTTTCATCAATTTTCCAAAACGCTATTCACCTGATTTTTCACATCCACCAAAAAAACCAAAACAAAAGTGGGGGGGGGGGGGGGGGGGGAGGGGAAAAAAAAAGGAAAACAATTAAGAAAGCCGGGCGGGGAGGCATGCGAGGGACATAAGAACGTTTGGAGTTTATTGGACGTCGGTCAGGATACATACGCGTACGTACGTTGACTAGAACCGATCGTTTGGAGGTAACTAGTATAACTTCTTTCTGGCATAGGCCTATATTAAAAGCCAATATTGATCGGAAATAAAGTGATTGCTTTTCAATAAAATATTGGTCAAAATTACACACCAAATCGCACCAAATGGGTTCAATTTTTTTTTTTAAATCCAATTCTGAGCGGGGGGCACATCACCCCTCAGACTCCCCCCTGTTCGAGCTTTTAAACAATCTATACTTAAATCAAGAAAATATCAGTGTATATGCTCAACTTCTTTCTTGCATTGATAAAAACAAAATATTGATTGGAAATGAAGAGGTGGCTTTTCGATAAAATGTTGGTCAAAAGTACATCCCCCTCAGACTCTCCCGGTCCGAGCTTTTAAACCATCTATACGTAAATCAAGAATATATCAGTAATGCTCAACTTCTTTCATGCATTGATAAAAACAAAATATTTATTGAAAATGAAGTGATGGCTTTTCAATACAATATTGTTCAAAAGATACTAGTACACCAGATCGCAATAAATGAGTTCGAAAATTGAAAAAGCACCCCCCCCCCCCCCCCCCCCCCCCCCCCCCCCCTCAGACTCCCTCCTGTTCGAGCTTTTAAACCATCTATACTTAAATTAAGAATATATCAGTATTATGCTCAACTTCTTTCGTGCATTGATAAAAACAATATATTTTGAAAATGAAGTGATGGCTTTTCAATACAATATTGGTCAAAAGTGTACACCGAATCGCACCAAATGAGTTCGAAAATTGAAATATTTTCTACTTCTGAGGGGGGCACATGCTAGTATTGAAAACCCGATCACAATTGCCCCATAGACCAATTCAGTGATGCATAAACAATAGAAAACAAAAGGGAGTAGTACACGTCTTTTGGCTGTATCTCAAAATCGATATTCCCGACATCCGACTCATTTTGCTTGACTGCATCACAATTATATTGGAAAAATCGTTGCTCAATATGCGCAATTGTGTTGAAAATGTGTATCGTGATCAGGATTTTTTACAGTAGGCCTATAGCATGCATGATAGAATCTAGATCTCACGTGCCGTATTTGTGTATTTCTTATATTGATTTTTAAAAAGCTGCGTTTGGCCTGAGTGGATCAAATCATTATGTCAAAATGAATCTAGGAGTAGTGACAATGAGATCAGCATTATCATGAGTATTTATCTATTTTTAATTTTGTGGATATTTTCTATATTAAAGGCCTATGTATTTGCGATCGATCATTGTTCATTACGTGACCCCCCCCCCCCCCCCCCCCCCCCCCCCCCCCCCTCCATCATGTTCATTTGAACGCGGGCGAATGGGAATGTAAAACTGTAAAGACATTCCGTAAATGTTATGATAAAAATGACTAACAAATGGGTTGCCAAAGCGTTTTACTCCCAACATGAATAATACCGTTATAGAATTGAATGGCACCCTCCCGTTACTTTTACAAGTAATGACTGGCAGCTGGGTTGCCGACGTTTTACCGTAAGTGATTGTGCAATAATTATGAGCCCCGATGAGGGTGAAATTTCCGAATGGCGTTCCAAAAATCGCTTGCCCTCCCCCCCCCCCCCCCCCCTCGCGGCGTTCCAAAAAAACGCCACCCCCCTCGCGGTGTGCCCAAAAATCTTTGCCCCCCCCCCTCCCTCATTGAACATGCCTAATTGTGGTAACCCCCATATTCCAAACCTTAAATGACCTAGATATATGTTGCGGGTGTAGCGAGCAGAACATTTTGCATATTTAAAGTCACATTCAGTGATATTTTCAGTGATATTTTGTGATATTTTGTCCAAAAACTGATCAATAAACATTAATAGGTTCGTTTTATCATGACAGCTCATAATTTTGATGCAACAATTCAGTTAAATCCCTTTGTAGGCCTACCCGTTTCGTCGTTTGATTCGGTTTCCGAATTTGACAACCTTGCACGATCGTAGCGTAGCCGAATTTCTGTGTCCCCGCGCACACGGAAATTCCAACTTCATACTTTTGTATCTCTTGTCACAGAAACGCTGTTTCTGACCGAGTCGAAGCAGGGGTAAGTTACCACATAGGAGTTCATTCTAAATGTGAGAACAAAACGGCAAGTGTGGCAGAAAGTGTAGTTCGGAATCGAAGATCACTGAGTGCTTCTTTAAACGTTTTATACCACTTTTCTAAGTCGTTTATCGCATTAAAAGGTACCTGAAACATGTTGTGCCAAAAATTGACTGCCCCCACCCTCGTGGCTTGCCAAAAAAACCTGCCCCCCCCCCCCCCCCTCGCGGCTTGCCAAAAAAAGTCACCCTCCCAATTTCACCCTCCCCCGGGGCTCATAATTATTGCACAGCCCCTAAACATTATTTAAAAAAATCTCCCATAGATTTGTAGATTTATTTGTAGAACATTTTGTTCCAGTATCGCTCGATACTGGAACATGTAAATCGTTCCAGTATCGCTATTTCAGCTTTAAAAATTAGCGACATTTTTACGACGTTAGCTTTGAGTGCATTATAGTTATTTTGTCCTTTTTCAAATACGTGTTCAGTTGTTATATATGAATTGCGGGATTTTTTTCTATTATTTGTTTGAAGGAAAAAATGTCGTAGTGTTTTAAAATATTGCGAGGGAAAACCATCTCATTCATTATGGTTTTGGAACAACATTGTTTATGCTGGTGTACTACACACTAAATGGGGTCGTTCAATATATTTCTCTCGGCTCTGAAAAGAGCTTTTATAGGCCGTCCTTGATACTGATTAAAATATTGGGATTTTTGCGTTGAAAACCCTATGTTTGCATTGAAAAACAAACAAGTAGCTATGTCGTGACATTCCGATATGGAGTTTTTTTGCAAACATTTCAATGTTGGCCTACATGTATATTTCACTACACAAATATAAAACGGCATGTTGAGGCCATGTTTATAATGTCATTGTGACGTCAAGCGTAAGATGTTTGTACTTGTCACGAATAACCAAACAAATAATAATAATGAAGTGTCTCAGACAACAGCTTCGACGGGTCCATCTAAAAAGAACAACCAGTTGCAGTCATTAAGAAACGGAAACACCGACACATATCAACACTAGACACTCGCCAACGTATAGAATAAACCGCACGAGAGAAGAGACGAACCTCCCAAAGATTCCCGTCGGTTGACACTTGACAGGCTGTTTTGAATACCACAAAATGGCTCTTTTCAGAGCCACCTTTTTTCCAGAAAGAGAAATAACCATACAAGCCAACTTCGCCGATATTGTATTGGGTAATACTGGCACATTTTTCATGTTCCAGTATTGGGCGATACTGGCACTTTTTTAATGTTCTAGTATTGGGCGATACTGGTACATTTTTCATGTTCCAGTATTGGGCGATACTGGAACATTTTTCATGTACCAGTATCGGGCGATACTGGTACACAATCTACCAGTATCGACCGATACTGGAACAAAATAATGTACCAGTATCGATCGATACTGGTACATTATTTTGTTCCAGTATCGGGCAATACTGAACCATTTTAAACGTGCCAGTATCGAGCGATACTGGAACAAAATAATGTACCAGTATCGAACGATACTGGGTGTTCTAGTATTGGTCGATACTAGTACAGTCTAGTATCTGGGAGCTAAAGTACACTTTTTCCTATATTTTTATAAATTTGTCGAGTGATTGGTACTAATCATTCTGGGAGAGCAACGATGATGAGGGTGAGAGTTAATATTAAGGAAAGTTAGATACGTAATAAATAAGTCAGTGTTTTTATGACTGGACTTATAAATATTCTCAATTCCTATTTAATTTCATCTAACCAGGGTCATTTACCGGGTACACTAATATTTCTTTTATGGATTTTGTTTATGTTTATTAATGTTAATGAAAATTAGATGACAAACATCTGTATGAAAATGTTGTACGTAATAAATAAGTCAGCATTTTATGACTGGATAATTATTATCAATTCCTATTTAATTTCATCTAACCAGGGTCATTTATTTGTATGTATACGTGATGTGATCAAACAAAAGGAGTCGGATGTTGAGCATGATCAAATTAAACATTTTAAATGATACCAGTTGCTGAAACCCTTTGGTTCTGAAGATACAGATTCGGTGATGTATAACCAATTGGAAAGGGAGTAGCACACTCTTTTGGCTCTCAAAATCAATACACCCGACTCATTTAGCTTGATCGCATCACATATTGTTCTATTATAATTAATACCACAGGTGCATTGTACAGTTGGTTGGGACAGGGTAACTTTATAAATATTCAATATTTATTTTCTATCATATCAACAAGGACAAAGGACAAAATACAATGACAATTTAACAAGTAATATGATGGAGGAGGAACAACTAAAAGCAAAAGACTGGCGTCAAACAAAGTTAACACTACAAACTAATACATAAGAGTAAACAAATACAATAACAGAATTATGAGTTTAATATGACCAAAAAAAAACACAAAAACAAACAAATATAGACAAACGAAAAGGTAGCAATTATAAGCAACATGATTTTTGTATTGTTTTATGTTAGTTTTGATTTAAGTTAATTAACTTTGGCTTTTGCTTAAACAAAGTAATAGTATTGTACACAATTTCAAATTACCCATTTCAGTACTGCATGACGGAAGGTTTAACTGATGAAAGAAGAGATTCGAAAATATTTAAAGACAGTATACCGTGTACAATATTTTTCTACTTAATTGTTTATAGGTCTATTAATTTATGTTATGACTACGATATTGTTGTAATAGCTTAACAATAATAATAGTAATAACACTAATTAATATACCTTGAGCTCAAAAAGTACAAACATGTATTCATACTAGGGGCATTGTACTGTTGGTCGGGCCAGGGTAACTTTATTCATACCAGGTGCATTGTACTATTGGAGGGGCCAGGGTAACCTTATTCATACCAGGTGCATTGTACTTTTGGTGAGGCTAGGGTAACTTTATTCAGGTGCATTGTACTGAACTAGAAGTACCAGAATGCCTTTATGTATTTCGATCGCGTTGATCCTAAGTTTGAAAAATGAAATCAAACGAACAAAATAGAGACAAATAAAATATGCTTAGAAATTATGACAATTGGTTATCTACTGAAAGTCGAAAACCCTTGAATCGTTGCTTCGCTATTCAGCATGTTCAGAGTGTCTCAAAAAGCCGGCCTCAACGAATGTGTTTATAATATAAGTACGCGTTTTAAGCAGTGGCGTAACAGCCGGGGGGCAGGGGCACAGTGCCCCCTGAAGGTGCTCAGCAGGAAATTCAAACCTACCCAACAGGAAAAATAGGGGGAAGGGGAAAGAGGAAAAGAAGGGGGAAAGGGAAAGAAAAGAGAGAGAGAAAGGAAAAAGGGAGGAAAAAGAAAAAGGAAAAGGAGAAAAAAGGTGAAAGAAAGAAAAGAAGAAAGGGAAAGAAAGAAAGAAAGAAAATTTCGCAGTACAAAAAGCAACAACGCGAAATTTTGTGACCGTGCGAAATTTTTAGACCCGACCCTAAAACAATTATTTAAGCTATCATGGAATTTTAATCTGTTTCGCTCATTATCAGTAAAATACCAGGACGCTCTGAAGAACAGCGGTTTTGACCACCAGCTCAAGTTCAACTCCGAGATCCGAAAAAAGAAACGCTCACGCAACAGAAACATCGTATATGGTTCAATGGTAGGCGTTGTAACATGTACTTATACCGAACATTATATGGGCGGCCAATGGGTGTACATATATTGAATATATACTTGTAATTTGTAAGAGATTTATAAATTATGATAACTTTTTTGTAATGAATATTAATAAGTAATATGAATATTGATGATTAATTTGGGATCCTCTTGGATCATCTCGGTTCAACCTGGACCATATCAGTTCAATCTGGATCAATCATATTTATGCTCATTATAATTCATATTGCTAATTAATTAATTAATTATTATCTATACACATTAACATATCAAAAGATAATCAAAAAGTGCTCAACTGATAAATCAGGAGCGTAATATGTATTGACAACCGTTTCTGGTTAGACTAGCCATTGAACAAAGTGCTCAATACCGTAAACGGTAGAGCGTATAAAAATTCAGAGGTATAGACCTTCCGGAATATTATCGCTACTCTGAGTTTCATGGACAATCCCATACGGTCATTTTGTCCAATCATCAGGCGAAAAGATGTCTCTCTGATCGAAGGTCTTTGACACATTGAAAATGCGAATACACAATCAATATATACATACTCAACTGTGACTATGTGGACACTCCATATACAGCATTGTGTGGACGTGAAATAATTGTATATATATCGGTATATTTTTATTTATATATTTATGTATATATAAGGTTTGGGCTTATTTCCTTAGTTGAAAGACATCAATTACTTGAAACCACAGCAATTCAGGAACTTTTGTTTCACACCAGAGGCTGGAAATCGTCCGAATTAGAGTGGTTTCTAACGGTTGTAACATTGACGCACTGTTACAACCGTTATCAAAAAAAAGTCAGAAAATGTCATGGAACTCAAAAACCTGACAACATTTTACAATATTCAGGTAGCCTCAATGTGATGAATTGCATAAATAAAGGAAAGCCCACTTTGCGATTAATATGTGCTTCAAAAAGTCATCAAGTAGGTCATTTTTAATGTTTGACGCACAGACATTTGTGCGTCAAACATTAAAAATGACCTCCTGAAGCCCATTATTAATTGAAGAGCGGCCTTCCCTTGATTTATGTAATTCATCACATTGAGGCTACCTGAATATTGAAAAAGGACTTTGAAATGTTGTCAGGTTTTTGAGTTACGGTGGTAACAGTGCGTCAATGTTACAACCGTTAGAAACCACTCTAATTCGGACGATTTCCAGCCTCTGGTGTGAAACAAAAGTTCCCGAATTGTTTAGATTTCAAGTAATTGATGTCTTTCAACTTAAAAAATAAGACCACACTACATACATGGTAAACTTTTAAATATTCAACCGTTTGAATATTCTTGACGCACATAACGGTTGTAACATTAACGGTTGTAACATTGACACACAATTTCCCATAGGGTTTGTGTACAAACAAAATGAAACATTAAGGTAGGATTCTGAAATTTTGCTCACTATCTCTTTGTTACTAAAATAGTGCTGGCCAAATATGAACTAGAAAATCAATTTAAAACAAGTTTTATGGCCACATACATAAATTGACCCTAGGGGGTCTCATTACTGTGGAAACACCCATATATGGTCGAATCCAACGAAAAGTGTCCACGGCTAGATTTTTAGGGTCCAGTTTCAAAATGCTTCGATCTCTTATTCTTTTCCCCACTCAAAGTCAACATATCAAGCTTGTATGGAAAAAAAGTGTCATCACTAATCTCTCAAATTGACCACGTGGCGGAATGATGAAGTTGAAGGTACACTTCTCAATGTTACCTACAAATACAAGTACTATATTTTGATTAAGTGATGATTATTCCACCTATTTACATATTTCATTCAAATTTGTGATTGTTTTGTATTCAGAAGATGCTAATGCTGATAGAAAGTGATCATATTTGTCCAGGTACTCATTTTGTTTTATTTTTTAGATTCACACAGTTAGGTAGCATTTTCACGCTCTCAATAATTTGAAACACGAGGTTGAGTCACTTTGTGTACTTTCACCAAGATGATTTTAATGAACATTTGTTTTCATGTACCTCAAAGAGGGGGAATGACCCTTTCTGTAAAATTTAGAATTTTGAGCATGCGCCCAAAACCTAAGTACATAGAGGAATGTGGACATTTGGTATTCGAAAGTAACAGTTAATGTATAAGTAGGTAAGAGAAGTAAAACTGTAATAAATTAATGTTCTGCTTAATCTATGTTACATTTTGGGGTGAAATAATCATGCAGGGTTGTTAACAATATTTATTTTATTTTAAATAAACATGTTAAAACATGTTTAAATCCTAATAGTATGAACATATTCCCAGGAGTTTACTTTTAATAGGTACTAGAATTTTTATTTAATGTTGAAAAAATATACAATATATAACTGTCAGTTGTAATTTTGAATAGGTTTATTAAGAACAATATGTCAGGCAACATTTGTTAAGCATTCCTATAAGAGAAAACATGTTAAGACTTAAAACACGGTAGCTTACATTGCAATAATCAAAGTATTCGTAGGTAACACATTTGTTCTCAACATCAACTTCGTTGATTAGGAACAGTTGGATTCGTTGATTTAACATAGGTTTAAGGGCAAACTTGTACTCGACGTAGTTTTTTTATGTCCTGAATCGCGTGTGAGGGGGAATGTCGTATCAAAATGGTGTCTTACTTGATAATGGTGTCTTACATTATAAGTATATTTAAAAATGTGCGCTCAGCGCTGCTTTTAAAAAACAATCAGAATTGCGTAATATTCAACATTTGAATAGAACAGCAAGATTAACCAAATAAACATTAAAATAATATAAAACCATGTTCCTATTTCTAAGATATGAAAGAAAACACCCTAAGCATCAATAACCTTACTAGTGATAGACATATACTGTTATTATTCTTGATCCCCTAATTTGGTTAAGGCATATTGAATAGAATTAACCTTTCACACATGATATTTATGGCAGAAAATGTTTTATACGCCTAAAACCGTCATTAAGGCGACAGAGAACAATGCGTTTTATTCCGTCTTTTGTTCATTAGGGCGATATCTATTGTTTAAAATGACGTTAAGGCGAATTTCTTTTCCAAAGAAATTCGCCTTATTCCACTATTAGGATGATTATTATTATGCTAACGTATCTGATCATCCAATTTTGTTAGTGTATTTCTTGCTTGACTTTCAATTATTAAGAATGTGCGTTTAACTTCTACAAAACAGTCAGAAGTGTGTAAGTATATTTAATATCTGATTTAAGGCAGGATGATGACAACATACATATCGTACTGGGTTAAAATTTCGTAAAGGTATAGTTAAACAATCAATTAACTCGCTAGTAATAATAATATTATTACTGATCTAATTTGGTAAAAAGCATGTTCATCATTAAAACTAAACATGACAAAAATTAAGCACATACATGTAGACACCTTTGATCATTCAGCCTTGTAATCTCTACTTTACAAGTTTAGTAGTTCTTGTTGTATTCTGTGTGTAGTTAGTTCTTCAGGTCTCACATGTCGCGAGGATGAATTATATCTAATAGAACATACTCTTTATTGCCTTTTGCTGGAGATCCAGCTTATGGAGTTGCGCACTATGCACCATCAGCACTTTCGTATATGTTTGAGTGGTGTACATGTATAGCATGTATTTGTCAGTTTCAAAGACATCATATGACCAACATTTTGTAAACATTTCATGATTACGTTTCTGGTAGGGAGGGGGTTGTCTGAGTTGTCATTTTTATAGGGCTTCATCGATCATTTGGTTTGTTCCCTTATGTGGTAAAATGAATGGAAAATAACTGGCCATGATCTGCATGATCGTGGTTATTACCATTACCATTTATGGGCATAATTTTCATTCCGCGTTCATTTGATACACAAATAAGGGGGAAATAGGAGAAATATATACGTTTTAGTTGCTGATAAGCCAACACGGGAAAAAGCCCACCCATCTCCATCAAGTGGGAGGCATGGAATATATCAGAATCAAAACGAGCCGGGGGTTTCTTTTCGAAAGTGAATTTGCAACTAATTTCTGAAGAAAAAAATATTTTAAGCTCTATGAATCATGCGTTGTGTAGCAGAAATTAAAACTGGTCACGAAATCTATGCCCATGCATGTGTTGTCGGAGCCTCCAGATCTCTGGCTTAAGAGTGTGACCCCCGCGAGAGTGACTTGTGGCAAACGTAAAATGGGCGGAGCTATATCTTTCATTAGAATGCTTATAAGGGGGCTTTGGACACAGTTTCATTAGATCAGATTGATTCTGTTGGAAACAGAATTTGCGGAAAAAGAAGAAGATAACAAATCATTGAGAACTTCAAATATATCGGTAAGTACACTAATTATCTTTCAATATTATATATAAATTCAAAGTTTAGACCTTCCGAGAAGGGGAGTCGTTACTCTGAGTTTCATGACGACAAGGATATATAATTATAGCTAGTATACCTTCATACAGGAATGCAATAATTGACGAATGGTGACAACTAACGTATGCTATAGCCTATGTACGCCGGAATCATTGTTACCTCATTTTGACACTTTACGAATCCAGCACAAAATGTTTCTTGTCGAACTCCAGGAACTTCGACAGAATAGGAAGCACTGACATTTGTTTGTGGACATGAATTGAGACGAAGCTTAAAATTTTATAACTTCAGAAAATGATAAAAAACGGAGTTTTGAGATAAAACATGGAATCGTTAATAGAATGAAATAACTTTGATATGTGGTGTTTCAATATGGATGAATGCAATTCTAAAATTAAGCAAACGGTCAAAAAGAATTGCATTAGGTGCAAAAATGCGTTGTTGGGGTGGGGTTCAAAATAAAAGAGCAAAAAGGAAAAATGCATACTGCAAATAATTGCCTTAGTCTATACTATATGTGGTTGTAACATTTTTTCTTTAATCGTCGATCTGAGCAATGATGCCTTTGCTATCTAATATGTTATATATATAAGTTGTTAAGTTATAAGTTAGTTATTTGATTAGTTAGTTAGTTACGTATTTAGTTATGTATTGTTTTATTTTTTTAATTGGTATTTTTGTTCTTGTTCTTTTAAGAACAAGAACAAAAATAGCAATAAAGCTAAATTATAAGATTTGCACAAAGAGAAACAAGAGGACGCCCCAATTTTCATCAAACTGCGGTTTTTACGCGGTTGTAATGTACATTGATAAACTAAGATACCATGTGAAAATGTAAGTCAACGGTGGGGTAATTGTGACAAAATCAATGATTTGATTACTTTGACGTGGGCTGGGTTGGATAATTTAGTCTGCATGTACGTTCTATACAATAATAGTCTAATAATACAGTAAAATGAGCACACATCAATAAGGTAATGGAGGTCTTATTAAATGGACGAAGGGCAGCAAAGCATGGTTGATTTGGCTGAGCAAATTTATAATTAAATACAGCAAAGTCAACAATTGTATTTATGCTGGGTCAAAGTTGATCCAGAATGAGTCAAATTTGAGCCAAAATCCGAGTGTGCTGGGATAAAAAGTTTACCTTGCCACCGGTTGCCGGTGTGAAAGCAATCATAGTCCCCCTGGAGTTTAATATACTTCTGGTAAAAAAGATATTATATTGAAAATGTCACGGAGTAACCGCAATCAATGATCCGTACATTATCTGTACATTTCTATAACATTTCTTTGTTACCCGGACTATAACTCCGGAGGATTATATCTCCTTCTACACCGGGATTCATAGCGCACGGCCTTAACCCCCTGAGAACTACCGGCCGATTGGTCAGAAAGATGGATACATCATTTATTGCACCAATCAGAGACAGTGTTAGAATAATTGTATCCCTGATAAAGATTGGAGTGAAATATTTTACAAGCTGCATTTTAATTGGCTATTAAAATGAGTATATCTTGCAATACACCAATCAGAACCACTGTAAGATAGGTCGGTAGTGCCCAGGGCCTTAACCACAACACCAACGAGGTTGTGTCTCTAGCTGGGCGATTCTTTTTACTATATAGACTAAAATTATATGAAAACATTCTATCATTTTATTTTACAAATCGACCATGGTCTCAACAGGTTTTCAGTCATGGGGAGAAGAGTTCTTGTTCTTCTATTCATGGCTCTTTTCTTGGCTTGTCTTTTCACCCGTTGTTTCATGTTGCTTTCTTCGCCGATAACTCGTGGTCTCAACAGTTTTTCAGACATGGAGAAAAGAGTTCTTCTATCCATGAGTATGTGTGCTGCTGTGCTTTGGAAACCTAGTGTTGACATGCATGTTTCTATGGTCTAAGAACGCCGGCATTCTTGCTTTTGGTGAGTATGCGTTTTGCTGTTTTGACTGCCCTTTCAGTTTTACCAGTTGATTGGCTGCAGAGGTGTTCTTTGTGTCAGACCTAGGTCTAGTATCTGTTGACCTATCTGATTTTTTCTACTTTCTTGACTAGATTTGTTCTTTGTAGGCCTATGTGTACGGTGGTCGTGCCTATGTTTGTCTGTGACTTTTTTGAGAGTTTAGTGTTTGTCCCTGAGACAACCCTTTAAGGAGTCCAATATACAGGCTGTCCCAAAATGATTTGTACCCATCGATGCCCACAGTTCATTCATTTTTGTAGTCATCAAAATCGATAGGATTAGGTCCGTTGTTTTAACATCATCTTTGTCATACTGTACTTTTTTATTAGAATTTTAGATCATGAATATCGGATTTATCAAACTCAAGATACACTCCATTATGTAAAACATGGTGATTTTACCTTTTTGGCAAAGTGCTAAAAAATGTGTGTGCTATTACAGTTTGTTTGAAAGAAATTTGTGTATTCTCAATCTACTCAATAATAATATTGTGTGTCTTTCTGTTGTAACTGTTATTAGTTATGGGTGTTCAAATCATTAATAATTCTTCTTCTTAATTCAATTTAACGGGTAAAAGAAATTTGTCACACTTGAGTGACCCCATGCATTGTTTTATTTGACAAGTGTTTAGGGACTTACTAAATGAAGTGGTATTTGGTGAATCTCCAGTGGCTTATATTTCATTTTCACATTAGAGACTGGATTTGGTGAGGTTAAACACTAAGGGACTATATAATTTTACCAAGTTTGTAGGAAATTGCATCCCCAATATGAAAAAAGAAGTCTATGCCACTGCTGATTACCAATGACTACGTCTTTACCTGTTTAAATGTCCCTCAAGTTTAGCCTAAAAACTAGCTCATTATAGAAACAAAGCTTGGGATCGTTCATGCGTGACGATCCATTTTTACTCTTTAAATTTAATCAAAATGAAGAAGTATTAATGGTTTGAACAACAATATGATACAACAGCAGTTTAGAATAGAAAGGAACCAAAGATATTGAGTGGAGATTAAGAGAATGTATTAGTTTCTTTCAAACAAGCTGTTTAAAAACACATTTTTTTTGCACTTTGCCAAAAAGGTGATCACCATGTCTTACACAATGGAGGGTAACTTCATTAAAATAATTCCGATATTCATGATCTAAAATTCTAATGAAAGGGTACAGTATAGCAAATATGATAGAAAAACAACGGATCTAATTTAATTGATTTTGAATAAGGAAAACAATTATTGAACTTTGGGCATCGATGGGTACTAATCATTTTGGGAGAGCCTGTACAAGACTCCAATAGGAATCACTGTGATAGACCCCAATGCGGTGTCACACTACTCTTTTTTGGGGTGGTGGTTAGTGTTTGTCCCTGAGACAACCCCTTTATGGAGTCCAATATTCAAGATTCCCATAGGGGGTTTAGTGTTTGTCCCTGAGACAACCCCCTTTAAGGAGTCCAATATGCAAGACAGGAGTCACTGTGATGGATCCCAATGCGGTGTCATACTACTCTTCTTCTTCTTTTTTCTTCTTTTTTTTTGGGGGGGGGATGTGGGGGGTTAGTGTTCGTCCCTGATACAACCCCTTTAAGGAGTCCCATATTCAAGACTCCCAGGAGTCACTGTGATAGACCCCATTAATGCGGGGTCATACTACTCTTTTGGGGGTTTAGTGTTTGTCCCTGAGACAACCCATTTAAGGAGTCCAATATGCAAGACTCCCATAGGAGTCCCATATTCAAGACTCTTTTATAAACCCTTCGTTAATTTCTTTTTTTCGAGTCCAAATGCTTTGGGAACATGGATATCAGTTTAATAACATTTTTTCCTTCAAAATGACAAAATAACACATATTATGTGTTATTTTGTCATTTTGAAGGAAAAAATGAAAATGAAAGAGCACGCACTGGGCCTTGAAGCTTCCAAGTTCGGTCAGAAAAGAGTTTTCTGATTAAAGAAAACCAAAATTAGTTATTTGTCCAGAAAAAAAAAAATATCGACGTATGTACTGCGCATATGCACTGCTCATAATAGTTCATTGAACCCCACCAAAATGATGCATATCTCGAATATAATAGCCTCGCAATGCCATGGTTGACAGACGTATAGCGACGTTCGAGTCTGTAAAAGAGACTAACAATGTTGACCCTGGAAATCGGAATTTAAAATGTGAGCATTTATCTATATTTTCATAATCTATCAAATACTCAATTTCGCCCAAAATGGCACATACGACTATTATACTGCACTCACCCGTCAATTTTGACCCATCAGAAATAGGCGTGTAAGAAAAACACGTTTTCCTTTGGAATATGAAATAAAACAATATTTAACATAATTTCTTGCAGCGATTACTTGGCGTGTGTTTTTCTCCATGGCTGTTAGAAGAAATCAATACCGTGGGCTTACGGTGTTGGTATTGGTTTTGGCGTTTGTGACTCCAAATGTCATCGCTGGTCGTTCCAACGGAAAAGCGAATTTGCACAAAAGGTCAGATCAATCAAGAGTTCCAGGACGCTATATTGTTTCTCTTAAGGTAAGATTTAGAATGTTTCGATTTCTTTCACATTTGCAAATAAATTATACGCATATTGAATAACTATGAGACCCAACAATGGAAAGGAAGTGACAGTTGTTCTGAAAGTTCGATAGCCAAGACGTAACCACTTCCAGAGCCAGCATTTAGCATAAATCAGAAAGCAATTATGTAGCCATGTTCAAGGCTTTGATGCATCGCTTATTAAAAAGTGAAAATGCTATCATGCCCTGTATCTACCGATATAGATATAAATAATTAACATATATAAATAAAATAAAATAAATTAAATTAAATTAAATTGATTAATTAATACATAAATTAATAAATTAGTAAATTAACAAAGTAATTTATTGGAAATATAATTAAATACATTAATAAATAAATAAATTATAATTAATAATTAATTAATTCAAAGTATTGAACTGTCGCTAAAAATTGTAGGTTTACTTTCCATCAATGTAAAAGTAAAACCTATGTCATTTACTTCACAACTAAACAAAAGTAACTCTTCTACAATTAACATCATGATCGACGGTATTCAAATACCGATAGCACCAAATTCCTTGATGTTATTATTGTTATGCACCTCAAATGGAAAGAACACATCAATAAAATGACCAGTCAAATTTCAAGAAGTGACATATCATACCCATTCTGAGGTTAGTGCATACTCAAAAGACTTCGCCATACACTCCCAACTAACATCCTCTTCTCACTCTTATTTATATTATCAGAGCAGCGTTGCAAGGGCAAATAGAACTCATACACTAGAACATAATAATTGTCTCTGGGCCTCCACAAATCCAATTAAACTTGATAAATTATTCAAGCTTCAAAACACTATTAACAAACAAACAAAACTTATTCCTAAAGCTAAAATCACTCAAATATAATTGATAATAATAATATTAAACAAGCTTCAAACATTACTCTCCTCATGTATCGTTTTGTAAAAATAATAATCTTCCCAATTCGTTTGCTAATTTCTTTACTAAAACTAATGAAATTCATAATCATAACACCAGAACTACTGACCAAATAGTGCACATCAAACCAAGCATGGATATAATTAAATATTTTATAAAATATTCAGGGCCTAAACTTTGGAATTCACTTAAAGGCCCCGTGCGTGCACGATGTTTGGCAAGTTGCAGATTTTCATTTTATTCCTTCAACATGACAAAATAACGAATATTAAACTAATATCAACGTTTCCAATGCATTTGGTCTTGAAAAAGCAGAACTTTTAACAAAATATATACGGTTATAACATCGCCCACGTCTTCTATGTCCATTTCCTTGACGAGAGCCGCTGTAAGCTAGTCTCTTTCACGGGCAGATTTGTGCTCGTAACTCACTCTATTGTATGAATCGTATGTGGAGTAAACAAATCTGATCGCACTTCTCCAGTAAATGTCATAATTATGGCAATTACAAAAAGAGAAGAAACTTCGGTCAGTTTTGCTAGAAATACGATGAATTTACGAGTTTCCTTATTCATATATTTAGAACTGACAAACAAACAAACAGAAAAAGAATGAAAGAGAAGTAAATTATAAAGAAAAGTTAAAAATTGCAATAATTGTAACTTAGAACTCGAAAGTCATAATCTTCTGTTAATACAATATCACCATAAAATTAATGTTATCAATACATGTATACTCATATTCAGGGGCGATCTGGGGGGGTTTTAACTTTAGATTATTTGCGATTTTAGTGATACATCAATGTTCATCAGTGTGTCAATGATTTATAATAGGGGGCTAGGCTAAACTTTTTTTCTTGATGCTTAGGCATGGATGATGGGGCCTACCTAAAATCTCCTAGGAGTTTATAGGCCTCTCCTATACTTGCATAAGACGGGCACTCATTAGGGACTGGTCAGAATTGACCGCTGAGGGGGACCTGATGAACTAGGGGATGACCAAACGACGCTGGCCACGGGTCTCGGACGATCCAATATGGCAACGGGAGTGCACCATTTTGAAATATTTTTAACAGTCATCGCCTAGTTAACGATGAAAATAATTGAAAAAATAGCATTTACAATTAGGGTGATTAGCCACCCAGAACGGTTTTGGATTGGAAAAATTTTCTTCTAACCTATGATGAATTTTTCAAAATGATTAGATCAACATTCGCGATTACGTGTTATTTCAATAAAAATTCAAAATTTAGGTTTCCGCATGTCCATCGTCGTCTGGGGATGACAAAATATCTGGCTTGGAGGGGCCCCATTTCTTGTTTTTTAATCAGATGCACAGAAAAATGCGAATTGTGGTATGAAAACAGATCATGAGCTTAATATTTCTGAAGGTAATGATCCAGTGGTTGTTTTGTGTTATAAAGAATTCTAGAGGAATAAAACTGCAAAAACTGGTTTTTTGGGCTCTGATGAAGCCACTTTGATACTAATTCAGCAGAACTCAAATGTGGAATTTTGTCCCATCTATAAGGTTTGTCTCATCCACCACAGATGTATCTGTTTGCAAGCAACCTACTTGCTAAATTTGCCGTCATTTTAAAAAGCCACTTACTTACACAGCCACTTAGGGACGCACCATTAGATACTTGGGGGGTGGAAGTTTTCTATTAAAAAAAACTTTGCCCACCAACCAGGAAAAAAATAAGAAGTTGACCCCCTGCTGAGTAAAAAAAAAATGAATCACCCAACTCAATGTAAAGAAAAACATTAAAACCGCAACAAAAAAACTTTGCCGCCTTTGCCAAAACAAAACAAAAATTGTCGCCTTTGGGGCGAAAAAAAATGTTGCCGCCAAGTTTGTGGCTGTATAAAAAGTGTTTCCGTCGTAGATTTGTTTACATTTATTTCCTTATAAAAATGGAGGGTAAAAATTTACATTTAATCATTGTATATTGACGTCCTCAGTAAAGTTTAATGTTATTTTCATGTAAGTTCTTTGAAAATCCCCTATACGTTGTGTATGTAGAGTCAATCACCTGTCACTTGGTGGTCTTTTATGGCGGCGCCCATGTTTAAGTAACAATTTTCATAAAATTCGAATTGATAAATTCTGTGTTACTCACTACTTACGCCGTTACAATTGTTGGTATGTAAAGTTATATCATACATTATATGTGACATGATCTGATCTACTCAGGCCAACTAAAATGGAGATACAGGTCAATATTATGAGAGCACAACACTAAATCACTCCACGTTTTATGTACCAGTGAAATGCGGTTAAAATAGTCCGCGGCTTATTTGGGCTTGTAGAGGGTTTATTTTCATAATTTAATATAAAATTAGCAGATTTGGATATACTGTGAATTCTACAAGTGTGTAGATGATGACTGTGCAGAAAATATCCCACATTTTTATTTTCAAGACGAATTTGACAAACTTCCGGTTTCAAAATATATTAGCGACTTTCTATGATGAAATTTGCCCCTTTTCTGTGCAACAAAATAACGCAAACCTTCTACGGTCAACACTATATAACTAAAAGAATAAAATGGTACATAAAATAAGCTTTAATTTGATACTAAAATTTATATCCCAAGTATTGCACAACACCCTAACAAGAAAACTGTGTAGTTTAATGGGGCGTTGAATTAGCGTTGTGTTCTCTTATGAACAAGACAATAAAATACATTAGCAACATTAGGACACCTTGCAAGCTGCAAGTTGAGAGAAAACACTGGGAATCTATTGAACTACTACGTGTTACACAGACCAAAATTGATGTTTTCTATGAAATGCTCGATTCTGCCACCAATGCTTGTTTCCCCATAAAAGTGAAAAAAGTGCATTGTAATGACAAACCTTGGTTAACATCTCATATTACGAACTTAATTGCTGCTCGACAAAGAGCATTTGAATCTGATCAACAAGTATGGCGTAGGTTATATAATGTTGTCAAAAGGGAAATTGAGAAAGCAAAAAAATATTATCATGCTGATAGAATAAGAGTTCTGCAACAAACCGACCCCCGTAAGTGGCACCAGCAGATAAGAGTTGTGACAAATAAAAAGAAGTCTGAACTCAGATTAGATGTCCCAGGAATTAATGAGGGTGATTGCACAGGCAAGGCCAATGCTATTAATGCCATGTTTGCAGAGGTCTCTGCACACATTGAACCTTTGGACAGAAAGAAGCTCCCTGCATTTTTGCCGGCAGCAGCTGCTCCTCATTTATATTCTTGGGAGGTCTACTCTGAACTCAAAAAGATCAATCCTTCAAAAGCTAGTGGCCCAGATGGCATAAAGCCACAGCTGGTTAAAGAATTTGCATATGAACTGAGCATCCCACTCACGGATATTTTAAACAGTTCCTTTAGTGAAGGTGTTGTGCCCCATCAGTGGAAAAAGGCTATTGTTGTACCAATACCAAAAACAAGCCCCGCAAACATTGGTAAACTTAGGCCTGTGTCTTTAACATCCATCTTCTCCAAAGTTGCTGAAGGTTTTATATGTAAATGGATTTTGGAAGATATTGAGAGCTTGATAGATGTGAGACAATTTGGCAATGTGTCTGGGGTGTCCACAAACCACTATTTACTTAATCTTGTTCATTATTTACATCAGGGTGCTGATAAAATTCACAATGTGGGCACAGTGGTCCTAACTGACTTTTCAAAAGCTTTCGATCTTATTAGCCACACCTTGCTTATTGAAAAGATCATCGGTATTGGCGTGCGTAGAACCATAGTTCCTTGGATTTGTGATTTTTTGAACAATGGACAACAATGTGTAAAATACAATGACACACTTTCAGATTATGTTTATATCAATGGGGGCGTTCCCCAAGGCACTAAACTTGGGCCCCTTGGTTTTCAAATTTTAATTAATGATGCAGCTTCTGATGCAAGTACAGAGTATTGGAAATATGTTGACGACTTAACATTTGCTGAAAATCACAATGTGAAAGTCATTGGTAACCTTCAAGATGACTTGAATAATGTCAAGGACTGGTCTGAAACAAACTGTTTGAAACTTAATCCCACCAAGTGTCAGGCTCTGCAAATTAATTTTGGCAAATCTAATCCTACTTCTGAGCTGAAAATTGGCAGTGAGTCCCTCCCTTTTGTTGATAATGCAAAAGTGCTTGGCCTTTGGCTTCAGAAGGATTTAAAATGGGACACACAGGTTAGCAACATGCTTGTGAAAGCTAACCAGCGCCTGTTTATGCTTCCTTCACTGAAAAAGTTTGGTTTTGATAAGAGCGAATTAAATGTTGTCTTCAAAAGTTATCTCAGACCGGTACTTGAATATGCTGCCCCTATTTGGCACTCAAGTATTACAGCAAAACAAAGGTGTGAAATTGAAAGAATTCAGAAAAGGGCATGTAAAACCATCCTTGGCCGTGATTACTCATCTTATGATGACGCTTTGTCTGCTTGTAAACTTGAATCCCTTGCTTGTAGAAGAACAAAACAGTGTCTTAAATTTGCATCAGGCCTGGCTGACAATATCAGAACAAAACATATCCTTCCCAATACCAGATTTGAAGTTCATGGCAGAAGACTACGCAATGCAGATTCAGTTTCACAATTATCTTTTAGAACATCCCGCTTTCAGAACAGCCCCGTGCCTTATTTTGTCAATCTTTTGAACAATTCATTTTAGGTGACTGCCCAGTATATGTATTGTGATACTGTTTACATTTACATGATGTGATTATTTGATAATGTGCAATATTAGATCAATTGGATTGGGGGGTGGGGGGGGGGGGGGGGGGGCTAATAGTTCTTCTCATGTGCAATTGTTGTTTGGAAGGGGGGCTTGTGAGTTTGTGTATGAGTGCATGCTTAGTGGATACATGTGTTGTCATATTGTGTAGTAAAATGGGTTTATGTGTGCCTTTTTCTTTTTTTGGTTGTCAATCTTTTGTACAATTCATTTTTACTGCCCAGTATACATGTATTGAGATTTGATGTACTGTTAACATTCACATGTGTGATTATTTGATGTGCAATTTTTAGGTCTTTATGGGGGGGGGGGGGCTAATAGTACTTTTCATGTGCAATGTTGTTTGGTGGGTGGGCTTGTGAGTTTGTGTATGTGTGCATGCTGTGGATACATGTGTTGTCGAATTGTGTGGTATAGTGGGTTTATGTGTGGAGGGGTGAGTGTACACTTGTGGTGTGAGGATGTTTGTTTCATTTGCTTGTATGCGTGTGATTGGATTCTTAAATAATTTTTGTGTGGGGATTTGCAATCATAATTATGTATTTTATTTGTTATCGCTGTTTTATCATGTATTTTTATGTATTTTGATGATAATATTATATGTTTTTATATTGTAAAAAATACGCAATTTGGCCTTTGGCCACGATGTTATTTTATAATAAAATTGAATTGAATTGAAATTGAAAAATTGAATTGAAAATTGAATTGAAATTGAATTGTTAGCTTTTTGGTATTCCAGGGTTATTAATGGAAAGTTCTTAAAAGTTTGATACAATAAAGATCATGACATTTGGGCACCACAACGGTCAATCCCATAAGACCTTTATTTTCAGTCTCCATTTGTCCCCTCTCCTCTCGAGATGAGGATATTAATGGAGATCTAAAGGTGTGAATTGTTTAGACAGCTTGATGAACGATTAATGTAATTTAATACCAAACCAAATTTGCGAAGTTTGATCGTCAAATTAAAATACAGATGAGGTTGTAGCAAAAACATATTCCAACACTTTTTCCATGACTGTATATGAGGCTTTCAAAATGTACATTTTTAGCTCTCGTATCAACACCGATAAATATCAGCGTGAAACTTCACAAATAAGGTATGGAGGTCAAGGCCATTCAGTCCAGATGAAAACTTCATCGGGTCAAACGCGAAAATAACGGGTGTAACATTGACATAGAGCAAGAAAATGATAGCGGGTGTAACATTGACATACACAGGGTAAAAGGCAAGTTTCCAAATAGTTTACCACCTACTGTTTCCAAGTCATGTTTGGTGGTTTGCATACAGTAATGCTTAAATGTAATTTTCAACCTGTGTCAAGCTTGTAGAATCGCAAATTTAAAAATGTGTAAATTTGTTACACCCGTTAATTTACGCCTTAACCTGCCATGCCTGCTGTAACCAAAAAAAACTTTACAACATATATGGATGGTCCTTTTCATGCATATAAGGTACAATGTTTGAGGGGCATCATTTATACAAATTAAAGCAGCTGAAATTGATGATGCACATAGGTGTCAGTAACGAATATTTTTTGGCATACAACAAATATTCATTTCAGTCATTTTTAAAATGTCTTACTGAGCCCTATGTGACCAGCAATTAAGTCTTCTTGTTTTTGATAAAGCACTCCAGCATGTAATGTTGTGAACATTTTGAATTACATCACTTTTTGGTATAAATTTATAACTGGTGATAACAGTATGTCAATGTTACACCCATTATTTATTCATATTTACGATTCTCTGGGCTGACCATTGTTCTGTAAGGCATAGTAAAAAAAATTACATGTTTCCCGTCCGGACTTTTTAAAAAAAAGGAGGAGGGAGGGTCTTACTATTTACTATTTTCCCATTTGTTTCTATTTTTTTCAAGATGGCCGCCAAGTCGAAAGTGACCAACTGACTGTGTTGCAGACACTCCTAAACAGGATTTTCCACTCTAATTGCCAGAGGAATAAAAATATGAAAAGGATTACCTAATATAATACTAATAGAGCCAAGTACACATTGTTTCTTTATGTTTTCTTCATTTTTCAGGTTGAATGAGGAACAAAACATCATTGATCGAAAGGATGTAGGCCTACATGTATTGGTCCCCATGGTACTATTTCAATTGAGAAGCCATGTCAATAATTCCGTGAACATGCTATGAAATGATACAGCATTTCTATTACACCTGCCATTCCTATGGGCAAAGGATCAATCACTAAAAAAAATTTAAAAAATTGCAGAATTTTCGGAAATAGTAAATAGTAAAAAATACGAGGCGGCGGCCAAAAAGGAGGCGGGCGGGGACGGGAAACATGTTTATTTTTTTACTAGGCCTAATAAAAGAAGTTAACAATAAAGTGCAAGATGTATCTTATATAAAACAAAACAACTTGATGTTTCAAGTCGGAAACGTGCGTATATTGTTCGCTAGGTTTAATAAAATAAAAATGTTATGTTTGTCGGTCATGAAAAAGGTCAACAAGCACGTGCAAGACGTATACGCCATAAAATATATCTTCAAAACAACTTGATGTTAAAGTCCCCGGGCTAAAGTCGGAAAATCACCCTTTTTTAATTTGATTAAAACTAAAATCCAGTCCAAGCTTATCTCAAGAGGTTAAAAAATAAACTAGTTTAAGAAATACAAAATTAATAACTCAACCCATAAATTAAAACTAGCGAGTTTCTATTTTGAAACAACTGCAGACGCATGCCTATATAAAATAAATCTTCAATAATAATTTCTAATACAAAAAGTGATTTTTGTTGTTGTTGTTGGTTATAACAAAATATAAACAAGCAAGTGCGCAGAGATATGCCTAGGCCTATATAAAATAAATCTTCAAAGCAACTTTCATTATTTTGTTTATAACCTTAGCCAAAGCGTACGAAGGCCTGTCAAGTTTGGCATCCGGTAATTTTGTCCGGGAAATCTGCCAACCAGTTACTGGTTAGGCCTTCAAATTACAATACATAAACCCCGATGCACGAGTACAATGGGCTACTTTCGATAGGTGACAATTACTAAAAAATAAAAATAAATGCTCTGTTTTCCTGCAAAAACAACAAATTTGACTGTTTCCAATTGGGTGTAAATTGGAACATGGGTAAATAGTTCAAATATGCCAAATAAAATCAGGTTTGAAGACATCCCGAAAAAAAATGGCACACTGGGTCTTTAAAGAGACACTCAGTGATCGATTCCTAACATCACTTTCTCCAACACTTACCTTTTTTTCTTCTCACATTCAAAATGAACACCTATGTGGTAACTTCCTCCTGCCACGACTCAGTCAGAAACAGCGTTTTTGTGACAAGATAGACAAAAGTCTGCAGACGCCGCGATTCGAAGCGGGTAGGCCTACAAAGGGATTTAACTGAATTGTTGCATCAAAAATACGAGTTGTTATGATAAAACGAACCTATTAATGTTTATTGATATTTTTTGGGAAAAGATCGGTGAACTGATTTGTAAAAATTATCCCTGAATGTTACTTTAAGTATTAATCCAGCTTCCTGACTAGACGCTGTATACGGGTATAGGTAGGTCAGACGGTCAAATCTAACAAAAGTAGACCATTATCTAGAATGGCGTACTGAATTCGCGTACTCTGCTTCACCAGACGACGATGGTCACGCGATTTCTTTCCAATATGGCTAAAAAATAGCATTTACAATGGAGTTGGTGACCATCGTCGTCTGACTTTACGGTCTCGGTAAAGGGAGCCCTCATTGGATGCAATTTGGGAATGGTCTATCGAAGTCGATAAGTTAACTTTATCTAGCCCAGTACTGGCCGGCTTTACGTGGCCCAACCCGTGGCACCTTATGCTGGGCTAGTACTGGACTAGTATGCCTACTGGCCTAGCAAAAGGAGCAGCAGCCAAAAGTCTCCTGTGAGACTTATAATAAGACGATCCCCGGGAAACGGCTAATAACAACACTTTTATTCTCTAATTATTGCAGTCTGGAGTAGATGTGGATTCGTTCGTTGAAGGGTTCCCCGGCTTAAAGGGGCTCATACGCCACCGGTACACTACCACTTCCAATGGATTCGCGGGTGAAATTCCGCCAGGCATACTAAATCGGGTAAGTCTCAGAAAAAAATGTAAACTGATTTGTTTTTTCACGTTTACCTATTTCTAACGTCATGTTTTGAAACGAAAAGAAAAACGGTGGAGATATGGTAATATTTTGTCAACCTTATTTTAACAGCTGCTCGATTCAGAAGATGTGGATTTTGTTGAGGAAGACGGAGAAGAGCATCCTTCTGCTGCCGCATATGTATGGGGCCTTGATCGAATAGACCAGAGGGGCGCGACGTTGGACAACAGTAGTTCTGCATATGAAGGTAATTAAAAACATATACATACTTAAGGGTACACGATGTCGTCTTCGTTGTTTTATTAGAAGAAAGTAATACATTTTTGAGCTATATAAAAATTAAAAAAACTTCCACAGCATGACCGGTACTCGAACCAGTGACTAAAGCGCTACCACTGCACTGAAAACCTAAATTGATCAGCCTGACTAACTTAAAGCTAGTCCAGATGGTGCTCATTTTGACTAGCTTTAGCCTATTCCAGCTATTCCAGCCTGTTCCAGCATTGCTGGACTAGCTTTACGTTAGTCGCTCGACTAGCTTGATGTTAGTCCGTCCTAAGCTGGAATAGTTTAGGCTAGTCGCTGGACTAGTTTAGGCTAGTCGCTCGACTAGTTTAGGCTAGTCGCTGGACTAGTTTAGGCTAGTCGCTCGACTAGTTTAGGCTAGTCGCTCGACTAGCTTTACGTTAGTCCAGATGGTGTCCATTTTGACTAACGTAAGGTTAGTCAAGCTAGCTTGACTAACGTAAGGTAAGTCCGACTTTGCTCGACTAACGTAAGGTTAGTCCAGCTCAAACCATATAGTAGATCCCGCCTAACTCAAATTGTTCACGTTGCGTAGCAGTACTTGGTTTCGCCACGGGTGATTGCTCTGCTGTCTGTTCAACTCATATTGACCATGTTGTTGGCGGGGCTGCTGGCTACAGTGTTAGCTGTAGTGGACTGGTCAGCTGACCCGTTAGCGTTCGAGATGCCGGCGCTACCGTCGTTCTTTACAGTTAGTTTTGTCCTACTCTGAATCGTCATTCCAAACGAAATGTAGCATAAAATTGTCTACAGATGTTGGCAAACACTATGATGTACACAATATGGCCACACAATGAAATAACTACGGCAAATTACGTCTGGATTGGCTAGCAAAACCGAACCGGCGATGACGTACGTATTATCTGCATGCCGCCATTAATATTTTATGTCAGTGCCTTGACTAACCTAAAGCTAGTCCAGCTAGCTTGACTAACCTAAAGCTTGTCAAGCCAGCTTGACAAGCAGCTTGAAGCAGCTTGATTAACCTAAAGCTTGTCAAGCCAGCTTGTCTAACCTAAAGCTTGTCAAGCCAGCTTGTCTAATAAGCTAGTCCAGCAGAACAAATCAAGCTAGTCAGGCTGAGCCGGACTAACCTTAAGCTAGTCAAGTTGGCCATAACCTATCCAGCAGGCTTGACTAACCTGCTTGACTAGTTGACTAGCCTAACTCAAATTGTTCACGTTGCGTAGCAGTACTTGGTTTCGCCACGGGTGATTGCTCTGCTGCTGCTGGCTACAGTGTTAGCTGTAGTGGACTGGTCAGCCATGGCAGCGGTAGCGTCGGCATCTCGAACGCTAACGAGCCATGGCTGACCTGTTAGCGTTCGAGATGCCGGCGCTACCGTCGTTCTTTACAGTTAGTTTGTCCTATTCCGAATCGTCATTCCAAACGAAATGTAGCATAGAATTGTCTACAGATGTTGGCAAACACTATGATGCGAGCGTAGAGAGCAGGAAATGTAGCATATTTGACAGTTTCTTTTGAGTTTTTAAGCCTTTTTTAGAGCAAAATATCAAAATGGTTCCCTGAAAAGCAATATTTATGACCTCTACATAACCCCTGGAAAACCCCAAAGGACCCCATGGGGGTCACGACCCCCAGGTTGAGAACCCCTGGTCTATTGGGTGTTCACAAATTTTGGGTCAACGGTCACTAAGTGGTTCTTTTCCGGTGTGTGACTAAACACCTTCAAAACGCCCCATATAAAACCAATATCAGTGCGTTGACACTACGTGTATGTATATACGGTATACAAACACTTGAGGATGGACTGTTGAACCCCAGGCTTGAACCACAGTGCACTATTTGGGTTAAATTTCATGTTTAGCCATAAAAAGACCACGACTGGTTGTGTTCTCTGAACACTGTCTAGTTCGTTCTTTGTTTCTTTTCTTTGTTTCTTTCTTTCTTTGACTGGATGACTGTTTGCTTTTCCTCGTTTAATTTTTAGTCAGAAATTTGAATGTATTTTTGGTGTTTTATGATTGTTTGAACAAGAAAGATTTTCCCAAAATTTGGTTTATATTTTTGTAATAGTTCTTGTTGTTACTATGTTTTCCCCTGTGAATCAATTATGGAAAATCATCCTTGTTCAGCCATTCACTATATACGCTTCTTTCAAAAAAAGAAAAAATCCCAGAGGAGACCATCATTACATTGTAGATGTATGACATGTTTTTTGCTGCACCGGTAACAGAAGATGAACTATGTAAATACAACATGTCGTACATAATGTCGGAAACGTGATAATATCAGCACCGATTTATTTTGCCAAACATGTCAAGTCACAAAATCACATCTCGCCAAGCTCGTACGATCGTACGTACGTATCCAAATTCAAGAATGCTTCATTTTGATTTTTTTCTGGTGATGAATTATTTGGCACGCGATTTGAGTTCATTCAACATTTCTAGAAAACACGCCCATCTGGAACCGAGCACCCAGAATAACACACTCTGTACCAATAGGCATGGAATAGTCCTATCTGATTTTAACCTATAGTTTCATTAAAATTGCACCAAAAGAGAAATATTTGTTATCAGTATAGTGTCGCGGGGCGGGAATGAGCGTTATGTTTATGTTGTTTAGCATGCACTCGCGGCGAATCCTAAGTGAGCAGAGAATGTTGCATCTGACACCACCAAATTTCTTATGTGGCAGGGGATTGAATTTGGAAACCCGGAATGTATGCTGTAAGCCACGTGGATCCGTTACAGGTATTAACCTGCCTTTTATACAATAACAAGCACGGAGCCTTCTGGAGTTTATCACATGTATTTATTCATAGACGCATATCACATTATATATTACAAGTCTTATTACGCAACCACTTCAACTATTAAAACAATTTAATGAACCAAACACACCACTGCTATAACATACGCGAACACCCAATGACAATTTGTCCCTTCTTAATTTGGACTACCCTGGTCTAATATCCGCACTGGCGTTACAATGTGTGTCCTGGTGTTACAATGGGTCCCGGGGTTGCAATGGGTCCTGGGGTTACATTGGTCCCGGGGTTGCACAGGTCCCGGGGTTGTAATGGGTCCCGGGGTTGCAATGTGTGTCCTGGGGTTACATTGGTCCCGGGGTTGCAATGTGTGTCCTGGGGTTGCATTGGTCCCGGGGTTGCACGGGTCCCGGGGTTGTAATCGTCCTGGGGTTGCAATCACAACTCCGTGGATCGTTATCTGAAATAAAGAACACATGGGGTTAACAATCAGGGGCAAGGCAATGGCTGAGGCCATGGCCGGATCATGATCATCGGGTAGGATCATCAGGTATGATCATCAGGTATGATCATCAGGTATGATCATCAGGTATGATCATCAGGTCGTGGTATTAACTTCTCACAACTCAACAATCTCTAACGGGGTATGATTATCAGGTCGTGGTAGTAACTCCTCACAACCCATGAATCTCTAACGGGGTATGATTATCAGGTCGTGGTAGTAACTCCTCACAACTCAAGAATCTCTAACGGGGTATGATTATCAGGTCGTGGTAGTAACTCCTCACAACTCAAGAATCTCTAACGGGGTATGATTATCAGGTCGTGGTAGTAACTCCTCACAACTCAAGAATCTCTAACGGGGTATGATTATCAGGGAGGTACGATCATCGGGTTGTTATCCCAACAACAACCAGGGGATCATAGCGAGGTATGATAATCGGGGAGGTATGATCATCGGGTAGTTATGATCATCGGGTTATTATTCCAACAACCACTATTTCACCAGCGAGGAAGCCCAACATTGCCTGTTGAGCTTACATAGTTTTTACAACAATCCACGCTGTTACTTGTGCAATTTAGGTACAGCCAAAGCCTAGCGGTACAAATTCCGAAGATTTTGGAACTAAACCAATTCAAGAGTTACACATTAACTTGCAAGTAATTGCGATTCGCCAGAAGCGCACAGAGTCAAATCAGTTAAGAACAACAACCTACTGACTCTGCATTAACAAAGTATATTTAAATCTCCAAACAATCTACGCACCAAATTAGCATTATGTAAGTTTTACTTAACGCTCCAAACCATCTACGCACCAAATTAGCATTATGTATGTTTTACTTAACGCTCCAAACCATCTACGCACCAAATTAGCATTATGTATGTTTTACTTAACGCTCCAAACCATCTACGCACCAAACGAAACAACTGAACATCGTCTCGCCGTATTTTACTGCACCATCTCCGTCAACGCGCTCACTAATTTATAATGTTCTTACCGTCCTGCTAGCAGTTGGTTCACATATTAACAATTTTACCAAATAAAAACCCACCTAATCCTGCGATAGGGTCACGAACACTCAGATAGATCTTGCTGCGTCTGTATCCAACCGTCTCTACAACAAATACACAAATAGTGGAATAGGTCCACTAACAGATAGATCTTGCTGCGTCTGTATCCAACTGTCTCAGCACATCCAGGGAATAATCTTCTAATGTTATATCCAACCAACAGCTTACAACTCGTAATATTTCCTATGGTTTTAGCAATTTATATACCACCGCGTCACGTCTTTTATTCCGTTCCTCGAGTAAACACAAAACTGCAATGGCCCTGCCTCGTTTTAGCCATCTGCGCAATCGCAAATCAATTAGTCTATGACGCAGGATCTCACATCGCTCACATCGGTTTTCACATGGGGGAGACCGGGGCATCTCGTAGCCCACTTCTGGACAAAGTCCACATCATATATAATAAATACCTTTTAAATACAATAATTACATTTTTTACAATTTACTACAGTCCAATCCCGTTACAGTAGTATCACGCCTAATTACGGGGACGAATCTTAGATGGGGAAGGCAAGGACTGGTCCAAAAAGGGGGACGAGTGTCAGGTGGGAGGGGGTAACTTCAGGTGGAAGGGGGTGACTAGCCAAATATTCGCCAGATGGGGAGGACCCCTCGATAAAACCCTCGTATCCATGACACAGGAGTATACTGCTGGTTTCTCAACAAAGATAAGCCAACACCCGGGTATATCTAGGAACTATACCCGGGTGATATCAATGTTAATTTCTTTGAACTGTAGTTTATTTAAGAACTATAAAAACATTCTTGACTTATTCAACTTGAAATAAGTCAAAATCAGGGTACCAGTATTACCCTGATTGATCACATTATTTGTAATAATGAAAATAAGATCTATCAGTCAGGAACAGTGTGTATTGGTTTGAGTGATCATCTTCTCATTTACTGTACACGTAAGGTATTGAAAAGCCAAATTGGTCGTAGTCATAATGTTATCACAATCAGGTCACTAAATTGTGACAGTGTTGAGACTCTGTTGGCAGCATTGTCATCTGCTGATTGGTCTGGTGTGTATTGTAGTAATATAAACCAAGCTTGGAGTAATTTAAGGTCAATCTTCCTGCAGGTCCTTGACATTGTAGCACCTATTAAGCAGATTAGACTGAAAAACAGGTCTGAACCATGGATAAACAATGAGATCCTTGAAAATATCAGGTACAGAGACCACTTATTGTACAAATTTGAAAAAAGACCGAACAAAAACTGATCTGTACAAGGAATATTGTCAAATGAGAAATAACATTCAGAGGGATGTAAGATCTGCAAAAGCTGAGCACTTTAGTAGTTAAATTGAAGAACACAAAAATGACTCCAAAAAAATTTGGCAACAGTTGAAAACTCTTGGGTATAGTAACAAAACAAAAGGTGAGACCAAAGTGGTTCTTGACATTGATGGTGAAACTTGCTTTGATTCCAACAAAGTTGCACATTATATCAATCAATTTTATACTTCTGTTGCTTCAACATTGGTTAACAAATTGCCACCTGCCAGTAATAGTTTTGACACTGGGTCCGATGCATTTAAAAACTACTACAAAAGTAAGAATGTCTTCCCAAAGGGTTTTAAGCTATCGCCTGTTACCATTGACTTTGTGTACAAAGAGCTACTCAAGTTGAAGCCCAATAAAAGTACCGGTCTAGATCGTATACCAGCGAAATTCTTAAAAGACGGTGCAGCGGTAATTAAAGATCACATGGCTTTCATCGTTAACTTGTCTATCACCAGCAACACCGTTCCCACTGATATGAAATTTGCAAGAGTATAAAGGCCTTTATTCAAGAAGAACAGTAGATCCGATGTTGGCAATTATAGACCGGTTAGCATATTGTCCATTATCTCAAAAATTCTTAAAAAAACAGTGTAGAACCAACTTGAAATGTACCTCTCTGATAATAATTTGATTTATAGCCTGCAATCTGGTTTCAGAGGCTCATACTCTACTGATACCCGATTTCCTGTCTTGAAAGACAAACTGGATAGATTTTTGTGCCTGTATAAATTTGCAAACCTACGTAATTGTAATTCATGTTGTCATTTAAACTCATTGGTGAGTGTCGATCGGGAACGCCCGGGCGAGATTAGACTAATGAGATTAGAACAATCACTCCGTTTGAAAGATACAAATTAATTTGGTCATGATCCAAACAAGAGAAGAGGTGATTTTTTTATAATATGATTAATCTAATATATACTTTCCCGGGATACTTTCTTTATTTTGGAACAAGTGGTCACAACCTAATTTATCAACGCATCTTGATTGAATGGGACTGCGTATTTAATCATTTTACCTATATCATGTACTTTAACTATGTTTATTCATCAACATTGTTGATATAATCAACGGTAAACTACCAACAAACATGTAAATAATGTACTTTAACTTTGTTTATTCATCAACATTGTTGATATGATCAACGGTAAACTACCAACAAACATGTAAATAATTCACAGTCATTTTCGGGGGGGGGGGGCGGGTAAATCTAGAATATTTTGAAATAATTAAAACATTTGGAATCCTTATTTTTTTATGTGAAAGTCAACAGCATGCTAACATAATTACTTTATCGTTATCCGTTGGCGTCTCGGCCAGTCTTTTGGAAGACCTTGTTTCTTCTTCTTCGAAATTAATTAAATGATAATTAAAATAAAACCCTGGACTTCTCAATTAATCAACATCAAAACATGTTAAATGCTCATGACTAGCACGTCTGCGATTATTATGGGATAATTATGGCGCAATATTTTACCTCGTTATTTCGCTGGTGCTCAGTTATGAATAGAGAGTGATGTATTAAAGGGGCACTAAGAGATGTGTTGGAGGCTGCGCCCTCAATTATGATAAAAACTGGGATTAGTATATTTTTATAATTGTATTACATGCATAAACTTACACCTATAAGGATTAAGAAAAATAGCCCTCTTTGTACAAGAAAACGTCGATTCAAAAATGCTCGTAGAGCCGCAACGAGCATTTTACGTCCGACAGTATCCCCATGCAGTACGCGTGATACATAACGCGAACCATATTTGCATATAGGGCGTTTTTAAATAAATAGCGATAATATTGCTATAATCAAGTTTTGCTGTGTTTAAACAACCATAATGACAATTTTTAATGTTCATCTTGAATTCTGAAGTAAATTTTTAAACATTTAAAACGTTCAACACCACTTAATGTCCCTATAAATGTAACTACCGGGGTCCAAGGGTGATTATTATGGGATAACAACGTGGTGGAAAGTCGCGATTACTATGGGATGGTTGGATCTATCTTGGAAGCTGCTATATTTTCCGAAGCTGGCGATGTTTATAAAATGTAACATAACTTATATTTTTATTCCTTGTTCAAAACATGTTACTTATATTATTTAAAGATTTGATGTTCCTGTTTTAATTTTTTTTAATATGTGCTTACTCTTATTTACCTGTAGGGCCTATCCTCTCTCCATTTTTTCTCCAAATTTTACCAGTTTTTATTTTTATCCCCCCAAACTTGTTTATTTAATATTCATAACCTTAAAACATTCTTATTTTTTTAGTCGGGTTAATTTTCAACCCGACCTCATCAAATGTTGAGATACACAGGTGGGGCCTCATGGGATAGAATAAATGAGTCAGACGATGGAGGGTTTCAGAGAGAAAAGTGGGCCCAGCATTAAAACAAAGAGTTTTGTTAAAATACATCACACTGTCTAAATCTTCTTTTTCATATTTCCTTTGTGTCGTCTGTTAATTTCATTTTAGGATGTTGACCAGTTTTTTGTAAATACCTTGTTTCTACTAATATTAAACTTCTTTTACAGAAAAATCTTTCTATTTCTGTTTTTAAAGACTGACGATAATGTTTTAGAAAAAGAGTGTTTTGTGTACATGTATTTTATGCAAAGCTCAGAATGACCCAATGCTGTGAATTTGTTCAGTAATCTGTTTATCGGGGGAAAATCGTAATTCCTATCCGTTTGTGTCTGTACGTAGCTGAGAATCAGTAAGACATTTGACAATGGGTTGACTTATAATGGCCATCACATAATATATAATCGACTTTATATTATCTATGTTAGTATAATTAATATTATTAGTTAATTATACATTTTAACAATTCCACATTGCAGGTGATGGATCTGGTGTTCATATTTATGTGATTGATACTGGTGTAAGAGGAACCCATGACGAGTTCAGTGGTCGATTTGGAAACGGACATGATGTACATGGTGAATACGCAAATGGCGAAGTTGTAAGTGACATGGAATTGCATTTTATTCACAATAACCAACAAATATGATATTGTTACTCAATTAGGTTCCAAATGAACTTGATTAGGTCCTTTCCCAGGATGCATTCGGATTTGAAAATGTTGAAAACTACTCAAATACTGAAAAGAAAGAAAAAGTTAGTTAATTGAATATTGTTATCGTGTTTTTAAGCAAGTTTTGTATTTGCATGAAGCCATTAAATATCAGCAAAATTTGTGATGGTCGTGATTTTAATTAACTTCATTTAGGGTGATCCAAAAGGGTTTTTTTAGCAAAACCCCTAACCCTAACCCTAACCCAAAATTAGAAACATTTTCCTGAATTTAATTATGAACAATGATAGTTTATTAATTATTATCATGAAATTAAAAAATTGCTTTTTTCATTTGGTAACATAAATCTTAAACTAAATACAGAAACTCATAGAAGACCCTAATCAAGTTGTGGTCCGAACTGCCCACCCCAAAAATAAAAAATCACAGTCGCGGTTTTTAAAGCTGGTATAGTAAAATAATTGTTTATGGTTGCAATTTTGTTCAGATGAAGGTGTAGAACCAATATAATTCACCTATAGATATATTGATTCACCTCGCAAGTAGCTGCAAACAAACATTGCTCCCATCCACAGTGAAAGTAGACTATGCTATAGTCAAAGAATGAAGTAATAGGCCTAGTTTTTATCAGAGAAGATGTATCTCTGGTTTTACTTTGGCGTAGATTTATCCAATGACTTTATCTCCATGCCAAGTTTGCTGTGTGCTCATCAACCACTTCCAATAGATACACCCCCACAGAAAAGGTATGATATTTAATACCTCGGATATTCTATCTGAGCTGTTTTCATTAACTTGTTGCTGAAAAAGACGTATGAGGGCGCAATACCGTGTCACCATGATTTTACATTTTCGGGTAATGGTTATGACGTCATATTTCTGTCGATTTTCAGAACTCTTGTATTGGATTTACGTGCAAAATATATGCCCTCGGCATCATACTTTTCCAGGTGTGTAGTTCATTTTAAATTTCAGATTTCTAAAATGGATGATTTTCTAAACAATTCGAGAAAGAAAACCGAACTACACACCTCAGAATTGCCAAAAAAATGCTTTAAACAAGTCCATTTGTGCCTTTGAACAGAGTGTCTGTCGGGAATGTAGAATTACACATTAACCCATGTGCATTAACCCATGACCCCGGTCCAGTCCAATTAATAAGATTAGATATGAATACATTATTCGCCAACATTTTGTTAAATTAGCATGAACGTTGACATGAGGAGCGAAAGGTTGTGAGTTCGAGCCCCATGATTATCACTTTTGTTTTATATGCGGGGTCTTGCCGCTGGATTTGTTTGGTGTAGTGGACTGAACGTTGACATGAGGAGCGAAATGTTGTGAGTTCGAGCCCCATGATGATCACTTTTGTTTTATATGCGGGGTCTTGCCGCTGGATTTGTTTGGCCTGCCGGCATCATCTGTATGCGTGCCCACACGGACAGCGCTGCTGATGTTGACCGTATTATGACGCCATTTTTTGTGTTAAAATGTCAAAAAAAATTACCGTTCTTTCAAAAATAAGGAATATAATCACATTACAAACACATTTTGTTCGAGAGAAACACACACATTTGGCAAAAATGCACAATAAAAATCCGTTCGTTATAAATAAATGGATATGTTTAAATAATAAAACTATCACAATTATACTCGTGGATCTCTGTGGCGTGCATAGGTTTGCCATGTCGTTGGCAATCGGCAATCACGGGTTCGATTTTCGAATATTCCTTGTTATCCTTTTATTTTTCTATTTTTTATACTTGATGGTGGATTAATGTAACATCATTGTTTATAGTTTTCTTTTTATTTATTTATCTATCATAAAGTTATCTCTTGATTTATTTAACTTGTAATTTTGTATCTAAACAATTGAAATGCGAAAACAATTATATTATTGCTCGATAAATAAGTTTTTTAACTTGAGTTCAGTTTGATTAATGATAGCAACACTTGTAGTAAAACCATTTTACGAGTGTGCCCAACAATTTCTCCTTTGCACACTTTGTTTTTACATACATGATTCACTTTTAGCTTGTTATAGCAAGGAGGTGTCAAATTGACACCTCCCTGGATATAGCTAGGCTAATAATATACAATTATAAGCAAGTTTGCGACCGGGTTTGCGACCGGGGTTTGCGACCTCTTTGATTTTAGGCTGGTAGCACAATCCCACAGTGCATTTCGTTAAAACAGTGTAAATTATTTTTCAACGATACGTATCACGTTATAACCACGATCGTTTTCGCAAAATATCGCAAAATGCCCCCCCCCCCCCCCCCCCCCCAATTTTCGGGTGTCGTTTGCCAGACCTCACATTCGCTCATCACTGGACACTTATATTGCGCCCTCGCATGACTTTTTTCTTTTCTAAATCTGCAACTGGACTGTAAAACAGTCTACAGTGAAAGTTAACTGTGAAGGGAAATGGTTGGCCCGACGTTTTCATGTGAGTACACTGTTATGTGTGCCAGAATATTGCATGAGAGTTGAAGCATTTGGGACTTTCCCAAAATATTCCCCTTTGTTATTTGTAAACATCACCAAATCTTGTCTGGATCTGTGGACCAAATTGGAAAATTCCATTTCTAGAATAATCCACCAGCTGTTCAGAACTGTTATGATGCAATCAAAAGATTCCCAATTACATCATAGATCTTAAAGATGTGTCATGGGAGAACTTTCATAAGTTGTAAAAGCCTGAGTTATGGAAATTAGTCCAGCATTATGAGTTAGTATAGATAGACACTATCAAAATAGGTTTTCACTTGGAACTACTTGCAACAGATTGTTTGTCACCACTGCTCTTCTATGAGGTCCCCATAATACTATACTAAAGGTCCCAAGAAATCCCAATAGGGGAAAGATATTTAATTTACATAAAACCAAAATGGCTGCTTATACAGGGGTCAATTTTTCAAATTCAGTCAAATCTCGTTGAAAAACATACCAATTAATTCATCTCATTCATAAGGGTTCAGAAAAAAGTATAGCTAGATTGACCTATCCCAGACGTATAGTTCTCAAGTTATGGGCAAAAGGTCAAGGGTAAAATGTTTGGCAAAAAATGATAAATTCTTCGATTTTGACAAAATTGGCCTGAAATTGTTCCTTTGGCAAAATCATTTCAAATAGCTTGTCATATCTCAAGTGTTTTGTTACTTGGATAACAGGGCAACAATGGTCAACACCCATTAAACCCGTAAACCTCCATTGCATTTGACCTATAAAACACGCATGATTTCATCTGAAATAGTTCAATACTGTTTGGATAACAATTGACTACACCTGCAAAGAGTTTCACATAACCTTTATATCTCCTGCAGTAATTGAACCCCATATAGGCCATAACACAAACATGTTCCTTTAATTTTTGAGTAGTGTATTTGTGATGTAACAAAACACCTAAAATATGACAAACTATTCCCTTCCTTGCTTATTTTTGCCACTGGAATAATTTGAGACCATTTTTGCATCAACATCAGAGCATTTTTCAATGTTTGACCCCTGTAGAGACCAAAATTTGACCTTTCACCTTTTTGCATATAACTCCATAACCAGGTCAGAGATATATCAAAGTATACATTTTCTGAATCCTTGTGATGAGAGGAATACATTGGCTTGGCTTTCAACCAGATTTGACCAATTTGGGCCCCCTGTATTAGCGGCCATTTTGGTTTCATGCAAAGTTAGGTATCTTTCCCTACTGGGATTTCTTGGGACTTTTAGTATGCTGTTCTGGGACCTCAAAGAAATGTATTGTTCAAAAAATTATGTTGCAATTAGTTCCAAGTTGAGAGGAAAAAATATATTTGAACTGGACTATTATGGTACCCAAGCTTGTGACACAGGACCTACTAGTAACTTTTTGGTTGTTTGTTTGTTTGTTTGTTTGTTTGTTTGTTTGTTTTTTCACTCAAGGATTGTGGCGATCATGGGACTCATTGTGCCGCAACGGCAGCAGGAACCACGTTTGGGGTTGCGCCAGGAGCAACAATACACAGCGTCAGGGTTTTTAAATGTGTTGATGTCAACGGGATAATGGAGGTGCAAGGAAGCCTTTCAGATACTTTAGCAGGTGAGTTAAATTGCATAGATATGTGTCATTTCAGGTTTTCAGTATCTGTATTTTGTTTTCGTTTCCGCCTCTGCACTCCCTTTGTTTGTGCCAAGGTGTTGTCAACTATTGCAAACAACAGCTTGGCAAGATACAAAGAGAACACATAAACAGAAACCTAAACGAATACGGTTACCAAGTTTGGGGTTGCACCAGGAGCAACAATACACATGAATCTTTTAGGCATAATTTGATACCAAATTTGCCCCTAACAACAAAGATAAACCATGATTAGCACCATTTAAAGAAGAAAAAAATCCTATTTTCAAAAGTCTCATTTCAAATACACAGCACGAGAAAAAAGGACCAATTGTTAACACACACATATGCCGTATTTACTGCCATGCACTTTAATGTCAGAATTAAATATCCCACACAATGTCGTACGACCCAACGCATTTGCACTATGCGATCGATAGCCCCGTCAATCCTGGCTATATACACACACAGAGAGACGCCAATTGGTCCTTCATTCTCGTGGTGTGTATTGGAAATGAGACTTTTTAAAATAGGAAATTGTTCTTTAAATGTTGCTAATCATGGTTTATCTTTGTTGTTAGGGGCCAAATTTGATATCAAATTATACACCTATCAGTTGTAAGACGCACTATGCGACCCCCGGGAGTGGTGCGTCACTTTACCGAGGTGCGTCAACTTCTCATGAACCATGACGCACCCTGTGTCAAAAAAAACACGACGGACCATTGCCATCCAAATACGCACCCTCAGTCAATTTTTGGACGCACCATTGATGGATTCTGACGGACCATGACGACGCACCCCGTCGTCAGATATCGTTGACTAAACTGGATAAAACACGATGACTCCTGAATACGAAACTAATTTTGATTCACGGGGGATCTGCCCTTATTCCATGTTGTCAACCCTGGCCCTCGAATATATAGACCCCGGACCGGGACCAAGATGGACGGAACCAAGAGGAGAACTTTTATATGCACAGTAATGTCTGACTGGTCTAAAATTCATAAAATATTTAACTGATTATCATAAACGTCAGGATCCCTTGGTATACATGTAGGCTTGCGCCTATTTACAATAAAGTAGAAAAGTGGGTTCTCGAAAGAGTATTTTAACCAAAATTGGGTTCTTGAAAGCGTATTTAATCATTTGAACTTCGGATTGGAAATTACACCTTCTATAAACCATCAAAGAATTTAAGGGGGCATTTAAAAATACCAAACACATTTCTGATTTAATCAATACCACCCCAATATACTATACGAGAAAAGGCACTTCAAAAGGCGGAACATACACGTTTAGCGCTATTGTGATTAGTCCCCGGGGCTCCCCTCCCCCCACCATGATGCCCCCCAAATGAAATTACAAACTCGATGTAACCCCCCCCCCCCCCCCCCCCCCCCTGATGACGGAGTGATGTTTGCGGTATTAAAGTAGAGCCTGGTTAGGGGTATCAAGGAGTTATGTGGTATAGTAGGCCTATAGCGTATATTTAAAGGTCGTATTTTGTTGTTCGTAAACCATGTAAACAGATGTACACTGTGACGCACCCATGTAAAGTGACGGACCTTGACGCACCCTCCGTCATTTATTGACGGACCAAAGGCTGCCACTGACGTACCCTCCGTCAAGAATTATTGGTAAACGACGCACCCACGACGCACCTCTCCCGGGGGTCGTGTAGTTCGTCTTACAACTGATAGGTGTATTATGCCTAAAAGATTCATCTAAGGGATCACGTCAAAACTCGACCGCCAGGCAACCGCCGGTTACGGCCGGTTCCGCCCGGTTCACACAAAACGTGTCGTCTGTTATAATATACACACATAATGAGGTCAAATAGTTACACTCTGGTGAACACGACCGGTTGATAGTGCCTCGTCACACGCGTGAGCAATAACATCTTGAAGTAATGGGCTCTTAAGTCTCAGTTGACAACCAGTACAATACAGCTATTGATTTTCGCTGGGGTTGGCTTTTTCAATCCGTTTATAGCTCAATTAACTTTTTTAAATCAATACCGAAAGTCTATGAATGGTTTTTTTTATAGAACGATTATAGAGAGAGCTATTATGACCGCAAAGTAACAGATTGATAGTGTAAATTGGTCCGGTTACAGCATTAAGTCAACCGGCAGTTGTTCAGTGTTGCAATCGCGAATATTCATATACCAATACAACATTTGACCTGAAAGAACCGGCGGTCAACGGGCGGTCGAGTTTTGACGTCTTCCCTAACTGCCTATCTAGCCTGTTTGGTCAAACACAAATTGAATGTTACTCAAAATGACATAAACAAAGTGGTATACTTTCTTTTGTTGAACCCTTTATGTATAACATGTTGGAATCCATTTGATGGTTGATTGTTTTGCGCCGGTCTCTTTTGAAGCTTGTTTTACCATAGAAGTCAATGGGAAACCACTAACAACAATGAACAATTATCAGAAATACAACATTTGTGATAAAATAAATATTAACTATCTGGAGTGAGATGGTTGGGTTTCATATTATGGTGCTCCAAGGTTATGAAAAGAATATCAAAACATATTTTGACAATTGCATCTTTGTAACACCCAGGGGTCGCATTTATCAAAATTGCTCCGCATCATCCTCCGCCTGATCATCCTCCAACTCAACAATTTTGTGGATTAAATGCTATTTAGCAAATACAAATTATATTTGATCATATTTTTTACTTTAGATATGTTCTTCTTCATGAAAGCTTCAATTTGATGCCAAATTGAACACTATAGGTTGAACATTTACTGAGAAAATTACATTATTACATCACAAATCTCGCGCAAGTGTAACATTTCCACCTATTTAGACTGGCCCAACTCAAAACGCATGGCCATCAACAATTGACATGTTAATAGTGGAGTATTTGTTCTCTTTGAGTACCTTTCTTGTTATTATTATTATCATTATAAATATTTTTAGTGTTAGTATTATACGCTTAAAACCATTCTTAAGGCGATAGAGAACAATGCGATTTATTCCGTCTTTTGTTCGTTAGGGCAAAATATATTGTTTAAAATTACGTTAAGGCGAAATTCTTGACCAACGTTGGTCAGTAGGACCAATAGCCAATGCAACAAGTGTCACATGACCAGTTCGGGGTCAAAGGTCATACAAAGGCAAAAACGTGCTTTTGATTCTTCTACAAACTATGCAGTATGGTGACATGGCTTGCATACGAAGGTCATTCAGTAAGTTATGAAAGTGATCATGGTATGGGATGCATGAGTGATTCTATTGAGGGATAGTGTGATCAATACAAAGTATAAACCTTTGTCTTTCAAACATAACAGTTTTGGATTTCTAAGTGTGAACTATGACGTCATAGCATTGTCTCAAAGTAAGTATACTTGGGACACTGCTAAATCAATTATTTGGCGGGAAATTTGAATTGTTTGTATGAAACATGTGCTAAGAAGATTGCATAACATGACACCAGAAGCAGGTAAATTCTATTTTTCCCCGCGTAAGTATGATAAAAACACAATAACTTTAATCCCTGTGTAATTTGATATATGTAGTATAAGAGGGAAAAGTAAGGAGAGACAATTGAATAAAAAATATACAAATATCAGTATTTTAAATAGCCAATGTCATTGAAAAATGCCCAGTCAGTGAATCACTAATATTGCGGAAAAATCAAACAATTTAGGAAAAATCCAAGCGATTAACCAGTTTGGGAGATTCCATATGATATCTAACTAATTAACTTATTCGCATGAAACCTGCAGATAATATGCGCATGCGCAGACGGCAGATCACTTTGAACAGGGCCAAAAATGGCTAAAATCATGAAATTTACCAGATAAAAGCTTACTGTGCCTTCAAATTCTAATCAGAAATAATAAAAATGCTAAAATCAATGAGTATAAATGTTGTGATAGTCAAAATGAAGATATACATGAATGTATCAATCAAAGATGGCTGCCACAACCTCTATTATTACTGTTATCTCTAGAGCTACTAGATATGTATTGTTAAAGTAATTGTCACATAATTTCAATGGTTTAAGGAAATTTTATGAACAGCTCCTCTTGAAATCCCCACTATTATTGCTTTACATCCCACAACAATTTACTAAATTATAATCCCTCCATTGTTCTTTATCCTTTGTTGTTTTCTAAGGTATATTATTGCGGATTTTGCTAAATAAAAGCGTATTTGAGATGGTCCCTTTTTGTTTGTATTAAAGAATTCAGATCTAAAAAAGAGTGTCAAACAGAGATAGTGTGTGTTCTAACTATGTGCCAAGTGTCATCTGTTTTTATGCTTGCATTGCCGAGATATACGCAAATGTATCAATCAACCCATATTCAACATATTACATATCCAGCCAAATAATTGACAGATTTCAGTCAGTGTATGAAACCTATTGTGTTTATGTTAATGACGTTACATAACCAAAGGTATCTAACCATCCAAAAGTGTATTGTTTGAAAGACAAAGGTTCATACTTTGTATTGATCACATTATCCCTCAATAGAATCACTCATGCATCCCATACCATGATCACTTTCATTATTTATTGAACGACCCTCGTATATGCATTGAATATAGCCAGCGTCTATAGGGTGTACACAAAATTGGGGTCAAAGGTCATTTATATCTGTCACGTGCAACATAATACGTTGATACCACTTGCACAGATACATGGTCATTGACCAGTGTTTACTAGGTTCTCACAGATTTGGGGTCAAAGTATGTAGGGTCATTGCTGTTGCACGGTAAAATGGGGTTAAATGGGCACTGAAAAGCAGCTATACCTAAGCCTTTGTAGGATAGAGCAGACCCATCGTTGGTATACTGATATCACATTAGGTGTACAGGGGATCTATAGCGGTTTTGACCCCATAGGTCAAAGTTCATGGGTCAAAGGTCAGATTTTCAATATTCTCCGATTGAGCTCAAATTCAACAAGAATAATCCTTGTAACATTCTAAACATGTTAAAAATAATCTGGAGGTCATTCGAGATCAAAGGTCATCAGTGGTCAAATTATAAAGTTATACTCCGATTGAGCTGATATTTAACAGGAATGATCATTGTGACATTCTGAACATATAGCAAACAGACATGCACATTTATATCAATTATGACAACATGTATATTTATTCTTGTATCATGGGTTGCTAAGGTTATAGGCCTATGAAAAGGTTGACTATGTCATAACAGTCAAGTGGGATTTTCTAAGGCCCGTGTTCACGTGTGACCACAATATATAGTTTATCTTTGTTTTATTTACTATTAAATAATTAAAATGAGGTAAATTAATTTGACAGATAGTAGCAGTACACAACTCATAGAGCTCCATTGGCCCAATGCTGATAAGGCCATGTGTTTTAAACTGACCACCCAAAAAGGGTGGCGGCGTTGCATTTTTGGTGACGAGTCATCCATCTCTCTCTATTTTAATAGAGAGAGAGTTAAAACTCAACAACTAAATGTAGTAGAACTATGATTTAGGTGTCATTTGAAAGCTTATTTATCTAGCTACACTGTGTGAATAAATCAGGTATTTCTATAACATTTTGGCGGAGATATGATTGATTATATTTCGAAAGTTAGGGGTGGCGGCGGTGGCGATGTGTACAATGTCTATGGGGAATATAGAAAATGTTCCCAATTATACGTTCAATTTACAATAACTCCTCATCTCTGTATAGTACCAACATGATTTTGCTCTCATTTTATAGATTGTTTTATATTCTATAAGTTTCTGTTTCAACAAACGTGTCAACTATTACGTAACAATTGTAATCACGAATCGATTGCATTGTCCTTGGCTTTCTCCCTATTCACTACACAGTGAACTTACCCTAATTCATCGGTTTTACATACATGACTATGACAACAAAATTATTCAACCGATGATAGCAAAATTATAATTTTTTGGAAATCTCTCAAATAGAGGAATTCAAAAATGCCGCTTAAATCAGGATAGGGTGAATAGCCAAAAAAATATATGTGTAAACTCAAATATATATGAAATGTAAACGTTTGTGATCATTTACTTCCCGATATAGTATATTTCAACAAGTTATCCATGACAACCATTATGTTCTGATTGGTAAATTGCATGAGGAACTAGTATGCACAGTCAAATGATGATTGGTATAGGAATAACAAAATATTGAGCTTTAATCAAAACATGAAAAAAATCGATAATCTTTGAACATTCATAATCACAACATTTTACCATTATATCCTATGCAAATTCCAATCGCATATTTGGATTTCTTGTGAGATTACCGTTCAGAAAATGTATACTTTTTATAGGGTTGAACAAGTAGTTATTGCGATATACTAATTCGAATCTCAGATGGTGTAAAATGTAAAAATCTGGACATGCAACGGGAAAATGGCGAGTTCAAAACACAAGGCCATAAAGATTATTTGATACCAATTCTATACACGGCTAGCCCTCACCGACAATGCTCTGTGCTGATAAAACAAGCTTGGCAACAAGCAATCGATATTTGACCAATGTGTACATAGTTTTTTTTGTGATTAAATTCGATCTCATTGGATGCAAATCTAATCGCTTATCGCTCAGCAATAAAACAAAATATTCCTGTTCAAAATGTCTTTCGTTTTCTATTTTTTTTTTTTTTAACGTCATAGGTCTTGAGTGGATTCAAAATAATCATCAAAAACCAGCCGTGGTATCCATGTCGCTAGGCGGAAACTATAGTTCCGCGAGTGAAACAAATGCGGTGAATAAGTTACATGATGATGATGTAGTGGTAGTTGTTGCAGCCGGCAACGACAACGAGGATGCCTGTGACTATTCTCCGGCTTCAATTAGTAAGGTATGCAAATACAGTACGTGGTGCATCAAGCTCCAATCAAGCTAAATGAGACGTTTGTCGGGAATAATGATTTTGAGTTACAGCCAAATAAACGCAAATAAAGGAAGCGATTTATTACCAGTCGTGACAGAAAGTTACGACTGGTTTTGTTTTCCGTTCGTTTCTTCTTCTTTACCCAAGTACTGTATCGCTACTGTTTCTTTCTTCTTGCATTTAACATCTAAATGCTCTGTTTTACCGCATTCTTTGCCTTAGCTATGTAAGCAAATGGCTAAGGGTATGTGTTGCCGCGTTTCTTCTTGCCTTAATAGCAAATAACAAATTTGCTATAAGGCTCTGTTTTTCCTGTGTTGTTTGTTTCTTTCTTTCTTTCTTCTGTCAACATAATGAGCCGCTGTAGCCATATATTTTTTGTCAATTTGGACCAACGTTGGTCAGTAGGACCACTGGTCAGTGCAAAAATGTCACATGGCCGGTTCGGGGTCAAATGTTATTATGACCTTTGTAATAGGCAAAAACGTGATTTTACTTCAAACATCTTCTTCCACAAACTTGACAATTTTTAGATTTTGCATGACGTCATCTGTAAAAACCCTGATTATGGTCAACATTTTTGATTTTCTGTAGCAGCGCTAAGGCAAGTTGACGATAACATCAAGAAATGTGGTAGTATCATTGGTCAGATGCTCTAAAAAATAAACGAAATGTGACCGTTTTGATCAAATTTTGTTCTAAAAATAGTATGTTGGTTACCATGACAACTAGACTATGCCATAGTCTATTTTATTTTATTTTAAACCTTTTGTATAACCTTTTTTTAAAAATTATTTTCTACTTATATATTTCTCATCCTTTTTTACTTAAACCATTTATTCAGTGTCTGGCCCGTTGTCTAATATTTTGCATGCAGCCGCGCCAATGAGTACATTACTGATGTTCCTAAGGGCAGTATTGTATATGTTCTGTAATTATGTCGCTATTGATATGATATGATCAACTGAGGGCTCCCTTTAGTCCACTAGTGATACAGTGATTGCTCCCGCACAGTAACACATGCCCCGAGTAATCTGTCAATTATTTGGCTGGATATGTAATATGTTGAAGATGGGTTGATTGATACATTTGCGTATATCTCGACAATGCAAGCATAAAAACAGATGACACTTGGCACATAGTTAGAACACACACTTATCTCTGTTTGACACTCTTTTTTAGATCTGAATTCTTTAATACAAACAAAGAGGGACTGACGAACTGACGAACTCCAATGGCGAATGGTGAATGTAAAACTTTAACGGTGACAAGTAGGAGCGCCCTCACTTATAATACTGCCCATCTATGTTGTTAATGGTAGCAAGTGTGGGCGCCCTACATGTACCCTCACTTACTGCATTTAGGACCCGATTTAGGACTAATGAATACGCTGAAATGCTGATAAATAATCAGAAAATGGGATAGATAGATAGATAGGATAAAAAAGAGAAAAAGAAGAAAGACTTTAAAAAAAGGGGGAAAAAGAGAAAAAAAAGAGTAGTCTACATGACAACAAGCAAAGATTTTGAAAGAGTACAATTTGGCCGCAAATTTGGTTCTTGTGTTATGAATAAAAGAATCGAATATGATTAGAATATTTACATTTTTGGTGCCATTACATAGTAAATATATTTGTTTTGTAGATTGATATGGTATGAAATCTCAAAATTGATTATACATGATCAAGGTTGCCATGGAAATGGGCCAAAAACTCATAGAAGTACCCTAAAGTAGATTTTGAACCCCCATATTCAGAATCCTGAGGTCTCAGCTTCATTGTGGTATATAATTATGACGGTTAATTTTCGATGACGGTTTGGCTAATAAAAACCTCCCAGATTTCCTCCACCAATACGTTGTTTTTTTCAGTGGAGTGTTCTAAGCATGTTTCCAAAATCACGTCTAGGTTGGCGCACTGCTTTACAAGTTACGGCCTTGAATTCAAAAAATGACCGTGAAGGGGTAAATTTCGGTTACTTATGCTAAAGATTGATATAAAACTTTGTTTTTGGATGGATCACAAAAATATATTTTTTCACTGGTTATAATTACGTCAGTCAATCATTAAACGACAATTTTTACTCCAAGACTTCTTTCATTTCGTTTAAGTATAGATTATAAGATTTGTTCATGCAACGTGATTCATAAGCTGGGGCCTGATATTCGTGGCTCAAAGCAATCTGTAAAATGCTATAAGCTCTGATCACCATATACTTGGTCAAAAGAACTGATGGCCCAAGCTTGTAAGAGCCATTTGGGGTCAAAGGTAACACAGAGGTCAGTTGGGGAATTTGGACAAACACATGTATGTGGCTACCAGAATTGTTATAGCTTGAAAATATTACATTGCATACACTGGTTGGGTCAAAGGTCATCCAAAGTTCATCATGAAATTGGTCCGAAGTACATTCTATGAGTTTACTAGTTGGTCAATGGTTATCCACAGGTAACACAATAGGGTAAACTAACCCCTTGGGTAACAATAATTGGCCAGAAGACAGAAATTGAGAATAACTGTTTATACTATGAGGTCGAAGGTCATGTAGAGGACATCAACTTAATAAGCCAGTGCCTGATATTGCCGGGGTAATTGGGGTCACAGATCACCCAGAGGTCATCGCGCCAAATTACACTCTGGTAAAAATAATAATTGGTCAGAAAAAGCACTTATTACTATTATAGGTTGAGGTCAAAGGTCATCAAATTCAAAGCCACCACCCGACATTCGTGGCTCTTGAGCCACAGCAGCTCTAGTTACTGTTTTTCGGTCGTTTCTTACACAGACGACAGACGGTAGTCCACTGCCGTCTGTGCCCTGATAGGCCTTACACATCAGGGGTAATTGGGGCCACAGATCATCCAGTGGTCATCGGGCCAAATTACACTCTGGTAAAAATAATAATTGGTCAGAAAAAGCACTTATTACTATTATAGGTTGAGATCAAAGGTCATGCAAAGGTCATCAAATTCAAAGCCATCAACCGACATTCGTGGCTCTTGAGCCACAGCAGCTCTAGTTACTGTTTTTCTGTCGTTTCTTACACAGACGGTAGTCCACTGCCGTCTGTGCCCTGATAGGCCTTACACATCAGGGGTAATTGGGGCCACAGATCATCCAGAGGTCATCGGGCCAAATTACACTCTGCACAAGTGTTACAGCTCTAATAAAGATGGGCATAATTCCTTCAATGACGTCACCAATATCACAGGCTCCACGCTTATCCTGGCTCAATTATCAATTGACTTAACCACAGCGTAAAGGCTATTGTGTACCACCAAAACATCTAACGGTTGAGGGGCGGTCTTAAGATTTGCATGAGTGGTCACAGAGTTCCATCAGTGTTTAATTGCATAAAAACATCTCAGTTATATGCTAAAACCTATGATCTGGGACTAGATATTTTAGAGAATTGACCAATCAGAGCGTTGGATTTTTCAGCTGATTAGTATCTGCATATATTGCTCTAGATAGATGTATAGGTTTGGAAGTGTTTCAGCTATACTGAGAGGGAGGAGAGGCATCTGAAGATGGGTGGTTAGATTTTACCTCACAACTTATATTTTTTACTCCTTTTTTCATATACTAACCCTATATTGAATTGCATAAATCTAACTAGCTGTGTATCTAAGGATTCATTTGGTAGTTTAAAAAAGGGAAATGGTTGGGTATTTTTTCTAATATATTTGAACCCGTAAATAAGGTCAAAATTAAAAAATTCAATATTCTACTATTTATCCGAATAGTGAGCCTATATTCTTCTCTTTTAATAAGAATTGTTGTTTTTATGTTACTAAATGTTTGTTACTATTAAGTAGAATAGTAATTTCAAATATATTACTGATAAAACACTGTAAAATAGAGCTAAAACCATTTAAATTCTATATTTTATAGCATAAATATGCACACCATATTATACCTGCATGTCTCCTATACTCTGTACACAGACCGGGGTACATTATTGATAATCAATAATCCCTATTCATGCGATCTTGACCATCCAATGTTCTGCTTGGGTTAAGTGCATCGATTTATTGGATTGGACACAATGGGAGGCCAGGTCTGTAAATTACAAGTGGTATTTATGGTTCAAATTATTCCCTGGAAAGAGGGTTGATTGCGATTGGCTGTCCAATTATGTCAATCACTTGAGCTGCAAATTGGTATTATGCCCATCTGTAAAACTTGTGTCTGGTAAAAATAATAATTGGTCAGAAAAAGCACTTATTACTATTATAGGTTGAGGTCAAAGGTCATGCAAAGGTCATCAAATTCAAAGCCACCACCCGACATTCTTGGCTCTTGAGCCACAGCAGCTCTAGTTATTGTTTTCGGTGTTTCTTACACAGACGGTAGTCCCATTGCCGTCTGTGTTCTGTTTCCTTAAGGTTCTTCTTCTTCTTAAACAGCCGTGACATTTTTGTTTTCGTCAGTTTCTTCTTACACAGATGGCCACAGCCATCTGTGTACTGGGTCACTACGGTTCTTGCATTTGGCATCTAAAGATGTCAAATGCTTTGTTTTACCGCGTTCTTTCTTTCTTTCTTCTTACCAGACGGCCGATGGCCGACTGGTACTGTATCCTTATGGTTCTTTCTGATTCCTCTTCTTTCTTTGTTTCTGTCAATCAACATATTTGTTCGATTTTGAACAAACTTGACCACAAGTATCACTGACTAAGGGGACACATGCCATATGACATTGACCAGGTCAAAGGTCACACAAAGGTCACAGGACCCAAAAACGTGATTTTATTATAAAATGTATCTTCTTCTACAAACAACACGTGATGATGACTTATGTGACTAGACATTAGTCGGTGTCTATGGGGTGTTCACAGATTTTTTTTTTTTGGGGGGGGGGTCAAAGGTCATTTAGGGGTCATTTCCGGTCTGAGACCAAAAACTTTCAAAAAATTGTATCGGGCACAAATAACAGCAGAGTGACCGCACTTGTACATAAGACTTATCATTACCCATTGTCTATTGTGTAATGCCAGAGTTGGGGTCAAAGGTCATTAATGGGAAAATCAAAAATTGTCTTCTTTTACAAATATAGCAGAGTGGGCTACGTTTGGGTAAATGGAATTGATATTGATACGCAAGCATAACACAATACAATCGCGATTCGAACCGTGTTTATTGCTTTCACTTGTAAGCCTGTACGTAATTAAATCCACTTAGGCATATATTCCGTAAGTCTGGGATATGTACGAAATGCATGGATTGCAAAATTACATGTTTTTGAAAGGAGCATTCAAAACAGTGGTTCATGTTCATCTACTTCCTGTTAAATACTAAATGACACTCATAAAGAGAAAAACAAAATGCACCATCAGGATTTTCGAACTTGCAATCTCCGATTCAAAGTTCACGAGATACTCAGTACGCCACTAAGTCGATTGCGTGTAAACAACTACTTTCGTGCTTGTTGAACTGAACAGCAATCGATAACTGTTGCCAACGGTCTACCAAGCATAATATAAAAAAGTTAATATATACATTTTGTATACGTTTGGGTAGACCGTTCAAATTGCGTGGCTCAGCGGAATCTTCCATGCCACACAATCCAACGAATCCAAAGATCAGGGGTTCAAAACCAGGGGATTTAATATTATATGATTGTGTGCTTTCAGACGTGTTCGTTTTTGTAACTATCTTTATTATTTCTCTTTGGAATTTTTTTAGCTGTCTTATTTGTATTTTTCATTTGTATCATCTAATTTAGTTTCTTTCTTTCTTTCTTCCTTTTATTTTTCTTCTTTCTTTCTTTCTTTCTTTCTTTCTGTCTGTCTTTCTTTCATTCTGTCTGTATTTCTTGCTTTTTCTTTATTTCTTCTTTTAATAGCCCTATGGGTTCTGATCAAAATTTGTATTTTTGTTTCTGTTGTTGTCTTGGGATTTGTACACGGTGTCTCAAAAACATTACAACGCACCGAATAAGTGTCAGAATAGAGCAACTCAAACGACAAAATAAAGGCAAAATAGCTTGCTATACTTTAAAGAAAACCGGATGTGATTTGGTTCAATAATTTTAGAGAAATGAGCAATTACGTAACATTAGTCTGGGAACACTTCCATCCAAGTTTGCTTATATTGAGTGATTCCGACAGCACATACATGAAATCAATACTTCTCTACAAAATACCATGGATTAACGTGTTTTTATGGTTCTAAATTTTATTTTACGCCAAATAATATGCCAGATAAGAGTGAGACCAAAGTGTAACACAAAATATAAAACAAAAGTTGTCTATATTATTTTCATCACATATTATACTTAATCTATCTACATCTATCTACATCTATACAACTACTCGTCAACGCCTTTCAGCAACTAGACAAGGTATCCCTGGAACCTAGGAATACAAACATGAGCGTACAGACACAGACCGGGATGATCCCCTACTCTTTACGAAGGAGTCTGTGACCTTTTAACGTGCTCGGGGATAGCTCTTCCGATACACGGGACCAACATTTCTACGTACCTTCCGAAGCACGATGCGCCATGAACATGCCAACTTCAGTCTGCACGGTCTGAAGGAGGCATGGGGACGAGGCTGTGTTGGTGTATCGTTTTGAACTCTCACTCAAACGATCCACCAACAGAACTACGGTGCACAGCAGTGTACGACGCTCTAACCGACTGCGCCACCTCGCTTCATATAAGAACAGTAAAATTTAAAATTTGTACGATAAGTTCAATCTTTTTATAACAATTGAAAACAAAATTATAGTAATTTTAGTAAATATGAACATTGTCGTTATTAAACCAAGTTCAAGAACAAATAACATCGCTCATACAACTTATCAAGCTTCTAGTCTTCACATTTTCAACTTGAAGGCTGAAATCATGTATATTATAAAATTATCGCCAATTTTGCGCATGATGGTCAAATTATTAGTATCGCAATTGAAAACAAAATAAATGGTTTTTTTACAATAAAATAGTATGGTCATATCTCTCTCCTTACAATGAGGTGTATTGTTTTTGGTTTTCTGGGTGTTATGAATGTTATGATCGATTATTCAGTATTCTTAGATCACAAATTGAACTTTTTTTATCATAGTATTAAACAGTGCTGGCTAATTGAACATTAATGAGTAAGTTACGTAATCACAGACATCTCCGTAGTTACTTAACACAATTAAACGTTGTTTTCTTCCAATTGTAGACAACTATTGGCCTCATTTTACCGTTTGAATTGTAAAATTCAGATACTTAATTAGGAAGTTATGATCGCCTAATGGTGCGTTGTAATTTTTTTGAGACACCCTGTATATTGAAGTGAAATGCATGACATAAATTGCCCGCTTAGAAGCGCTATTAATTCGCTCTGGTAAACCTATTGTTATCAATACTACGAGAGGATTACCCAGTTCATATATTTAAATTCGGGGCTAACTGCATGGGTAAGTTTCCATTTATGTTGCAAATTACATCTACGCTCATGCCTTTAAACTACTCAATACAGCCGGTTGGTTGCACACGAGAATTATGTCATATATAGCAACCAGCTTGGATGGAAGGCGAAAAATTAAATTTGTTGACGGTTTTTAGGGCATCAATTTATAGCGCTGCTAAGCGGGCCTTGTAACCTAATGACGCAATCGGGCAGTCATCAACCACAGTCAAAACGGAAGTTTAGCTTCAAACAAATGTCTGTCAACTTTGCGGGTTTGCTTACAATGAGCAACACAAGAGTGTTAGTGTTTTCCTTAGACGGTATGTGCATGTATAAATAAATGTATGTTATTGTGTACTTGCCAGGCAATTACTGTTGGATCAACTGGTCATATTTTAGCACGTCTGTACGACTGGGCCCCCATGGACTACGATGACATGTCTAGCTTTTCCAACTACGGATCCTGTGTAGACATACTTGCACCCGGTCTAAGAATCATCAGTGCAGGAAACTCGTCAGATAGTGCAACATCAACGAAGAAGGGCACTTCCATGGCTTGTCCACATGTAGCAGGTAAGGGTTTAATTGTGCACAGTCGCATTAAAATATAGGCCCTAATGCACAAAGAGTCTACTCGATTTTGACAAGATTCCTTTCAAAATAAGATCTCACTAGATTTCCAATCAAATTTGACCAGAAATCCGGGCACATCGATTAGTTTCCCACTCATTGTGTAGCACAATGCTACGTGTAGATTTTCGAGGCATATTAGACGACCAAAATGGTCGACACAACCATGATGTAGGCCTATCTGTACAAAGGTATACGGAATAAACCACGACTTTGTGGATGAAGTTCTGTGCACAGTTCACTCCACATAGAATTTTCACTGAAAATACAAGCATGCATGTTGTATATCAAGGCGAATTTCGCGGAGTAGAGGTCAGAACCCTAAATTTATTGACGGTGCGCGCGTAGCCAAAATTGATTTTTCATTGAAATACACTGCCGCTCAAAAGTATTTCTCCCCTGGAAGTTATCACTGTGTTGTCGATAAAGTATTAAACCATCAGACCCAATTACCATCTCATTGTGTTCATTGTACATTTTATACCAATACATTCATGTTTCCTATTCAGATTCATGATTTAAAAGCATTACAATTCATGATTTTATCGAGCAAGTCAAAATTCCATGAATATCAATTTGCTCATTATCGGCAGTGTAACGCTATGGGAATTTTCGAATGAGATCAACTGGTGATGGAAAACTCCATGTGCAGAATTTTATAAATGATAATTGGCATGCGCAGTTTATTGGAATACCTTCAGAAGGAACCATTCAAGCTTTAAAAATTTATTTTTGTGACGACGGTTTATATTTTTGGCAGATATTCATCTTTATTTAGGGCACATCTTAAACTGCACACTGCACAATGAACACAATGTACAATGAACACAATGAAATGGTAATTGGGTCTGATGGTTTAATACTTTGTCGACAACAAAGTGATAACTTGCAAGCTTCCAGGGGGAGAAATACTTTTGCGCGGCAGTGTATGATTATACAACTTGTCGTATGGAAAAATTTAAATGAACTGCCATACTTAATCGGATACATATAACTAAATGGATACACTAAATTTAACCCCAGCTTCTTGAAAATAGCCTAATTCATCGATTTATTACACATCCAAAACGAATTATTACACGTGTAGTACTACTAGGCCTTTGAATACCCATAAAAATTACACATTTACAAGGAGAACTCACGCATCCCCACAACGATAACAATATTGGTAATAGAAGAAAGCTATATTTTTCGTTGTCCAGGTGAAATTTTAGGGCTGAAATGTGTATAGTTTGGAATTTGCAAGCGAAAATGTGCTCACTTGTGGTTAACCCACTTATTAGTTTACGTAGTATTCTATGAGGTGGTAAATGCTCGACCGAGAATAACAATTAAGAGACGGGATGAGGTTTACGAAGTCATAACAAGCTCAATCAGCAGTAATTTGTACGATAACGAAAATACTTTTTGTTTGTTAGTAACGAAAAATGTTATGTTTTTTACTCACTTTGCATGCCAAATTGACAATATAATTTTTGTTATCTATACAATTAAAATATAAGAGCATCATACAAATTCATCTTTATATGTATGTTACTGCATATCGATTCCACAGGAGCCGCCGCCGTTCTGTTGAGCAAGAATGGACAACTGTCAGCTACGCAGGTTGCGGATGAACTAATTCGGCTTTCTACCAAGGATACAGTGTTCGGTCATTTTCAAGGAACACCCAATCGTCTTCTTTACCTAGGTATAACAATTCTCATTTGCACATTTACAAGGTAGACACATACAATGCTGAACACCATAGAAGACTACGAAATCGTGTTCCATTCATCCAAACTGTTCTCTGCTGTTTCATTAAGCGCTTCGTTCTAAATGAAGCAGCGCGCGCTATATAAAAATGAGCAATGTGTAGCCCATGTATTTATGTATGCGAGAACAAAGGAACATGAACTGTGTCCCTAGGATGATGTTATCAATGTCACGCTTTGTTCAGTATTAAAAAGTGTTGGTCACGATTTCGCACACTCATTTTGGGTCAATATGACACAGAAAGAGTCAAATGTGACACAGATGAGAGGGTGTACTGGGAATTTACTCCTTCTGTGTCAAAATGATTCGGATTTTCGTATCTAAAATTTAGATTAGGAATGAACATCTTTATCTTGTCCAACTACGGCGCACGGGATTCAAGTTATACTTTTGACCCCAGGTGAATAAGAGTGTACTCCGCACCGGGACGCCGCAACTCTCTAAAACACGTGTTTGAGTTGGGAAGGGGGGAGGAGGGTGAATTTGTCTTTTAAGGAGGAGTATGTACTCACCACAAAAAGTATTCAGAAATATAACCATTCACTGCTTTTGCTCGTAATTGATGAAAATACAAATTAATATATCTGATTTTATTTTCCGTTTTCTCTTTCATTTATCATGTATATGAAAAAAGAAACAAATTGTCGGGCACCTTTCTTGTGTGCTAAAATGTTTGCCATATTTTAACAAGGCTTATTTTAAAATCTATGTCATATTTTAACAAGGCTTGTTTTAAAGCTCATTCCGTCGTCTAGTTACCTTGAAATTTTCAACTTCATGCATTACCGTATTTGTTATATACTTCAAGTGTTTTTCCTTCATTAAGAAGCAGAAGAGTCGAACGTGGTATTGGATGTGGAAGAGCCCAAATGTTTACTGTGTTGGGTAGATGGATGCAAGTTCAAATTAGCGCAGTGTCACATGACCAAGGTTTTCTAGTTCAAAAATATTTTGCCTATTTTACCAAGGATAGTTCTTCAATACAAGGTTTATAATTAGTATTAACGCTTAAAGGAGTATGGTCCGATTTAAATCACATGAAGTTGCCAATATTCCAATCGGTTTTGATACGAGAGCTAAAAATGTGCATTTAAAATTCCTCATAGAATACTATGTAAAATAATTAATCGCAAGTAAAAACATAAAATTAAAATAAAAACTTTTTGCCTAAATGCCAAATGAACATTTCCTATGATATCCGTATGGGACGTACATTTTCGTTCTCCGATTGTGGTAAACCAGACCTATCTGTTACCATATCTTTCGGTAGAGCTAATTGGATGATGGGGTTACAAGGCCAAAGGTTCCCCAATATTGAAGTACAGCAGGACTCTACAATTTCTTTTTGCTAATGGTATTAATTTCAACTTGGAAAGTTAATTATTATATATAGTAAATTGCATATTGTGGGTTGGCTAAACGGTGCCAAATGACTTGAAGCAAGAATAGTTTGCAAGTTGCCAGACATCATTAAAATGTACGTGCATTTGGTTTCACTAGTTAATGTCAGCTGTATCATCCCTCAATTATCATATCCTTTCCACAGTTCATGAATTGTGACCCTCGTGATAAGATTCACACAGCCGATACTAGCAAGGTCGACATATTACAAATAGTTTCTACCAATTCCAATAAATATATGTCGCTGCATCAACAAAAAGGGTGTTCCTTAAACGCAAGCTTCTCAGCATTTCATAACTCACATTTCCTATAGGTTTTAAGGTCAGATGAATACAGCTAGTGTAGAGAAAACCAACGGAGTCCAACATGGCGGGCCGACTACATTACCATATATGTGAACTATCTTATGCCAGCGCCCTGGATAATTCAGTGTTTCTGAGATAGAAGACACTTTGAAAGCTTGGTAAATCGCTATAAATAGCCAGATATTGCTCATTTTTCACAGGCAATCTAATAAGGAATAAACATGAATCGGGGCCAAACAGTTTGTTTTCTAACCTTTTATAATGTATTACTTTCAAAAACACTGATTTTTTTGCCCCGAGAGTATAAGGAAGTTTCTATTTACAGAGGTGCACTCTTCTAAAAAGGACTACAAAAGGAATGCTTGTATAAACTTAGGACCACCTTCAAATGATCATATGTCAGTTGTGCCCTGGTATGTAGAAAATGGTCAACTTTGGTGTTCAGACAATGTTGACGTTGTCGAAATATCACAAACAAAACCAATTGGTGACGGGTAGACGCTGATTTCCACTCGACAGAATGACGTTGTATGGGCGGCCATTCGGGTAAATATATTGAATATAGTCTTGCACTTGTAACAAGATGAATAAATTATGATAATTTGTTTTGTAATGAATATTAATTAGTAATATGAACATTCATGATTAATTCGGGATCATCAACCTGGACCATTTCACTTCAATCTGGATCATTCCGGTTAAAACTGAGCCCGGGAAACTGAGATGAACCAAGATGATCCAGAATTATTAATCATGAATATTCATATTGCTAATTAATAAGAATTATTAACTATGAATATTCATATTGCTAATTAATATTCATAGTACAGTTACCCTGATCTTTAGACTATATTCAATATATTAACCCAAATGGCCGCCCATACAACGTCATTCTGTCGAGTGGAAATCAGCGTCTACCTCGGTGACGTAACAACTCCGTGCGATTTACGTCCTAGAAAAAAAAAACCGATGCTGGGAGACACGCTACACCTCCCTATTCACAAAACAACTTGTTGATCATGTTGTTTACAGAACCTTGTACATCGGGATGGCATGGTTACAGAGGTCACTGCTACAGGTACTTCACGGAAGATAAATATTGGGAAGACGCTCGCAGCTTTTGCCAAGACCAAGGAGGTGATCTCCCAAGCATTCATTCAGAAGAAGAAAACAACTTTATTTTGGATACCGTTGTTAATGAAGCAGAACTAGATGTAAGTGTTTTGCCTTTAATGTAATAATCTCTAGATTTTAAAGCTGCTGATTCCTGACCCGCGATTAAATTGTTAGTCATGAAGCAAGATAGATCTCGTGAAGGAATACGGCATCATGGTTCGTGTGTCTGTGTGTGTGAATAATATGTTGGACTTTGAAGAGGCTAGTGTTATAAGGGCGTTAAGTCACATTGACATTATTATGTTCTCAGAATCAATAATTTGAGCTATATTACAACACAATTAGAGCAAATTAAACATTTGACCCCCTGTAGTAACTTTACCCCCTCCGCGCATCAGGGGTCCCCGGCAGACATCCATATCTGCATATGGTAGGTTAGGCCTACACCATGAATGCTCCAGTGTTCAGATATTGGTAGCTCGTTCGTTTGATTAAAACGGTCTGGGCTGCCGGTCTATATTTGTCTTTTTTTTCTTTTTCTAGCCCGTTTATAGGGACTTTTGTGTTGATTCCTTGGGCCGCGTAAACAAGATTCTCGCCGACCCCAATTTCCAGCCCCAAGTCTAATAATTGGTCCCTACGACTGTTCTTTTTTAATACAGATTTGGATAGGGTTAAATGCAGAGGAAGACTCGTATCAATGGTCAGATGGCACTCCATGGAATTACATTAATTTTCGAGCTAATCAGCCAGAAGAAGATTGTTTTGCGATGTATAAGGATCGTAAATGGAATGACGAAGGCTGCGATGATGCGTCGCATTACTTTGTGTGCAAGAAATAGATGGCGCAAATCCGCGGAAGTAATAAATAAATTAAAATCGATAAGATAGTTATTTGTTAAAGTTAAAAGCAACGCGTTCATTAAAAAAAAATTAAGGTATTACGGAACATCTCGCTGTTGCCATATTTACCAATGGTGTTTACCTCCAGGATATCTACTGGGTCGCATTGGTTTGTCTTGGCCTCGCCTGGTTTGAACTACGATCAACAATGATGAAATACATTATAGGTTGTTACATTATATCTTTTTCTATATAGTTGGGAATATATAATATACCAGACAGAAGAGGTGGTGATCACCCTGATTCACCCATATCAGGAATGTTCTGTTATTGATTCCTGTAGGTTCAAGGACATCTAGATAAAACATGTACCTTGCCAGTAGCGTAGCCAGAGGGGCATGCTGCCCCCGGAAAAAAAGTTTTAAAGGCAAAATCGGCACGAACAAGAGGGTAAATTCTATTAAATCAGCCTATTTTGTACCCTTATACCCTCAGTGCAACCGGGACAAATGTCTTTAAATCCGGGATTTTGCCCCCTCGGAACGTCCGGGCTGGCTACGCCCCTGGTTTAAGCAGCCAAAAAGTGAGGGGCCATAACAGTTCTATAGACATAGGTGGAGCCTTGTCTACTCAAAAAAAAGGAATTAATGACTGCCTTATAAATTAGCACTAACAAAAATGAGGAACATGTAGCAACCGACTTAAAGTACTGACTCTATGCCAGAGCAGGACACACATTTATGTAGACTTGTGGCATACTACGAGTGTGATCCAGTAACTATGGGATTGCGTCAGTAATATTACGTAAAATTCTATTGTGAATTGCATGAATAGCGTAGTTCATCATGGTGGTGGGATTTTAAAGAAAAATGCAAATTGAAGATAATTACAAAATAAAATTGAGAATCTAAACTAAACTATCACGAGGCATGGTTCAATAAAAGTTAAAAGAAGTACCCTATTTTTCTTGTGTAAGCTGAGTTCCAATTTGTTGATTCCCATGGTTTTTTTTGTTGTTGAACTTTTACTGTATGACTTCCACATGTACCCCGGCTTAATAAGCCCCATCATTTCACCATATTTCCCGGGATAGGAGTGAGCAATCCTGGCCGCCCGACCCTATCTAAAAATGTAATGTATAATGAAAACAGAGCAATTTTTATTTGCCTTATGCATGTAAATCATTCTTACACTTCTATGTTCATACGTGTATTTTTAATCTAATTTCGCTCAAATCATTAATTGATCATTATTTTTTATTGTCATGGTTGTGTTATTAACTTTACTCCTTTATTAACGGTTTATCTTTAATCAAACAGGAAGGACTTTTTAAAATATAATTTAATATTAATTATTTGAATTATAATTCGTTCAATATTATACTCAATAAAATCGCCCAAATTACAATGGCGTAGACAGGATTTACTTAGTGGGTAATAGAGAATTTTTTTCGAGGAATCCATTAAAGGAGGATGGCCAGATCAACAGCCTCATCCCCACATCGACCCCGATTTTGTAACATCGACACCTCTGATAATACCCTATATCTCTGTCTGATAATATGCATGAGGTGCCAGACAATTTGAAATGGATAATAGTGATTTATTCGAGATGGGACATTGACGGGACAGGATAATTTGAAGAGAGAGGGTAACTCAATTTCCGATGTACTTGGATGCGAAATATTGCTTTCCAAAGTGGGCCTTGAGAAGTGTAGAACACCTTTTTACTTAGGGAAGACATCAAAACTCGACCGCCCGTTGACCGCCGGTTACGGTCGGTTCCGCCCGGTTCTTTCAGGTCAAATGTTTTACTGGTATATGAATATTCACGCATGCAACACTGAACAACCGCCGGTTGACTTAATGCTGTAACCAGACCAATTTACACTAAAAATTCCACGATTTCATCAGTAAAAATCAATGATTCTCACATTGAGCCAGCTTCCAGTGCCCGCAACCTTGGCATTATCCTTCAAAACGATCTTATGATGGATGTTCATGTTAACAACATTTGTCGTGCGGCTTCTCATGCTCTTTATAAGATAGGTCAAATCCGGCGTTATCTCGATCAGCCAACAACTGAAAGACTTATTCATGCTTTTGTGACTTGCCGACTCGATAACTGCAATAGTTTACTTTATGCTCTCCCTGATACGCAAATCTCAAAACTTCAACGGATACAAAACTCTGCTGCTCGACTTGTTACGCTGTCTAAGATTCGCTGTCACATTTCCCCTGTCCTTCGTGACTTACATTGGCTACCGATCAGATCTCGCATTATCTACAAGATTCTTCTGATAACATTTAAATGTACTCGAGCTCTTGCTCCTATGTATCTGCAAGATCTTATTCAACAATACGAGCCCACTCGCAATCTTCGTTCTGGCTCAAAATATCTTCTTGCGCATGTGTCTTCACCTTCTACTTCATATGGTCGCCGTTCTTTTCAAGATGCTTCTGCTGAACTTTGGAACAATTTACCATATCATGTTAAATCCGCCAAAACTCTTGAACAGTTCAAATCATTGCTAAAAACTTACCTATTTAATGTTAATGCTTAATTTATTTTTGTTTTGTCTTTTGTTACTCATGTTACTGTGTGTTTTGTTTGTTTGTTTGTTTGTTTGTGATAGCGCATAGGGACTTAATTGTGTTATGCGCTCAATAAGTATGGTTTTATTATTATTATTATTATTATCAATCTGTTACTTTGCGGTCATAATAGCTCTCTCTATAATCTTTCTATAAAAAAACCCATTCATATACTTTCGGTATTGATTTTAAAAAGTTAATTGAGCTATAAACAGATTTAAAAAATCCAACCCCAGCGAAAATCAATAGATGTATTGTACTGGTTGTCAACAGAGACTTGAGAACCAATTACTTCAAGACTTTATTGCTCACGCGTGTGACGAGGCAGTATCAACCGGTCGTGTTCACCAGAATGTTTTGACCTCATTATATGTGTATATTATAACAGACGACACGTTTTGTGAGAACCGGGCGGAACCGGCGGTCAACGGGCGGTCGAGTTTTGACGTGATCCCTTACTATTATCCATATCAAATTATCTGACACCTCATGCATATTGTCAGAGATAAAGGGAAAAGATTGACGAAAGACGAAAGATTGGACCTCCGAACCCTTCGAGTTCAAACGCGGGGTATTCCAAGGTGATCCCTTGAGTCCTATCATATTTTTGATGGTGTTAAATCCCATATTACAACATCTCAAACTTAAAGAAAATAGTTTTGGGTATAATCTCAACGGATTGAAATATATTACACTTCCGTTTGCCGATGATTTTTGTTTAATGACCTCTGATAAACGCAGGCACCAGAATCTTATGGACGAAATCTTCAATCTCGCGAGCTCAATGAAACTCACCCTTAAGCCAACGAAGTGCAAATCCATCTCCATCCGGAGTAGTGCACCTGCCGAAATCTCTTTTAAGATTGGGGAAAATACTCTCTTGGTTGCCCCCGAGAAGTTTTTAGGCTGTCAGATTACATTTAAAGGGAAAACTAAAGATACATATGATCTGATATCCACTAAGCTTTCAGACTATATTATGAACATCGATAGCTCTACCATACGTGACGAATACAAGCTACGGGTTTGTGCAATATGTGGTCCCCTCATTGAGATACCTTATGAGCGTTCACGAGCTCACCGACACCCAGCTTGAACTTTTAGATCATATTCACACAAACATTATTAAATCTTATCTTGGTATGAAACCTAGAGGGCCCACCCCAGCCATTGTACATAGTCCACATGGTCTTGCTATCCCTAAAATATCTGATGTTTACCTTGAATCTCACTCCCTAGCCTACGCCAGGTGTATGATAAAGGCTGATGATCGTGTTCTCCATGCCATTCGTTCCAAAACGTCCAGAGAATGTATATATGTGGAAACGGAAGATGGCCAAAAATGGGATTGGCAAATGGAAGGAAAACTTTGATATTGTTACCAAATCCTGTGCTAGTGAATTTAATTCAAAATGGAAGAATGTTAAGGAACAAATCAAAAGCCTCCTCACCACCCGGCGTACAGATTTCTGGAGAGAGTATATTCTCCCGCTTATTCAACAAGGCAATTTACTTAAGCTCATTGAGTCCGATGGTGTTCGTTTGGAAACGTCCCTCGTCATAGTGTCTGTCCCCGCACGGTTGATATTTTTATTTGGTTTGGTAAAAAATGTGTACAAATTCTTCACGATATTTTGAATTAAACCAGTTGTATATCAGAGGATTTATTGCCGCGTTGATACAGACACACAAATCACCCCACCAGTTCCAGTTCCAAAACACATCTGCATTCGTCCGACGTCCAGTAACCTCTCTCACGAATCGGTTTAATTGATGAGCCTTTAACTGTAATGGTAATTTAGAGTAGTGTAATATTATACATGTACTCCAGGAATAATATCAAAGCTACTGTTAGGATTATGTTGTTTATGTTAACGGTATACACATTTTACGAATAACAACCGTGGCTTTGATTGATACCATCCGTGATAGTTTAAATAAAAACCCTTTAAAAGGGAAGACCTAGTACAAATGAAAAACTTTAATATTTTTAGGAAAGCAGTTGGTAGAATAATGACATGTAATTGGGTAATCAGAGATAGGCACAAGAGCAGGCAGTGGACGTATTGGCAAATTTGGGCATGATATCAAGTATTGAATATGAAGACAAATTTGCAGTAGTCCGTATGTGAAGAGGTCTACCGAAATCAGACACAATTAGGCAAGATATCAAAATTGAGTTTGTAATTGATTATTGTAGTAGAGATCTTCCGCTTAACAATGGTACTTTTTTTTTTAAATCGGACTTCCCAAAGCGGGGTTATATCATTTTCAAGTTAATAGTCTATATGAAAACTCCAAACTGAGATATACTTACAATGTACATACATACATTTTTTAAATATATCTTTGGTTTGATTTTTTAATCTGAAACTTTCACATTAATGTTATAAACACTCTGGAAATGAATTATTTACAAGAAATCTCAAAATCACCCCAATTAGGTTTTGGGCTATTTCTCAGTTTGGAGCTTTGCCAAATTCATTTGGTTTCGGTAGAACAGATACATATGATGTAACCACAGGGTTGTCATTTAGAAACATGTAAATATCCTCTAGTTGTTATTATGGTGCAATTTCTAATTGAGACTCTAAGAGGATATACACATACTGGCAATCAAAAAAGAAATACAAAAACAAGTTACATAAGAAGCATAAAACGGTTTCTTTGTTTTATAATTTTATTAGAAACAAATGTAATGTATGTACACGATGAGAAGTTATGTACAAATAAAAGTTCAGGAGGGACCATAATGTTGTGCACAGTCAACTGAATCAATGTATGGTTACAAATATTTGCGTAGAATTGAGTTTTATGACATGTTCGAAACTTTAATTCCTCTGTCAAACTTGACATTGTGTATAGTATTACATGTATAATGATAGTTTATAACCCTTCACGAATGTAGTTATATCAAAGTTACAGGCATTATTGAAATGGTCAGACTCTTCATGCAGACAACAAACAGGTTTAGCCAGAGTCATCATATTTTTGGTGAACGTGTAAGAATTACTTAGCATATCTGGAATTCTTGACAAGTCAACAAGGTCTACTGCAGATATTGGTTATAAACATGATAAAGAAGAAGTGTCATTATCATGATTGACACTTTTATGCATACGCATGTAAACATTCACAATATTCAGTAATTGTGACCATTCTACATTGTTTATTGCTGACATAAGAAATGTTATGTCCTTCCGCCACCTACTGTCACTATTGTATAGCCGGCTTTGGTAATATACTGTAAATCAGTTATTGGAAGAGCTCTGTTACATGTTGCTGGAGAGATAGGCCCTACCGTTATCAGGGGGGCGGTAGGAAGTTGGGTTCGGGGGTTTTTTTTTGGGTTTTTTTGGCCGGCGTAAGGTGTTTTTTTTTTTAAATTTTAATGTATTCATTCGTTTTTGTGTTTTTTTTGGCCTGCATAGAGGGGGATTTTTTTTCTTCCAAAAACTTCCTACCCCCACCCTGAAAATCTAATGGTGCGTCCCTTACCGTAAGAAAGCATGGAAAAGACTTTTCTTCACCATAAATTGATGCTTTTTAAATCCACAGGTCGCCCACTTGCACGTGATATTTTTTGTGTGGGAAGATAGTTTTAATTATGCAGGAAAGGTGAGACCTGTCCTGATTTATGGCATCTACTGATGTTGTAGTATTTTGGTTGCAGTCCATCATAATTCATATAGTGCGAAGATTACAGTGGCGTAGCTAGGATTTTTTTCAGGGGAGGGGGCCAGATTTCTGAAATTTTCGTAAAGGTTACCCCATTTTTTTGCAGGCAGTCACCTCGTAAATTTCACGTAAGTGTGTGTGTGGGGGGGGGGGGGGGAGGTGGGGGGAGGTCAAACAAATTCGCACGGTCAAAAAATCACGCACGGTCAAAAAATCACGCACGGTCAAAAAATCGCACAGTCCAAAAAACAGCACATTCAACAAATAATGGCCAATCCTCCGGGTTTTAAACAGTTATCTCTATTACATTTTAATTTATTTATAAAAACAAGGCGAAAATGGTCATTTTACTAATAATCATAGTAATAATGCATATAAACACTAAATCCGGAAAGTGGGGCGGGGGCACAAAGGGGGCGGGGGCACAACAAAATCAATCTGTCGGGGGGGGGGGGGCAATTGCCACTGACGGAGAAAACAACGGCTCACATAAATCCGTTTCAAAAGTTCACAAAAAGTAGGCCTACAATGACACAATAATTCAATGGCGATGATATCCAGGGGATATATGAATTATTAGAGTTATAGCTCAACTAGTTGTATACAAGAACTATCAACTTTCAAAATTCACGCAAAAATATCAAATCTCTCAATATCACAGTAGGTCAGCCCCGGGGGTCAGCCAGAGTTCAGATGAAGAATAAATGAATTATTAAAACCCAAGCGACAGCTCGCCCGGCCGCGAATTTATTAACCGTAACAAACATTTGGCAAAACATTGTATAGGCCTACATGTATTGCTGTACAATGTATGTGCATGTGTATACTATACGCTTTTACTCAGTCAAGATATCAAATGTTTGTTTACGGTAAATAACATCACCGCCCGGCCAGCACGGTTCTCGTCATCAAATCCTCGATACGGAGAGACGATCCCTTGTAAACATACAAACAGTACAAACCCCTCACGTCCAATAAAAGCCATCGACACAGATGGACTCGGAGGCACTTGTAATTGATCCGTGATCGGGTCCGTGATACAAATACACAGCACAATGGTAGCCAAGCGTCACACTTTTCGTCCAATCAATATACCCGTATGAAGGTGTCATTGGGCTGGACCCGTTTGACAATAGCGATTTGGTCACGGTTTTCTGAGCCAAGTGACTCGAAGCCATTATGAATAACGCGTACTTGCTCTATCCCGGGGATAAGAGCAAGCCCCTTGGGGCTAGCTCAAAAACGATTGAGGGCAATCTAAGAGCATCATAATCAGTTGAAAGATTGAAACGCAACTTTATAAGTTCGAAGGTTACTAAATTAATGAAAGAAGCAGGTGATGATTTATAGTCGCAATATAACATTATTTAATTATTGAAAGAAGCAAGTGACGATTTGTAATCGTAATACTAACGTTACTAAATTAATGAAAGAAGCATGTGACGATTTGAAGTCGTAACACTAGCATTACTAAATTAATGAAAAAAGCAAGTGACGATTTGTAGTCGTAATAATGGTTAGTTCACATTAGTAAATCAAGCCTGGTCCGGCACTAGGGGTGGGGGGGGGGGGGGGGGGGTACCATTGACATAACAATTATGTTACATTAATCCACCATCATGTTCAAAAAATAGAAAAATAAAAGGATAACAAGGAATATTCGGGAATCGAACGCGTGATTGTCGATTGCCGACATGGCCAACGTATGCACGCCACAGAGATCGACAAGTATAATTGTGATAGTTTTATTATTTAACCATATCCATTTATTTATAACGAACGGATTTTTATTGTGCCATTTTTGCCAAAAGTGTGTGTTTTTCTCGTACAAAATGTGTTTGTAATGTGATTATACTCCTTATTTTTGAAAGAACGGTAAAAAACGTTGATATTTTCGAACACAAACAAATGGCGTCATTTATACGGTCCACAATCATTTCTCGACTGAACCATGATGACTGAACGTTGTGTCGTTACGATCTGATATACACAGGGGGGTGAGGGGGGACGATCGCCCCCCCCCCCCCCCCCCCCCCCAATATTGACGTCGGTTCATTTGACCACAGGATTCATGGAATTATGATGGTCAAAAGTACACAGATGAAAATTTTTCGCGCGCTACGCTCGCATATTGTGTCCCCAAAGTGCAACATTCTTTGCTACAAGCTTGTTTAAGAGTCAAATGCGCTGTGTAGTTCTACATTCCCGGCAGACACTCTGTTCAAAGGCACAACAAGTGGACTGTTAAAAGCATTTTTTGTTGTTGCAATTCTGAGGTGTGCAGATCGATTTTCTTTCTCGAATTGGTTAGAAAACCATCCATTTTAGAACATCTGAAATTTGAAAGGAACTGCACACCTGAAAAAGTATGATGCCAAGGGCATGTCTTTTGCACGTTAATCCAATACAACAGTTCTGAAAATCGACACAAATATGACGTCATAACCATTGCTTCGGGACAAAATGGCGCGGTACCCCCAACCCCCTAGTCCGGCACCTTTTGAGGTAATACCAAAATCAGGTATGTCTCTATTTCGAAACAGGAGACCTCTTCTAAATTACAGTTTAAAATAGGATATGTGTACATTTTATGGCCAAATTAATATAAACTGCTCACACAAAGTTAGGACACTTTTTTAAATCAAGTATATTTCTATTATTTATTACTCTCTTGTATTATGTTGTATATAAATGGAAAGCTGAAGTGTTCTTCTTTAACATGATACCAAATGTGTAATGATGACATGTTGTTGGACTTGGCCATGGTCAAGGGAATGAGGCAAAGTCACAAATCAAATGTGCCAAAATAACCGTTATCTGTGCTAAACAGTCAATAGGTAATGGGCTCTCTCCAAATCTGTTAAACGCGGCACATTGAAACTGCAAAACGTTTACTGTGTCTCAGAAAAAATGTACAAGTTGTAGGCCTAAACCTTTCATCACTTACCTTCATGACCTTCCACCTGGAGTCATTGTTAACCCAGTCTTGCAAATACCCAAATAATGGTTTTCTAAAGAGATGAGGGTTAACTTGTGTGTGTTGTGCTCACTAGTGCAAATCTTTGTGTAAACCATTCATGGTTCTCAAGCATGACCGGTTTGATTATTGATCATTACCTATTGACTGTTTAGCACAGATAACGGTAATGTTGGCACATTTGATTTGTGACTTTGCCTAATTCTCATTCATGTGGCCAAGTTCAGCAACATGTAATCATTGCAAATGTGGTATCATTTTAAAGAAGAACACTTCAGCTTTCCATTGATATAAACTGCTCACAAAAAGTAAGGAAACATTTGCAATGATTACATGTTGCTGAACTTGGCCACATGAATGAGAATGAGGCAAAGTCACAAATCAAATGTGCCAAAATTACCGTTATCTGTGCTAAACAGTCAATAGGTAATGATCAATAATCAAACCGGTCACAGTCAATAGTTAGGTCACCCAAGCCATATGAAAGCTATGAAGATTGTTAAACGGGGTCAGTCGTTACAAACATGCACAAACACAATAGCCAAACGACCTTGCTTTTGTCAACACTCCCTACACAGAGGACTGCAGTGCAAATCTCTACGATTTTCGCTATGTAATCTCTATGGCGGATTTCATTCCGTTGTATGAAGCTATGATGTTTGCGTAGTCTTCGCTATCTCCAAGCAGATAGAGCAATACGTACACGGACTTTCTTGTACACGAGGGTTCATTTCATGATTTGGCGAGGTTTAGAATGAGTTAGGATTCCTGTAATTTCGAAGACCACAGATTTTCAAAACGTGAATTTGCCAACATTTTACGACATAAATTTGGTCACAAAACGTGTTTAATACTATACATTTTACCGTTCTGCAGATGCTTATGACCCTCCTCTAAAATTCTACATGATTTTTAACACGTTTCTCAGTTTTTGAGATGCCCAAATAGACCATTTTCCGAAGCTATTTCTAGCAAATGTTGCAATCACTGAGACTCCATTGTTTTCTTGCGTATAACAAAATGTGACACGCAGCGTGACCTCCCTGCTGGCTGGTCATGCTTGAGAACCATGAATGGTTTACACAAAGATTTGAACCAGTGAGCACAACACACACAAGTTAACCCTCATCTCTTTAGAAAACCATCATTTGGATTAACAATGACTCCAGGTGGAAGGGCATGGAGGTAAGTGATGAAAGGTTTAGGCCTACAACTTGTACATTTTTCTGAGACACGGTTAACGTTTTGCAGTTTCAATATGCCGCGTTTAACAGTTTTGAGAGAGCCTGTGCCATTACCTATTGACTTTTTAGCACAGATAACGGTAATTTTGGCATATTTGATTTGTGACTTTGCCTCATTCTCATTCATGTGGCCAAGTCCAGCAACATGTCATCATTGCACATTTGGTATCATTTTAAAGAAGAACACTTCAGCTTTCCATTGATATGCAACATAATACAAGAGGGTAATAAATAATAAAAATATACTCGATAAAAAAAAGTTTCCTAACTTTGTGTGAGCAGTTTATAACAGATACAAAGAGGGTAATACATAATAAATATATACTTGATTAAAAAAAGTGTCCTAACTTTTTGTGAGCAGTTTAGTTTGACTTTTGACAGACACCTCATCGTTCTTCAGGTCCAACAAAATTGACGCAATGATGATTTTTTTTTTAATATATTGAACCGAGACATTTGTGTTCACGTCATTTCCGGTAGCTGACACCATCATCTAAATCAAAAAGTGCGTGTGACCAGGAAGAGCCAACTCGGACGTTTGAAAAAGCTCTATCGGAAACATATGCCGGTTAACCCGTCCCCCATATTAGTCATGATGATCATATTTAGCTTGATACCAAATTTCAAGATACCAGTTTCTTATAACGTCGAAAAACATCCATTTTTAAATGGGCATTTAACGTGTAAACCTGGGAGGCGGTGTGGGACCTGGTGCACGAATACAAGGCTTCAAACGATTATCACTAGCAAGAATTCACAGTTGCTCATCAGTTGTCCTTATCATAAAAGAGAAGAAAGAATTAACTAAACAAGACAGCCCCAGAATAGATTCCTCAATTCAATTATCAGCATGTACACGTTTTAGAATCTCAAGGCAATCAATCAATTGTAATGAAATTTTATTTATTTCTCACACGTTCTTTCTCACTCATTCTTAACGGGAAGTTTAAAGCAATAGTATATGATATTTTTAAAGGTTTTACACTTTTTTCCCTCTTATAAAGTAGTTTGATTTATCGAGAAAGACTTCTGGGCTCACAAATCTATCTTGACCATATTTTCTCCGTAAACATCATTTCAGACGAAGTCATAAAGGCAATCTGCTTCCAATTTTTAAAAGGTGTCAGCATTTTCTTGTTCATCATAAATAATTCTTTTCTATATTGTCTTCACTTTATTAGTGTAGTCGTTGAAGGTTTTGATCCGTATAAAATAGGCAGAGAGCTGAATTTGGTGTCATAAGAAGAGATAAAATGTCCTTCAACTAAGCTTTCTTACGATACCAGGATGTGTTTTAACAAGTTTAATGAAAGAAATGGTATGTTTTTGGATCATCTCTTTTCATAAAGGGTATCATTGCTCAATACACAAGGAAACACATCACCACAAACAAAAACATTAGTCAATGATATGCTTTTCTTCGTACACTGAAAATGATACACTTTTCTGAAAGACATTGTCGAAAATCCTGGTATCAATCCTTTCATAAAAAACATGTCAAGAGTTGCTCTGATTCTCTGAATAGTATTCTTTGAGAATAACATATCATTCTGGTTTTCACTTTTTTGGGTTTTTTTTCCAGCTCCCATCATTTCACTTTCTACAATTGTTTCCAGGTAGGCCTACATGTGTTACTTATATTTTAGCTCCCGCAATTTTACTATGGTAATTCGAGAGAAACAAATAGTGGCGGCCATTTTGAACCCATTTAGTCATTTGTAACAAGTTTGTATGGATTACAATTACTTGCCAGCGTGCAGTGTATAATCCATTATTCGTACAAAGAGCATGCTCGTATTTCAATGTGTTATACTTAATTTGAAAACAAATACCGGTATTTACAAATTTGGCGGCCTTTTTCGAAATCCCTATAACTATTCCCCACGTGACTTTTAATTTTATGTTCCTCATTGAATTCCGCTTCTTATGTCACCAAAACCAGGTCTCTACCTATTTTCTCAGGGTAACAGCTATATTGTACCTTCAACGACTCGCATATATGTACAGTTGCGCCCGTAACGCTGTATAAGGAAGTGTAATAGCACATACACAGCCAATCCAGAATTCCACAAATTTCACTTATTGTACAGCTTCAGAATGCTGTAAATTTGACGTCGTAAATAACCTGATTAATTACAGCACTGTATATTATTAGCCAACTTGGTGTGTGTGTGTTTAGTAGATGATTGTCTAAGTCTGGGTGAGTGAGAGGTGTCCTACTGTGAAAAATGGTGTGTATCTGGTGTGTAGGGTAGAGCTCTGCCACATAAATCATCACTAAAATAGTCACTGTTGATGAGTGCTATTAATTCCTTATAGCACGAGGCAGCGTACTAAAACAAGTGTTGGAATGAGAAAATAACTTATTTTGAAGTAATTAGGAAATGTATTGCTCTGTACCCTCGTAGGATATGTTAAACTCTCATCAAATGCAATTTGACCAAAGAAGACGTTCCATGAAAAATATCGCCTTTAAAAATATATTTTGCATCCCAACAGTTGATTATGAACAAATCTTAATGAACGAATCAATCGTTGATTGAGTCTACTCGAGGGAAAGATTACTTCAGCGCATGCTTACAATCATTCCATTTGAAAAGGGTTTTTCCCTTATGGTCATATATAATATATCAACTTACGGATGTTCCTATTTTCATGACGACTTACCATGGATGACCAGTAGGCAAAGGTTTACACTATGAGTTGATTTCATCAAAACGTTTTGGATTTCTTTTTTTCAATAGCCTTATGGCATATTTCTTTATCTCGTCGTGTGTTGTACATCAATGGAAAACTGATGTGTATATCTTTCCATGTATACCGAAGTTGTGAGCAATCACTTGTATCAGTACTCAGCTATTAGCTATCAATCAATGTATAGCCGTTCACAATTGTTGATTACTACATTTGTCACCTTCGTGTTGGTTGGTTCGACTGGACTGGAATACAGAATCTGCAGAAGCTTGGTACTTGGTGTCCTTCGGGTTCCTGAATTGAAAATCAAGTAAGTTTTATCCTACACCTAAGGTCATGTTTTTTATACTGGGTACCCAAAAAAGGTGGATCTGTTACATTTGCACTACATATTATTACTTTGCATGCATATATTTTGGCTATTCTTTATCACACATACTTAAATTTGGTCTTATTTTGATGAGAAAGTATTTGGCCTTTATTTTAAAAAGAAAAATATAAACTACCATGGTTCTGTTAATTACAATAGTTCGTTAAACCTAATTAGTCAGGGGTGGAGGAGTATGTGGAGGAGGAGGAGGAGTGCATAGTTGAACAAGTATGGTGCAATATACATTGGGCAAACATAAAATGTACTGGTTTCACTCTTGGTACAATTCTATATTGAAAACATAACATTATTGGAGTATATTTGAATTAAAAATATAATTAGTTAATTAAGGAATCATTAATTAGCATTAAATAAGAAGCTCAAAAAAATGTTAAGAAACGTAAGTTGGTCGCAGTTTGCAAATGTATGCAAACATTATTCTGCACCAAACTGTCCATTTTAAAAATATAGAAAGGTTGAGGTACCCTTTTGAATAAATAAATTTAACTATTTAATTAAAAATTAAAAGAAGATATGTAATTAACCTCATGTATTCTGTATTGTCTGGATGTTAATTAGCACATTTTGTTAAATGCGTTTAAGTGTGGTGTTATTACTTGTTTTTAACTGTGTTACCAAATAAGTAAAAAACTGCTGGTGTTCATCAAGCTTGTAAACTCAGGAGAATTATTAAATTCTTAGGAATGCAACTGACCTGACCTAGTATAGGATGACCAGCATAAGCAGTTTGCCAATCAACATTGGATCACTCTATATGTTGAATACAACTTAAAACGAAAACAATTATATTTCAAACTTAAATCAGACTCTTGAAATTTGAATACTGGGTTCAAACATTATGGAAACTAACCTAATTTGTTCATTTGAATGTGCTTTGCACATCATGAAGGTACAAGAAGAATGAACGCAATTAATTGTATGCCACTAAACATGTGCCATTGGGAAAATTTGAGTCACCCTGTAGTTAAAGAGCCCCTTTTTATTGAACATTATTTGAAACTCATACCACTTTAAGCATTTGCCACATCAAATTGGAATGTAAAATCATGTTTCAGATGCAAATATAAATTCATTCAATTTAATGAGTTGTGGATAATCATGTATACCTATAAATTAATGTTTTAAACACCCTATATGTTAGAAAAGGGTGACTTTTAAAATCAATCAATGTTCATGTACATTAAAATTAATGCATTTTTATTTGAAATCTACTTGAATTTTGTTAAAATACTAGTCTTTGTATGTATGTAGTAATAGAAGCATTTTTCTGGAACTAAATAAACAAATTTGTAGACACCCTGTATGTAGCATTTCAGATTCGTAATGAAATTTAATTTGCATATGTCTGGATGGGTATTTTATTAAACTACTTTAAATCTGTACTGAACTTTTCTCTCATCACTTCATATACATAGTGGAAGTAATTATTGTAACCCTTCTTTTTTAAGAAGATTTTGCTTGTTACACCCTGTACAATTTCGGACCACCCTGTATAATCAACTTGATTGTATGCTATTTGCATCCGTTACAGTATATGCTTTCAGAATATGTATACTTTTACCAACTTTAAATGTAAACTTTTTCAGATATAATGCATAAACTGAAAAAGGAACCTAATTTATGGAAAAGGGACATGTAACACAAATTGTACCCAGTATAAAAAACATGACCCTAACCATAAATACTGGCGAGCTTCATTGCGTACCTAACGCAATGAGTTCGTGACCAAGAAACGAGGTTGCACATTTTAAATCAGCATTCGATATGAAACATTCAGGCGTTACCTACGAGTAGGTTATATTTTGAGAAAAAAAGAATTGAAGGCAAATGTAGTATATAAAATCTGACGACACTGGGATTCGAAGCGAATTTCATAACCACCAGATCATTCAGGATGTCGGTGACGAGGTAGCGATCAAAATCCTGCACGTCCTGAATTAATCTGTATAACTCATTAGATAGAAGCCTTTCGTACTAGATTAATTCGTGATAGCTTACTCATAGGTAGAACAAACATCTAATATAAATAACCTTGTTATAGAACGAATGGGATTTTAGATAACCTTGGTTATGCAACGTCATGAACATGAACACAATAGCTCTCAACTACTGTCTTTAATCTTTCAATCGTTGGCTGGACACGTAACAGATTTAAATGCTGGTAGATTCACACATTGTAGCTGTACATTTTTGTGTGAACAATGGTGGTCAAAAAGCAAGATGATTATCTGACACATCGAGGGTTGAGCGCCAAAAGGCCGTAACTCAATGTTTGTGCAAATTGAGATTTTGGTAGCAAGATAATCCATATAAACTACCAAAAACAGTAATTTGTAATGAGTCCCAAATATTTGAAAGTTGATTATCTCAAAATAGCATATTTTTTTTAGTTACAACCTTCTGACGCTCACCCCTCGATATATTCTACTACTTTCAGCGAGAACAAATCCTTGTTTCTGTTAGTGTTATAGAGGAATATTCATCAATCCGCTCTAAAAAAAAAGGATTGGCGTGGGATTGTTGAGAGTGATGTAAACTCGCTTGATTATGATATTGTATGTTTAGCTTCTTATAGATGGGGTGACAGGTGACGTCACACCGGGCAAAACCTGGCTAGTTGCTATTGTTATTTGCCCGGCAGTTTGCGCGCGCATGTTTTGTTTATGACCCGTGCTTTTAAACTCGCGCCAAAGCATTATAAAGGGCAATACGGCATAGCGGACAGTGTTGTGGTCATATGGTCATAAGCGTGTATCGACAGTCCAGTCCCTTCGCCCGTTGCGTTTGTTGATAAATATTGGATGTAAACAACGGTCACCTCATCTATAGTTTTGGTGGACAAAGTTTAGTAGTCCGCCGTGATTCCGGTAAACTACTGGTTAAGTAAAAACACTGCAACAGTGGAAAGAAGCCATCTTGTTTTTAAAACCAAGTTGAAGTTTCAATTTTTTTAAACTTCTTAAGATACCCTATTTGTTATTAATTTTGTGCGAAAAAATGGTGGTGAATGTCCTTGCTTATTTTTCGTTGGGACATTCGCCGGTGGTTGTTATTATTTGTTTGTTATATTGTCTATTGTAAACACCGTGGGTTGGTAAACTGCTTTATATTATATTATATATATGATATAAAACATTATTATAGGAGTAAATATAATTTTCCGTTTGCCTATGGTGAACCTTTTTACCCGTGCATCAATTTCACACGTTTGTCCACGAGATACCCAAAACATGCATAAGATCGCAAAATGTGTCTCTCGTTCAAATTAAGAAACTTGAGTAAATTTGTGATTTAATTGGAATTTGATGCATCCTTTCTTGTTTACAAGTGAGTTAACATAATTAATTTACCTCACCCATGCTGTGAATTGCTGATGCTCTAAATTTGAATGAAAAACGGAACCTTTCCAATTTTATGTTGGCGGGATATTCAAATATGAAAATGCAATGTGTGCAATTTCAGTTAAAAATCACTGTGTTCGTGGACAAACACTTAAATTGGGATGTGCGGCATAATGGGTCACCAAAGACAAAAGGAAAATGCGATTGTCTTAATTTTTTCACACAAAGTTAGGTACAAATATGTCATTCTTGTAACGTTCACAAAGTTTCAAAATTCAACTTGGTGTGAAAAACAAAATGGATTCGTTCCACTATTGCAGGGTTTTCTTTTACTCATCCCCTACGTCAGGGGATTATCAAATGACATAGTTTTTAACGCCATGACAAAGTGCATTATTTTCTATTCATTTTAGATTTTATTTTAAACTATTATTTCAGGCGTCATGAAATAGACACCATTGGCAACTAACGGTACAACCGTTCCTGGCTCGGATAACTTGCACACGAGGTGAATCGCTGGCAGGATAAGAAGACCAACAATTTGTGGTGGGATGTCATGACATGCAGACTTCCTACTTCTGAAGGACCACTCAATATTATGTATGAGTGCCTAATGTGACACAATTATTAGCCAGAAATCGATGGCAATTTATCACTGACTTCATTTGTCATACTTAGTTGTAACTGTTTATTAAATTAAGTTTAGATTTACAAATCTTTCTAGAAAACCTTCACCCTAACAACAAAATGACAATGGAAATTAGAATTAATCTCCTACGTTGTTTTGTGTTGTCGATTGTTTTGACTAGTATTGTACAGTACTCGTTAGCAACTCAGTCAAATGGTTTTGTGGACGCGTGTAACATTAGCCATGCGAACATAACCTCTGACGCAGCATTTGTTACGACTAGTAACCTTACATATGACTTTAACGGTTGCGAGTTGAATATTACCTTATCGGAAGGGGACAGGACATCTATAGAGATTTTCAGTTCAAGTGCAGACAATGCTTACTCGAATGTCTTTATTGAAATATTAGGTACATCTGGCAGTAATGAAAAATGTCATCAAAATATTATATCGATTCCTTTGAATTCAAAACCTTGCGCACTCATTCTTAGCGACGCTGTAATGGGTTTCAAACTACACTATTTTAATACTCGAGTACAGTTGAAAATCCAGGGAATAAATACCGACAATCCAAGAAATGAAGGTTGTCATGTTGCAGAAGAGAAGTTAGTTGAAAATGGTATTGTTCACACCTCGTGTAATACCACCTACTATAACAATATTAACAAAGGGTACGCAGAAAATCGTCTTGAAACTTATTACAGGTTTGTATGTCGATTTGAATGCACCTGTATTCTTAGCTATAAGAAATTGACAACTATCTGTAATGATGACGTCACCGTTTTTCTGATAGTTTACCACCCTAATACTGTTTACCTGCGTTTCGATTATCAAAATCTGACCAAAATAACATCTGATGCGTTTGAGGGTCTCAATGGTTTGAGAGAAATAGTTCTGAAAGGTAACCGTCTGCCAACATTGCCTGCCCAATTATTTAATAGTCTGACATCATTAGGGCGGCTCTTATTAAGTAGGAATAATCTGAGGGTTTTGCCCGTTGGTGTTTTTGATGGATTAACAGCGTTGGGGACTATGTATCTGGACTATAATAGTCAACCATTGTCGTTAGAACCGGGAGTGTTTGGCGGCTTGGCCGCGTTGGGAACATTACAACTCACCAATAGTCAAATATTCAATCTACTCCAGGGTGTGTTCGACGGATTGCCTAGTTTGTATTTGCTGGACCTTAGCACTAATAGCATTTCGTCGTTGCCAGCTAATTTATTTCGTGATTTGCACAACTTGAGGGTTCTGTATTTGAATTTCAACAGTTTATCATCATTTCATGTTAATTTGGTTGCTCTTAAAATGTTGCAGAAATTGCTAATACAAGATAATTTATTGTCTGATTTGATTGCGGGTGTGTTTACAGGTTTGAATCATTTAGAGACAATTAATCTTTCATACAACCGACTAGGCTCGTTTCCCGTAGGTATTTTTGACAATCTGACGAATGCAGAGATAATGCAATTTCAAAGCAATAAGTTGGTCGAACTACCCGCGGGTATATTCAAAGGACTTGTAACTTTAAAGAAAGTTTATCTTCAAAATAATCGTTTGACCGCAATCCCAGAAAATGTTTTCGTTGGACTGGTTAGGTTAGACGATCTAGTGATGCATAATAATCGATTGATGTCATTACCAGATGATGCATTCAAAGACATGCAGTCGTTGGTTAATGTTGATCTCAGTTACAATTCATTGGTGACTCTGCCAAATAACATATTTGATGCATTTATGAGAGTGGGCTCCATTTTTCTGAACGATAATAAGCTTACTACTTTACCAGAAAACCTATTTGACAACATGACTTTGTTGACATTCCTTAATATGAGCAATAACAAATTCACCGACCTACACCCAAACCTGTTTATGTCATTGGATCAATTGACATACTTGAACATCTCTTACAATACACTGCAAGATCTGCCATCTTTGAAACCTCTGCTTGATTTGCAGATACTAGATTTGACCAGTAACAAGTTACAATACATGACCAAGGATTTGTTTATAGCTATACCGTCTTTGATATTTCTCTCTCTAGATGATAATGAGATACGAGAGTTGCCAATTGGCATCTTCGACGGGCTTCCTAATTTACAAGTCCTTTACTTACGAAACAACGCTTTGACTGAAATAAAACTTGGTATATTTGGCAGCGTAAATCAGTTGATATTGCTTAAACTATCGCACAATCACTTATCATTAATTGACATTGCCGCTTTTCGCGGTTTGGCGTATCTTCAAAACCTTGATATGCAGTACAACGACATTGTAAATTTACCCATAGGTATTTTTGACAATTTGACAAATTTGCAATCTGTCAATTTGTCTTATAATTTACTTCAGAAAATCGAAAGTGAAGGTGCTCACTCCAATACTATCAATATTCTTGATCTAAGGTCAAACGATCTTTTTCTTGTTAACGAAACATCTTTCGAGGGACTCACGGCATCGACTTTAATATTAGTAGATGAAAGTGCAACGTGCTGCTTCGTTAAAGTTGCGAAGTGTATTCCACGAAATCCCAAACCAGTTTATTTAACGTGTAAGCGAATGGTGGATGACCTCCTACCACGTGTTTCTATCTGGGTTCTTGGTGTTTTTGCGGTTGTCTGCAACGTGTACGTTTTATATTTACGTTGTGTAGATAAGCAAGACAAATCGGTTCAATCATTACTTATATCGCATCTTGCACTCTCAGATCTATTGATGGGAATCAATATGGTCTTGTTGGCATCTGCGGACGCATATTACATGGACTATTTCCCGTCCTACTCAGAATTTTGGCGAAAAGGACCGATATGCAAGTTAACCAGTACACTGTCAGTACTGTCAAGTGAATTATCTGTGATTTTGATAACACTGATCACATTTGACCGATTTCAAGGCGTTAAGTACCCGTTTAGCTTTCACCGCTTGAGACCCAAATCAGTAAAGATTTGCTTGACGTCAATATGGATCATTGGTATAGTTATCAGTGTGCTCACAGTAGTATTATCCGGATTTTTCTCTGATGTTTATGAGGTATCAGAAGTTTGTGTCGGTATTCCAATAGTAAGGAGACCTGTGAGCGTAACGAATATCAGTTCAGTTGAAATAGAAACAAGAGATGCCCAATTGTATACATTCTCGTATTGGAATTCTCAAATAGGGGGAGTAGTTACAAGTTATCGCATGGGGATTTCACGAATGTACATATCGAGTGCCTATGCAATGTCAAATATAATAGGCACCAAATTGGCGACATATTTCTCTATCACTGTTTTCATAGGCCTTAACTTGGTTTGTTTCCTATTAGTTGCTATTCTGTATATACAGATTTTCAAAACTGCCAGAGACACAACAAAAAGGGCGGGAAGAAAACAGACTGAAAAGGAGGAGATTCGAATGGCTATAAAGATGTCCGCTATTGTGTTGACTGATTTCTTGACATGGGTGCCATTAGTCATTGTATGCATCCTAGTTCAATGTCAACTCATCACAATTAATCCTTTGGTGTACGTTTGGACAGTAGCTTTTATTATACCCATTAATTCTGCGATCAATCCTTTTCTCTACACCCTTATTACACTTATTCAAAACAGAAAACAAACAGAAAAAGTAAATGCACCTGTCATCTTTTCAACGACAGATGGCGTACCATCTAAACCGTGACACCTGTTTAGACGAATGTTGTATTATTGAAGACAGGCTGCAGTAACAATAATAACAAAGGCTGTCCCTATTAAGGGCGACCAATTTCGGGGGCAAAGTAGATTCGTAAAGTCGTTAAATGAAATACAACTTCATGATAACAGGCTGTAACAAAAGTAATAGAAATCAAGTTCGTATTAAACGTCAACCAATTATGTATATAATATTATACTCATTCAAGTTTGCCATTGATTATGTTACAAATTTAAGACAAAAATTGGCCCATTTGGTTTTACGACTGGTTGCAGTACGATTTCCGGAAAGATAATCATCCTCCAATTGAGGGGCAGGCAGTGTCTTAAATGTCATCGTATGTATTCCATTCAGAATAAGGACACAGTTTGTGTGCAATTGTGAGAACTGAAGAGGGATTAAAAATTAAAATCCTACAGCAATGGGGATCAATATGTGTCGCTTGTTAAGATGACACTTTTGAATAGCGCGCTAGTTCCCTGGAAGGTTTATGAACGCATGACTTTTCGGTTGTAAGCATCTAAGGATATCGCAATTGTCACGATTGGTTCATTTTTGGTTCTTCTCATGTAGATTGTAATAGGTCCAAATCTGGAACCGATCGGCCAATTTTTATGAATCTACTATAGTTTCGGCAATTGGTAATATATCTGCCAATACACTAACGATTGATCGAAAGAAAGTTTCGTTTGTAGTATAAAGAATTGTGCAGCATTTGCTTATAAGAAGGTTTTTTTAGAGTGTATATTTGTTACAGCTTGAACTCGTGATAAATCCATTGAATGTTACAATCGATACTTGAAGTCCCACGACATTTCGTTGAGAAATCAGAGATCTGTATTAAACTAATTAGACATCATGCAGTGTATATAAAATCCAACATTGTAGTGATTGGTAGTGTTTGTTTTTATGTATAGGCCTATGGTGTAAAAAGTGTAAGATAGCGTTATTTGAGCAAAATCCATGACCTGTGGTGAACTGCCCGCAGTCCAATTGGCATGGGATGACTCATAAGTGTTTCTAGTTTAAAGAAACTTAACTACAATGATTTTATTATTTCTAAGGCAGGGCAAAGGTGTTAGCTTTACAGGACATATGGATTTAATCAGTGGATCTGCTGACCAACAAGAAACAATGAACGATCAAACCCATTTTTTCACCAAATAATCACCTTTTTAGAGACATTTTTATGTATTTTTTCCCCTAAAGTAGGGACATTACTGGCACTTTTGTTCATGTATTCTAAAGGGGATGTTGCTAGTGTTCCTGAAACAAAAACTAGTTTAAAATCCCCAAGCTTTACATATGCCAACAATTAATACTCATGTAAATCAAGCTTGGAATATTTGTGGTAAAAAGGTGTGATTTCAAGGTAATGATAATTTAGCATCTAGAAACACTGTAATTTTTCACCGATAAATATAAGCTGTAACACTATAGACATGCCCTAGCCACAATGTGAACAAAAAATGGCCGACCCCCCCCCCCCCCCCCCCCCCTCCTTCCTGGGTCTGCATGGTTTTCTCGTGCAAACACTCTGAATAATATGGTAACACTAATAGCCGCGTGGAAGTGTGTTAAAGTCTGAACTACTTTTTTTATTGTACTACTCACGGTTTACAATACAACATTATCAGCATAACGAAGTACTTGCCATTTTGAACTACAGTTAAGTTTCATTACAGTTATTGTTGAACAACAGTTAAGTTTCATTATAGTTATTGTTGAGTAATCCAGAGGTTCCTGGTTCAAATCCTGGCTAATCAGTGAACAGTTTCCACTGACGATCATTTATATAATATGGAGTTATGAAAAATAATTTTCTTATATCAATTTACCCACATGATGTAATTTACCTGTTTAATATGTATTGTTAGTTATTGTATGCAAATGCTTAGTAATTTACCTTTTCTACAAATACAGAAATAAAATTACCCATATCCAACTTTGTGCCAATAAAGACCGCTTAAAATAGTCATAGGTTAAACCACATTTAAAAAACTTACTCTTCATCAATAAAACCGGGCAATATTGGGGGTATTTTTTGCACATTTTGCGACACTGTTGTGTTCAAGATGTCCTGTTCTTTAACGTGTAAACGCGTTAGACAGTCCCACACCTTGGCATATTAGTGCTTAATACGATGTTGGTTGCGCAGTAGGTGTGATAGGTTTTGCGTTACTTAGCAACATAGCTTGCAGGTTTATCGGTAAGAACGTCTTTGCATATTCCTCACGATATCTAGAGCTACATAGACTGTAAACAAGTGGGTTGATTGCTGAGTTGAAATATATACAAATTTGACCCAACCAAATGTATGGATTTATGACATCGTTCCCCCAGTAGGTTCTCGAGTTGATTTGCATGTGGTATACCATGGTGTTTAAAACTTTCGTCTGTAGTGGAAATAATACAATGTACAGTATCATGTTGTTATTTCAGTGCTACACAAGGTATGCTATGCGTATAGCAGTCAGCTCCAGAACGAGAGCCCGTTTTTACTCGACGGGTGCGCGTCACCGTGGTAACGTGTACCCTTCAATTTGTGCAATCAATGCATTTTCGCTTTTCAACCCTAAGTATTTGCATACAAATTAACATCCTAATGAATTGAGGGTAGCCTAGGTACCAACATTCCTCGCGGCAGCTAGTCCGATGATTTTTATCTCACCTTTCACTCCAACATCTTGCAATACAGGGCGAAATTACATTTTTTTTTAAACCATATGTACCGCGATGAGACTCCCATTTTCCATTATGTGTTAATTTTTACGTTAAATATAAGTCTTGTAGTATTATATAGTGATGAATTTGTTAACATTATCAAAGATATAAGAGACTTATTTTATGGTTGAATATCAACAAAATAGGATTTCGTTTCAATCTGTGACTGGAGGCCGTTCCCTGGGAAACGCAGTCTCATTCCAAAGCCCGCCTTCTATGGAAATATCAAACTTATTAGTGTACCGCCGAACGCCCTCCCGTTCCGGAGCAGACTGTATAGTGCATTTATGTCGTAGTTCAGATAACCTTACAAACCATGACTATCCGGGTAATTGGGACGATAGTGCTTCAGACGATAGTGCTTCAAGTGCCCGTCGTATAGCATTACTATATATAGTCAGTCTCACAGCCACACTCAAATGAAAAAGGGTGTTCACTTTATACAGGGTGTCCCAAAAAAATGTTAACACTCCGGGCACATAAGATATCTTTAAAGGACTGGAACATACGGGTCTAATCTTGATGTATTATGAAAGCTGAGTAACTAAGCTTTCATTTGCATTTTATTGCGTTCCAATTGGTTATTTAGAACGGGAGATATGCTTCAGCAAACATGAGGAAGCAAAATCGGCTTGGTCCAATCCTCTCAGTATGAAAGTAAAGCTTTTAAAATGCACGAAGCAAGAAGCAACATGATTAAGTCACACACACACACATCAGTTAATCTCTTCTTTGTTCTTTTCAACGCATTCTTTCGATTCTTTCCAAGCTTAAAAGACATAAATAAATATATTCCACATAAATTATATAGTTATTTTGTCATGAGTTCAAGTTCTATACTCTTTTTCCATGTGCAATGGGTGGGTAGCTGTCAGTAAAGCAGTCTTTAAAATTGAAATTGAAACATTTCATGTTCTTTGTTGAAATGGTCCATCCAATTAGATAAATTAACTAATATTGCACTGAAATAAAACTAGTATTGCACTGAAATTAACCATAAATCAATTTAAGCTTGAAAAGAATTGAAAGAATGCGTTGAAAAGAACAAAGAAGAGATTAACTGATGTGTGTGTGTGACTTAATCATGTTGCTTCTTGCTTCGTGCATTTTAAAAGCTTTACATTCATACTGAGAGGATTGGACCAAGCCGATTTTGCTTCCTCATGTTTGCTGAAGCATATCTCCCGTTCTAAATAACCAATTGGAACGCAATAAAATGCAAATGAAAGCTTATTTACTCAGCTTTCATAATACATCAAGATTAGACACGTGTGTTCCTGTCCTTTTAAGATATTTCATGTGCCCGGAGTGTTAACATTTTTTTGGGATACCCTGTACACAACAGTGTTTCTAGATTTAACAATTTCCAGCTTGATTATTATAGGGTTGCTCAAAAATATGCTGACTTACTCTGGCAACGGGTCATTGTTTGCAAGTTCAAGTCAAGTCACAAGTCACAGATATAGCAAGTCAAGTCTAAGTTTTAAACCCTGCTGTTGGTTATAAGTCTAACTTAAAGGGCACATGAAATGCAAATACAAGTCGTGTGATTTGAGTCAAGTCTACGCGGAGGGACCAGAAAGCATTCAATATATGTGCTAGTTGATTATGACATCAATTGTGGAACTATTGATAGCTCAGTGAGTACTATGAAAAGAAAATTCCAGGTGACTGGTTTGAATCTATTCATGATACTCACTGATAATCAATATACCACAAATGATGTCATTTGTGGTGTGTTCATTTTTCTGGCCCTGTTTATTGTAATGGAATGTCCCACGCAGACTTGTAGCAGGATTATCATCCCTTTTCCTGTGTCCTTTAAGTAAACTCTTACCTCTTACTACCGGTCGAAATAGACGTATAGTTTAGTGTTCCAATGTATTGAATGTCAAGTTATCAATGATAAGGACGTTGCCACTGTGAATATGTGGTACAATAAAGACACATGATTTTACTCACGACAAGATGAAGTGTAAAAAATAATATTCCGTTGATAATCAGCATGCGTGCAACTTGTCGACGAGTTTCCTGGTTCTGTTCCCGTTTGCCATCATTTTCCGCAACATCTCGTTTTCCAAGTGCCTGTATAATGCGCCAGTAAATATACGAACTTCCTGGAAATATATATTCCGCTTAATTTTAAGTAAATCGTGGTGAATAATAGAGGAAACTATGAATGAATTGATCCGTTCAGTAAGAAATGATTATATTCCGTTTTGCGAATCCGTACCAACTCATGTTGCTGTTTTTTAACCAATAAACTAAGGTTATGGCGTTTAAAATTACAATATACATGTATAGCGCTTTACTGATGCAATGTATTGGTATTGGCGGCTCGGCTGAACATACAACGTGGGTGACCACTAACTTCAGGACTAACATTTCTTGAAACAAAACAATACGGACCACAAGCCTTTATTATGTACACTCATCCAGTTGGTGATATCATCAGAGAGCACGATGTTGAATTCCATTCTTATGCTGATGACACCCAGCTCCTTTGTGAGTTTAATCCAACGATTCCTGGTGACCTTGAACGGGCTCTCAATGAACTTTCTTCTTGTGTATCCAAAATACACAACTGGATGTATCAAAATATGTTGCAGTTAAATCAAGACAAAACAGAGTTTCTTGTTATTGCCACACCACGTGTCTTAAGTAAATTGCCCGATATTCAACTTAAGCTTGGTAATATTTCTGTTCGTGCATCCACCAAGGTCAAGAACCTCGGTGTCTTTTTTGATGCCTCCATGAATATGTCTGGTCAAATTAGTGCCATCTGTAAGAGTGTAAATTTTCACATCCGTAATCTGTGGCGTATACGTAAGTTTATAACACAAGAGGCATGCCACCATGCTGTGCGAGCGCTGATCCTATCCCGTATCGACTACGCCAATTCGTTACTGTATGGAGCCAAGCAAATTGATCTCAATCGGCTTCAGCGCCTCCAAAACAAAGCTGCGCGCCTGGTATTTGCTTGTGGTCGAGACCAGAGCTCGTCACACCTGTTGTGTATACTTCATTGGCTACCCGTAAGGGATAGAATCAATTTCAAGGTATTGATGTATGTTTTTAAATGTCTTAGCGATCACGCTCCACTTTACCTAACTAACGTACTCCAATTGTATAATGTATCTAACGGTAATGAAGATAGTAGACCCCGACTTCGCTCCTCTTCTGATGCTACCAGGCTTTTTGTTCCTCGATCTAAACGTCAAGCTGGGGATAATTCCTTTCGTGTATGTGGCCCCTGACTTTGGAATCAGCTCCCGGTCAGCATCAGAGAGGCGCCGTCCATCTGTATCTTCAAACGCCGGTTAAAAACTCATTTGTTTCCAAAGTTCTGATTTTGTGTCTTTGCATGACTTGTGTATATATTGTTATTTTTATTTTTATTGTATATAATGCTGTTTCATATTGTTAAGCGCTGTGTTCTTTGTAGAGCGCTATATAAATGCTTATTATTATTATTACATATTTACACAGTATAGTAATAAAGGGTTCAACAAAAGAAAGTATACCACTTTGTTTATGTCATTTTGAGTCAGGCTAGATAGGCATTTAGATGAATCTTTTAGGCATAATTTGATACCAAATTTGCCCCCTAACAACAAAGATAAATCATGATTAGCACCATTTAAAGGAAAATATCCCATTTTCAAAAGTCGCATTTCCAATCCAATACTAATGAAAATAATTATTACTAATTGGAATATGTAAACAATAAAGGACTAATAATAGTGGCGTAATATATATCCAACGAAATATAAATATCAATCAATAATCAATAAGTAATAAATGAGTAAAATGTATATAATATATAGGCATTACTACCTGTACTTCAAATTTTAGAAAATGAAATAAAATGACTCGATGCAAAAGATAGGAATTGAACCCGTGTCTGCCGATTACAATCAATGGATCCTGCATAGCAAGCAGCATCGGTTGCAGTTGTGTGAGACGTGTTATCGCTGTATATGTTCATTAATTGATTGTGCCGCTCGCATTAATATTGTTTGTTATGTTGCAATACGGTAGTCCTTATTTTGACAAAATAATGATTTAAATGAACACCCACCCAACCAGCAACCTATGCGAGCCGACGGATAGGCCAGATATTGCTCAAATGCACGTGCATTTGATGTATTTGATGTATTACTACGGTGTCTTATCTGGGCCACTTTGTATCATAGACCTGCATGCAATTACGATACGATTACCCTGGGGACGATTCCATAAATATTTACACGAGCTTTAATCTTTATATCATGAAATATGCTTAACCGGACCAGTTGCCGCCCCTCCCCTAGCTACATAGAAACCTTCCCATGTAAGATTCCTTCAAAAAATCAGTAAAAATAAAAAATAAAGACATTTTCTCAGCATTTTCGAAGATATATTAGTGCTTTTCACTTTTGTTGCATTTTGGTTAAAAGTCACCACCAATTGAATCAGGCAAGTCATGACTATGCATCACGAAAAAAGCCATGGGTGTACTTCAAGGTTATTTTGAATAAACATGAAACAAATAAGTAAGAAGCCATCTGTGGCCTTTAAGATGAATTTGGGTAGTTTCGATGTGATGACATCGAAACTCAAAACGCTATCAAATTCATGCATTGCACATGAAATACAGCAAATTAAGCTAGTACTTAAAAGCATTAGATGAATTTGAGTAGTTTCGATGTGATCACATCGAAACTCAAAACGCTATCAAATCCATGCATTTCACATGAAATACAGCAAATTAAGCTAGTATGTAAAAGCATTACGTATTATGTGAAAAACCCAACTTCTGAAATAAATTGAAGGCTCCCTCAATGAAGGATCCCTAGTACCGCTTTGATGTTCAAAAAGTAAAGACATTCAAAAACAAAATTAAAACAACTCAAATTGGTGTTCTTTTTATACCCAACTCGTATACTGTGCAATGTTGATTTACTGCATCTTTTGGATATATGCAATACATTGCAGAATCAAGCTCCACCAGTTTTCGATGCCAAGACAATTTGATTCCTGTTTCGGAAGATGAAACAGTGCGCCTGAGGCAGATATTTTCGTTGTTAATGTGTGACAAAAGGAATGCACCTATTTTTGAAAACGGAAATATACACCACGACATCCGAATCAGGTATACAGTTGATGGCGCACCTTACAAATCATAAACATTTCCAGAACTCTGATGGTATCATAACTTACACGGTATCAAACAAAGCAATTGTACACATTAGTTATTATATGCATTCCATCGAACTGAACGAAAGCAAGTGGCGAGATAAAATCGTAAGTTAAAATATATTCACTGATGTGTAATAGGGGTATTTTGGTCCATGCTCCCGCAGAGAGATGATAACGTGATAGTCAGTGTTTAGTTGGGTTTTGTATTAGTTTCCATATCAAAATGGTTTAATACTATACGTTAATATAATGTTTTCCCGGTGACTTTCGTCGCAATATACGCGCTCGGTTAAGAAAGTATGCCTTCATGTTCGCGCTTAATGGATTGCAGGTCTACAATCCCGTGGTTCATTTGGGAAATCTTTAAATGTGCAGTCAATCGTAAAATGGTACTTTCACCAGTGATGATTGATTTTTTTTTCATTTTGCGGTGAAGTGGAACTCAGGTTGAATTTCGCTATGCGCTCGATTAAGAAAAGATTCCTTCATGTTCGCGTGACTTTGATGGCAGGTTCACAATCCTATCGATTAGTAGATATTTTTGCTATAATTTGCAGTCAACCGTAAATTATTAGCAATCATTTTCAAAACCAGTGAGCGTTTTGTTTTCTTAATCATGGGGTAGGCCTAATATTTACCGCACTAACACAATCCAATTTTCTTTTCAACGAAGCATCAACCTTTTTCATCAAATTTATTGCAGGGCCGGCTATAAATACCTTGTAACACATTTATTGCATGTCATACAAATCATAGTAATATATCCAAAACCCTACTGGTATAGTTACTTATTTGTAAACAAAGTAACGACGCCCATGGGCAGACCCTCTAACCTTCCATCACGGCTCTGTTCCCTCTATATTCTGAGCTTTTTTGACCACGGATATGCCATGGTATCCAAGGTTGTAAATCATGATTCCTTTCCCCCAACTCTTTGAGTTATTGCACCAACTGTTAGTGCCTACAGCGCTTTGGGTACCTGCTCTGGCACAGTCTGCTTTTTGAACGAGCGGAATTGCTTGGATATAACTTCACTTATGATATTAGAAAAGATTTTATGTTCACAATATGTCATACTCAGTAGCTGTCTATAAATAGATTCCAATCTTCAATACTAGTTTGGGCGAGCAGCAGCAAGCCCAAAGTGTTAAGTTTATCATTTGTTATGTTATAAAAATAAAAAGAGAAGAAAAAAATGTTATAAAAATTATACTTTAAACTTTAATTTGTTATAGGCTATTAGTGCTGATTCAGATTTTGTGAAATAAAATGTTCACATTTCTAGAAAAATCACGATTATACTATTGCTTGAGCAAGATTTAGTTCTAAAAATGAGCCCAATTAGGACATTAAACATCCCTATGTGGCAACACTCTCATGCCTTGGTCAAGGGAGGAAGCCGTCAAGCAATTACCACAGCATGTGGGCTTGTCCGTGGACGGTGCAATGTAGGTTTGCCAAGACTGTATGCCTGTATTAGCTAGACGAAGTCAGGATTCATGTTCACGGAGCAATCTTGGCCTGTCATTATAGTCAAAAACTAAATTCCAAAGTGGCTCAAATTGTAAAGGCGATGGAACCGTAATGCACAACATGGGGATCGGACAAATGCCATCGTGTGAAAGATAAATTCTCTATGTAAGCGCCAACTTTTGTAGCAGGGTTTCTCGAACATATACCATGTATACAGAAAACAGTGCCGCAACAATATATAGCATTTGTAATTTACCTCAAAATGCATTTTACATTGTTACACTTTCTTGTGCATTTACCACATTCAACTAGATAATAATCCCAACTTGGCTTTGATGACTAATTGCAGTCCGAGATCACGCCTTCTGAAGTAGATTATCTTACAACGACTTCCACGAAGAATATGGAAATGCTGTGTACAGAGAACAATACAATCGCCATTCCTGCATTTTTAATGAGGCTTATGATACGCCACTGGGGTGATGTGGTACTGTTGGCAAATGTACAACCAATTATCGGCATATTTGGTATTTTAATGAATGCATCCTTTCTGATTGTTGTCGCTAAACAGAGAAGAATGCACACGGTTACAAATGCTTACTTATCGAATCTAGCAATTGCAGATTTATTTTATTCCGCATATACTACAATAATACACGTGACTGAAACGTCGCGGTCTAATATTAACAGAGACCGATATTTTTATGGGGCGACCGGCTGCACATTAGACCCATATCTTACATTTTTGGGATACTATGCATCATTATGCACAGTAAATATTGTATGCTATGAGCGATATATAGCTATATGTCATACTATGTATCATCGACGGGTAGTCAGTAAAAGGCGTACTGGCTATCATATTGCTTGTTGCTGGATAATAGGAGCCGTGTTATCCATCCCCCACGCTGTCAGATCTGCCAAATACGGCGAATTCTGTGCTGCCTACCCGCCAGGATATGAAGGATACCCGGATATTATGGGATTCTGTCAAGCATTACACGTTACCAATATATACATGTTCATGGGCCACATCGTCTTCATCGTTGAGAATGGTTCATTCCTTATATCTGTGATAGGTACGTATCTAGGAATATGTATTTAAGGTCCTAAAATACTGAAGGGTATTGCACCACCGATTGTGCTTATTATACAGTGCCATCAACTTAAATCTCGAGAATTTTGATGATTAAGGGAAATGTGTACTTGAGATCCCACACCCAGTATCGGACGATACTGGTACAACACCAGTGTTCCAGTATCGGACTGGGTCATATAGAATGCAACAGTATCGGGCGATACTGGAACAAATCGATACTGGTACAAATTACACTGGTAACATGTGTCTAAGTATCGTCAGATACTGGAACATAAAACCGTTCCAGTATCGCTCGATTTTATAACGCAATTTGGTGTTCCAGTATCGACTGATACTGACTGGAACAGTAAAATCGTACCAGTATCGAGCAATATTGGCAACTTGTATTCTCCAGTGTCGAACGATTATTTATTTATTTATTTATTTATTTGTTATTCGGCAAAATCGACATCAACAATACAAAAATAATCAAGCACATAATAAAAACATGTAATAACATCACAAATATATTCAGACAACCAAGTCGATAAGCCAGGATAACCCATAAAGTTAGCTAAATATGCCAACTTATTTCCAAAAGGAAAAGGGTGCCTGCAAAAAGGGTACCAGTATCTGGGACCTTTAGTACTTTGTTCCAATGCTTCTAATATAAAGGCTAGTACTGGTTCATGTTTTAGTTTCGAACAATACTAGTACACAACCGTTCCAGTATCGAGCGATACTATATAACACCTAAACTGTTCCAGTGTCGGTCTTTACGGGACCACATTTTGGGATACTGGAATAGTAAGATTGTATCAGTATCGAGTGAAACTGGCAATTTTTATGTTCCAGCATTGAATGCTACCAGTATTAGGACTAAAAAGGAGATAGTGTGGGGAACATGCATCCTCACTAAGCTTCTAACTTAATAACTGCACCAACTCATTATGAATCCTGTTAATTCACTATTGCTGTGTTGATGATAATATATAAAAGATATATATCAGCATTTAATAATCAAACCCATTGATGCGTTACGATTTATCGTAAAGAGTCAACATTAACGAGGCTAGTATACTTGCATTCGAACTTCACTGCATTTAAATGAATCAGTTGACAAAGCAAGAGTTCAGCACGAAATAAGGATACTAGATAAAAGTGCATTCATGACCAAATGTCTAAACATCATAAGGAACATCGCAATTCGAACTTTCATGTATGAAATTATACCATATTAAGCATCTGCGATATTCTGTAAACATTCCAGGAAGTTCGTACGTTTATTGGCGAATTATTCAGGCCCTTGGAGCACGAAATATAGCAGAAAAAGATGGCCAACGGGATCATACCATAGCAACACGTCGACAAGTTGCCCGGATGTTGATAATAAACGGAGTGTTGTTTTTTCTTCTACAGTCTATGGTAAGTAGCAAAGGCACACCCATCAACATAAACAGAAACTAATTATAATTTATCATCAATGTCCTCTTCCATATTCAATTTTTCAAGAGACGTTTACGGCCATGTGTTTTGAACTCGCCAACCTTTGCGTTGCGTCTTCAGATTTAAACATGTTGCCCCATCTGAGACTTGAATTAGCATATCGCGATAACTACTTGCTCTACCCAATACAAAAAGTATATAATTTATTTTCTGAATGGAAATTTCACAAGGAATTCAAATAATGTTATGATTGACTAATTTTATCAATATTTTCATATATTGATTAAAGCTCAATAATATATTAACTCCTATCACAATCAAACTTTACTGTGCATATTTGAGTTCCTCATGAAATTATCCATCTAAGCATATATATAATATGGAAGGTTCATTATACTGATCCAGTGTAAGTACTCACGTGTACGTTTCGGACACAACTGTATCCTTTGTCAACACTTGTGGTAGTGATGATCTTGACGACTCATGACGCTTTTTGCAGTCTTGGAGTTGCCAGTTGATTTATCATCTGGGGATTTTTTTGCCAGATGATAATAGATCATCGAAAACGTGAGTGAGGTAGTATTGCCCCTCGTCGCGGTTCATCGTTGAGGTCCCCTTCTTCCTGATTTCTATAGCCTCTCGGATCCATCTCTTATACCTGTCTTGCTCTGTGCCTATAACCTTTGCCTCGTCCCACCCGATGACATGATTAGCGTCCACAACATGGTCTGTTATTGCTGATTTGTTGATTTGAGTGAGCGATGCCTTTCTCCCTGCTCTGGTGGTTGTTGTTTTGTTTGCCTTTTCTGCCTCTTTCTTGTGTTCGCCGAGTCTTGTGCCGAATTGTCGTCCGGTTTCACCTATGTAGCTCTTTTCACAATTTTTGCAGGGAATATCATAAATGGCGTCCGAAATACTGTGAGGATCTCGTTTGTCCTTGGGATGTACCACTAGATTCCGAATTGTGCAGTGTGGTTTCATAGCCGTGCCGATTCGGTAGGATTTCATTGTTCGTGCGATTCGCTCGGAGACACCTTTGACATATGGCAAGACAACAAACCCGCGGCTCCTGGTGTCTTCATCTTTCTTGATGTTTTCCTTTTTCTTTGTTTTGGGAGTAGCCATCTGTTTTTTCACTTTGTCGAATGACCAAGGTGGATAGCCGCATACATGTAATGCATCTTGCACTTTTTTCTCCTCCACTTTCTTGTCCTCCTCTTGGGTAATTATCCGATTCTTTCTGTCATACAGAGTTCTGATTACGCCAAGCTTCTGGTGGAGTGGATGGTGAGATTGATAATTCAGATATTCTGACGATTAGGGTGTCTAGAAAGGGTAATTTCCCTTCCACTTCTTGTTCATAGGTGAATTTGATCGACTCAGATTTATCGACTTGGTTTATGTGATCTGTAAGTTGGTCGATGCAGTCTTTTTTCACCACTTCAAGAATGTCGTCGACATATCTAAGCCATAGCTTGGGCTTGCACTCTATCGCCACAGGGGCTGTGGCGATGGCCTGTTGTTCCAAATGTTCCATAAAAATATTGGCGGCAATAGGTGAGACAGGACTGCCCATCGCTGTACCGAAGAGTTGACGATATATTTTGGATCGAAAAGTGAAGTACGTTGTTGTAAGTATGAATTCTAGTGGCTCTACCACATCATCGCATGTTAACTTGAAACCTTCTTGTTTGTTGTATCGTTTGAGGGCATCTTCTTTCTTCAGTCTGTGTTTCACTATTTCTATGACTTGATCGATTGGTGTGTTGGTAAATAGGCTGATGACATCGTGGGAATTCAGAATATCCCCCTCCTCAATGACTATGTCAGCTAATTCTGACGCCAGATGCTGCGAGTTCTGTACATGGTGGACCGTTTTTCCTACCAATTCACCTAGGATATCCGCCAACCATCCAGAAGTACTGTAGCCTATTGTGCTGGTGTCGTCTACAATGGGACGTAGTGGTGTGTTGGCTTTATGAATTTTAGGTGTACAATACAAACGTGGAACGTTTTCGGCAGTAGGAATATATTGAGTAGCAATACTACCTCACTCACGTTTTCGATGATCTATTATCATCTGGCAAAAAATCCCCAGATGATAAATCAACTGGCAACTCCAAGACTGCAAAAAGCGTCATGAGTCGTCAAAATCATCACTACCACAAGTGTTGACAAAGGATACAGTTGTGTCCGAAACGTACACGTGAGTACTTACACTGGATCAGTATAATGAACCTTCCATATTATATTACAATCAACGATCCTTATGAACCTTTTTGGTAATAAGCATATAGTTGTTAAGGATTACTTTGTAGCAATATACTAAACCGGCAAGTGATTGAGCTCGAACGTTTTTAAACCTTAAAAGTTTCAAATTGTTTAGAGTTTACAAATAAAATGTAGGGGTATACATGTGATTTATACTACATTTAAGAATTCCTCTACTTGAGAACTGTCCAAAAGTGTATACTTTTGCTAATATAGGTTGCATACTTTGTTGTTATCTCGGGTTTCATGTGTATAAAACCAATACATGAGGGTAATTTTAGGCTACTGTGTAGCGAATAAGGAAAAGCAAAGGACAATGTAATATTTTCACGATACCAGTTGTTACGTAATAGTTGATACGTTTGTTAAAACAGAGATATCTAAAACCACCTTCAATATGAGATCAAAATCATGTTCGTACAATACACATGATACAGGAATTAAGAGTTGTTGCTATTGAACGTAAAATTGGGGACATTTTTCATTTCCCCATGGCACACACCACCACCGCCATCACCGCCACTCTTGACTTTCGAAATATAATTGACTATCTCAACCAAACAGTAGTATAAATACTTGATTTATTCACATAATGTAGCTAGATGTATAGGCTTTCGAGTAACACCTGAACCATAGCTCCACCACAACATCTATTTGATGAATGATGACCCATGGGAGTCGTTCATGTTTATACACATATCATTCTAAAATAAATGATTATAATTATAGACATATTTAATACCTGGATCATAATGATTGGTCATTGAATGCGTGTGTGCTGTTTAAAAATAAATTAGAAAATATCAATGTACGTGCGCGCTGATGTTGATGTGTAGAATGTAGCTTGACTCAACAGTGGAGTACTATTGTGAGCATCAACATTTACGCAAATGCATACTTCTAATCTCTTACGCAAATGCATACTTCTAATCTCCATGTTAACGTGTTTTCTAACACATGTAGCAAACAATCAGAGAAACTATGTTGCCCTGGGGAAAAGAATACACGCGTGGTGTTTGCAACTATTTCAGACATTTCAATTCAATCCGCGTATTTTAGATCCTGCATCGCGTTTAGGTTTCATAACATAAAAATAAAAATAAAAATTCGAAATTGATCTATGTATTCGTTAGTAAGTGTATCATTTCCTAAAATTTAATATCGCTTAATATTACATGCAAAGGCATCAATAATTGTTAATTTTGATTACCTAATAATAATGTATATCCTGAGTTGTTTATTCTTCCTTTTCACTCCCCATGTTGTCTTTATATATATTTTTTTAAACAAATAACCTAGACAAGTAATATGTATATGTTTTCCCTTCTATCCAGACAAAAGTCATGGAGACCATGATGTATTTTGAGGTTGCAAATAGGACCGACTACTGGGATAATGACACTATCAATCCGTACATTTGGTTTGGAAAACTATGTGTATATCTGAACTCCGCCATTAATCCAGTTGTGTATAGCCTTTGCAGTGCCAAATATCGTGAGGAATATATAAAAACTTGTTACCGAAGGCCGTACAAGCTATGTTGTTAAGTAAATCATTGATACCAATGCATTAATAGCATCGAATTAAACTAAGATACGTCAATTGAACTGCTGTAAGAGCTAACGAGTCTGACATGTCTAAATCATTAGCTATTAAGAACAGTGATGGTATGTTCCTCAAGAGGCGTCAAGTTGAAGAAGAAAAAACAATGGACAGTTAGGGAAGACGTCAAAACTCGACCGCCCGTTGACCGCCGGTTACGGGCGGTTCCGCCCGGTTCTTTCAGGTCAAATGTTTTACTGGCATATGAATATTCGCGCATGCAACACTGAACAACCACCGGTTGACTTAATGCTGTAACCGGACCAATTTACACTATCAATCTGTTACTTTGCGGTCATAATAGCTCTCTCTATAATCGTTCTATAACAAAAAACCATTCATAGACTTTCGGTATTGATTTTAAAAAGTTAATTGAGCTATAAACAGATTGAAAAAGCCAACCCCAGCGAAAATCAATAGCTGTATTGTACTGGTTGTCAACTGAGACTTAAGAGCCTATTACTTCAAGATGTTATTGCTCACGCGTGTGACGAGGCACTATCAACCGGTCGTGTTCACCAGAGTGTAACTATTTGACCTCATTATGTGTGTATATTATAACAGACGACACGTTTTGTGAGAACCGGGCGGAACCGGCCGTAACCGGCGGTTGCCGGGCGGTCGAGTTTTGACGTGATCCCTTAGTAAGATCGAATTAAAACTAGATTTTGCTACGGTCAAAGACCAAGTCATCATGATTTTTTTCTTCTCGTTCCTGACAATTGACACCAAGGTCATGATTGTCTTTTCTTCTTGTCTTATCACACGATATCAAATGCATCAAGTCCGATCAAAATCGGAGCATGTCTTTGATTTTACCCCTGTATAAGTTATTGACCCCTAGGGACCCCATTTGATATAAATTGGTCTTTAATGTATATCATTGAGTATAATTATTATAGGCCTACACAAGTTGATAATAAATTGCATGATCAAATTCTCCCACTGATCATCATATCTATGTAATCGTCCATCGGGCAAATAAGAAATTGTCGTTTAGTTACAGCATAAACTGTTATGCTCCAACTTACTCTTGGGTCCGGTGAGGTATAATATTTAGCGTACATTACCCGCCAGTTACTACCCTAGTAGCTTACCCCGGTTTGGTGCTCTCAAAATTGTGGGTTACGCCTCAGTTACTAGCGAGGTAGCGCTATTCTTCAGCTACTCGCCATTGGTGCACTCGGCCGATAGTGTCGCCATTTCGGCTCGATAATTATTTTTCTAACTAATAATGCTCAATGTTGTGCTTGTGGGACCCTCCTTTAAAAACTACAATATGATTATACATAATTATTAAAATATACGTGAGTTACAAGTTAAAAGTCACTAATGCAATGATTTTGGCACCACATTTACCACAAAACAACTAAGATTACCCATGATTATCACTAGTTCATGAAAATAAGTGACGTTTCCAAATTCGCATATTCAATACAAAACGCGGAAGAAAACCCGAAGGTTACATATTGTTGTCCCATATTGATCACTGCATATTCCTCCCTTGCGCTGGCTTATTCAAATTCAAACTGTCATGGGAAGTGTAGCATGTGTGTTTGATATCCCCATCGGTCATCCAGGCCATGCAATGCATACACAACATTTTTATCCGCGTAGTGTGTTGAAAATGCGAATTTGGAAACGTCATAGATTTTCTTTAAATGACACGACGCCCACCTTCGAAACGGAAGGCAATGCGCATACGTTATAGGAGACATCGTTGCCACATTTGGACCGATTGTATTATACATCAGAGGAACCACAATGAACCAAATTGTGATGATTACGACTTCCTTAGATGCTACTTGTTTCTCTGCGATACAATAGATTTCAAAGCTTTTCATAGCATTAAAAGCAAATCATCATAATAAGTGACACACATTGGTCATCATAACAAGTGACATACATTGATCATCATAACAAGTGACACACATTGATCATCATAACAAGTGGCACACATTGATCATCATAACAAGTGACACACATTGATCATCATACCAAGTGACACACATTGATCATCATAACAAGTGACACACATTGATCATCATAACAAGTGACGCACATTGATCATCATAACAAGTGACCCACATTGATCATCATAACAATTAACACACATTGATCATCATAACAAGTGACACACATTGATCATCATAACAAGTGACACACATTGATCATCATAACAATTAACACACATTGATCATCATAACAAGTGACACACATTGATCATCATAACAAGAGACACACATTGATCATCATAACAAGTGACACACATTGATCATCATAACAAGTGACACACATTGATCATCATAACAAGTGACCAACATTGATCATCATAACAAGTGACACACATTGATCATCATAACAAGTGACACACATTATATTGATCATCATAACAAGTGACACACATTGATCATCATAACAAGTGGCACACATTGATCATCATAACAAGTGGCACACATTCATCATCATAACAAGTGACACACATTGATCATCATAACAAGTGACACACATTGATCATCATAACAAGTGACACACATTGATCATCATAACAAGTGACACACATTGATCATCATAACAAGTGACCCACATTGATCATCATAACAAGTGACACACATTGATCATCATAACAAGTGACACACATTGATCATCATAACAAGTGACACACATTACATTGATCATCATAACAAGTGACACACATTCATCATCATAACAAGTGACACACATTCATCATCATAACAAGTGACACACATTCATCATCATAACAAGTGACACACATTCATCATCATAACAAGTGACACACATTCATCATCATAACAAGTGACACACATTCATCATCATAACAAGTGACACACATTCATCATCATAACAAGTGACACACATTACAGTGATCATCATAACAATTGGCACACATTCATCATCATAACAAGTGGCACACATTCATCATCATAACAAGTGACACACATTGATCATCATAACAAGTGACACACATTCATCATCATAACAAGTGACACACATTCATCATCATAACAAGTGACACACATTCATCATCATAACAAGTGACACATATTGATCATCATAACAAGTGACACACATTCATCATCATAACAAGTGACACACATTCATTTTCTGAAGTAAATTATAAGACAAATTGACAGATTGTAAATTTGTCAAATTGTCAAAAATACCTTTGGGTAAATCTACAATGTCGTTGTACTGCATATCAAGGTTTTGAAGATCCGTCAAACCGCGAAAAGCGGCAAAGTCAATTATCGATAAGCGATTGATCGATAGTTTAAGCAATATCAACTTATTTAGGCCGCCAAATACCCAAGTTTTATTTCAGTCAAATCGTTGTTTCGTAAGTAAAGGACTTGTAAATTGGGAAGCCCGTCAAAGATGCCGATTGGGAGCTCTGGTATCTCATTATCATCTAGAGACAGGAATTTCAAAGTCGGTATATCTATGAACATATCCCTGGTCATGTATCGCAATATATTACTGGTCAAATCAAGTATCTCCAAATTGAGCAGAGGTTTCAAAAATGGCAGATCTTGCAGTATATTGTAAGAGATGTTCAAATATGTCAATTGATCCAATGACATAAAAAGGTTTGGATGCAGGTCGGTAAAGTTGTTGTTGCTCATATTAAGGAATGTTAACAAAGTCATGTTGTCAAATAGGTTTTCTGGTAAAGTAGTAAGCTTATTATCGTTCAGAAAAAGGGAGCCCACTCTCATAAATGTATCAAATATGTTATTTGGCAGAGTCACCAATGAATTGTAACTGAGATCAACATTAACCAACGACTGCATGTCTTTGAATGCATCATTTGGTAATGACATCAATCGATTATTATGCATCTCAAGATTGTCTAACCTAACCAGTCCAACAAAAGCATTTTCTGGGATTGCGGTCAAACGATTATTTTGAAGATAAACACCTCTTAAAGTTACAAGTCCTTTGAATATACCCGCGGGTAGTTCGACCAACTTATTGCTTTGAAATTCCATTACCACTGCATTCGTCAGATTGTCAAAAATGCCTACGGGAAACGAGCCTAGTCGGTTGTATGAAAGATCAATTATCTCTAAATGATCCAAACCTGTAAACACACCGGCAATCAACTCGGACAATAAATTATCTTGTATTAGCAATTCCTGCAACATTTTAAGAGCAACCAAATTAACATCAAATGATGATAAAATGTTGAAATTCAAAAACAGATACCTCAAGTTGTGCAAATCACGAAATAGATTAGAGGGCAACGACGAAATGCTATTAGTGCTAAGGTCCAGCAAATACAAACTATACAATCCGTCGAACACACCCTGGGGTAGATTGAATAATTGACTATTAGTGAGTTGTAACGTTCTCAACGCGGTCAAGCCGCCAAACACTCCCGGTTCTAACGACAATTGTTGACTATTATAGTCCAGATACATAGTCTTCAACCCCGTTAATCCATCAAAAATCCCAAAGGCTAAAACCCGTAGATTATTCCTACTTAATACAAGCCGCCTTACTGATGTCAGATTATTAAACAATTGGGCAGGCAATGTCGGCAGACGGTTAGCTCTCAGACTTATTTCTGTCAAAGCATTAAGACCCTCGAACGCATCAGATGTTATTCTGGTAAGATTTTGATAATCGAAACGCAGGGATACAGTGTTAGGGTGGTATACTAGCAGAGAAACAGTGACGTCATCATTACAGATAGTTGTAAATTTCTTATAGCTAAGAATACAGGTGCATTCGAATCGACATGCAAACAAGTAGTAAGTTTCATGACGAATTTTTGCGTACCCTTTGTTAACATTGTTATAGTAGGCGGTATTACACGAGGTGTTAACAACACCTTTTTCAACCAACTTCTCTTCTGCAACATGACAACCTCTATTTCTTAGATTGACGGTATTTATTCCCTGAATTTTCAACTGCACTCGAGTATTAAAATAGTGCAGTTTGAAACTCAGTACAGCGTCGCTGAGAATGAGAGCGCAAGGTTTTGAATTCAAAGGAATCAATATAATGTTTTGATGACATTCTTTACTACTGCCAGATGTACCTAATATTTCAATAAAGACATTCGAGTAAGCATTGTCTACATTTGAATTGAGAATCTCTATAGATGTCCCGTCCCCTTCCGATAAGGTAAGCTGCAACTCGCAACCATTAAATTCATCTGTGAGGTTAGTAGTCGTAAAAAATGCCGGTTCAGAGGTTATGTTCGCACGGCTAATGTTACACGAGTCTATATAACCATTTACTTGATTTGATAACGAGTACTGTACAATACTAGTCAAAATAATCGACAACACAAAACAACGTAGGAGATTAATTCTAATTTCCATTGTCATTTGTTGTTATGGATAATTTTTCTAGAAAGATTTGTATAACTAAACTTAAATTAATATACAGATATTATTTCATAAGCGACATATAGATTCAACTAAGTTATATATGAAAAGTTTCAACTAAGTATGACAATGTAGTTAATAACAAGTTGCCATCGATGTCTGTGTAACGTTAGGCAGTCATACACTAGATTGCGTGGTGCTTCTCAGTTCATTTAGAAGTAGGAAGTCTGCATGTCCTGACACCCCACCTCGATTTTGTGTTCTTCTTATTCTGTTAGCGATTCACTTCGTGTGCAAGTTATCAGAGCCAGGAATAGTTGTACCGTCAAGTGCCAATGGTGTCTATTTCATGACGCCTGAAATAATAGTTTAAGATAAAATATATAGAAACAATTGCACTTTATCATTCGATAATCCCCGAGGTGCAAAGCAACAGGGCCCTCAACGTGAAATTGGAAACATAGGTAGATATTCTTCTCGATGAATTTAATAGAGGCCCTGCATATGACACAGTTTACCGGAATCACGACGGACTACTGAACTTTGTTCAACAAAACTATAGGAAGCTAAAAATACCATTTCATAATCAAGCGAGTTTACATCTCTTTCAGAAATCCAACATCAATTCAAATAATAAACGAAATGGACTGCAATACGACATGATTCCGAGGAATATCAAATGGTTGATGTCTTTCTTTAGAGCCGATTGATATGCAAGGCCTTTATAAGATTAACAGAAAACAAGGATTTGTTTTCGCTAAAAGTATTAGAATATATGTCAGTTCATCATCTTGCTTTTTTATACTGATTACTAATTTTAAATGTGCAACATATTTACCTGGTCAAAAAATCATTGTGTTAATAAGTGTAGGATAAAACTTACTCGATTCAATTCAGGAACCCGAAGGACATCAAGTACGGATAGCTTATGATATGAAATTCCAGTCGAACCAACCAACACGGAGGTGACAACTGTAATCCACCAATCAATTGACAAGGAAATTTCCAAGTGTTATACAAAACGAAATATGCCAAATGTTTAGGCTATTGAAAAAAGAAATCCAAACTGTTTTACTGAAGTCAACTCAAAGTGTAAACCTTTGCCTACAAGGTCAACCATGGCAAGTCTTCATCTCTGCAAGTTGATATAATATATGACCCTAAGAACAAGACCTTTTTTCCAATGGAATAGTTGTAAGCATGCGAGGTATTTTATTAACGCTCCCTTCAAATAGAATCAATCAATAAATTAAATATTTCCGTAAGTTGATATATGACCATCAGCGCAAGATCCTTTTCAAATGGAATGGTTGTAGTAAGCATGCGCTGATGTAATTTCTCACTCGAGTAGACTCAATCAACGATTGATTCGTTCATTAAGATTTGTACATAATCAACTGTTGGGATGCAAAATATATTTTTAAAGGCATATTATGCGATATTTTTCATATTTGATGTCGTCCTCTAAGGGACGCACCGTTAGATTTTCAGGGGGGGGGGGGCGGGGTAGGAAGTTTTCGGGAAAAAAAATTCCCCCTCTATGCAGGCCAAAAAAAAAAAAAAAAATTCACCCCCTGATGAGTAAAAAAAAAAAAAGAATTCTACCCCCACCCAACTCAATATGAATGGATACATTAAAAAAAAAAAATCGCCGCCTCCGGCGGCGCAAAAAAAAAAAATCACCCCTTGCGGGGGCCAAAAATCAAAAATTCTCCCCCAAACCCAACTTCCTACCACCCCCCCCCTGAAAAAAAATTGGTGCGTCCCTAAATGCATTGTTTTGGTCTAATTACATGTGTAAACATGAGATGAGAGTTTAACATATCCTACGTAAATTACAGAGCAATACATTTCCTAATAATAACTTCAAAATAAGTTGTCGGATGTTTATTTTCTCGTTTGTTTGAATTCCAACACTTGTTTTACACTTCCTGTCCAGCGTTACGGGCGCAACTGTACATATATGCAAGTCGTTGAAGGTACAATATAGCTGCTACCCTGAGAAAATAGGTAGAGAGGTGGTTTTGGTGACATAAGAAGCGGGATTTAATGAGGAACATCAAATAAAAAGTCCCAAAATATCTCACGTGGGAAATAGTTATAGGGATTTGAAAATGGCCGCCAAATTTTGTAATAATATGTTTAAAATTAACTAACAAATTTAAATAGCATGCTCTATGTACAAATAATGGATTCTACCCTGCATGCTGGCAAGTAATTGTAATCCATACGAACTTGTTACAAATGACTAAATGAGTTTAAAATGGCCGCCACTGTTTGTTTCTATCGAATTACCATAGTAAAATTGTGGGAGCTAAAATATAAGTAACACATGTAGGCCTACCTGGAAACAATTGTAGAAATTGAAATGATGGGAGCTGTTCAAAAAAAAACGAAAAGTGAAAAACAGAATGATATGGTATTCTCAAAGAATACTATTCAGAGAATCAGAGCAACTCTTGACATGTTTTTATGAGAAAGGATTGATAACAGGGTTTAAGACAATTTCTTTCAGAAAAGCGTATCATTGCTCAGTATACAAAGAAAAGCATATCATTGACTGATGTTTTCTTTGTGAAGTGATATATTTGTCTCTTTGTGTACTGAGCAATGATACGCTTTCTGAATCTGAAGAGAGTCATCCAAAAACGTATCATTCCTTTCATCAAACATGTCAAAACATATCATGAATTGGTCTCGCAAGACGCTGAGTATAATTAGGGACATTGTATCTCTTCTTATGACACCAAATTCAGCACTCTGCCTATTGTATCCGGATCAAAACCTTCAACGACCACACTAATAAAGTGAAAGACAATATAGAAGGGAATTATTTGTGATGAACAAGAAAATACTGAGACTATGACATAAATTGCCCGCTTAGGAGCGCTATTAATTCGATCTGGTAAACCTATTGTTATCAATTACTACGAGAGGATTACCTGGTTGTATATTTAAATTCGGTGCGTGTACGAGCGGTACTACTTGCTAAATGCAAGGGTGAGTTTCAATTATGTTGCAAATTACATCCACGCTCACGCGTTTAAACTACTCAATGGGCGTTGCAATACAGTCGATTGGTTGCACGAGAATTATGTCATATAGCAACCAGCTTTGATGGAAGGCGAATATTTAAATTTGGTGACGGTTTTTAGGGCACCAATTTATAGCGCTGCTAAGCGGGCCTTGTAGCCTAGTGATTCCCAATATTGGAAGCAGATTGCCTTGATGACTTAGTAAAGATCTGGTCAAGATAGATTTGTTAGCCCAGAATTCTTTCCTGATCAATCTAACTTCATTATAAGAGGGAAAAGCAAGTGTAAAACTTTTAAAAATATCATACTATCGCTTTAAACTTCCCGTTAACTTCCCGTTAAGAACGAGTGAGAAAGAACGTGTGAGAAATAAATTAAATTTCATTACAGTTGATTGATTGCCTTGAGATTCTAAAACGTGTACATGCTGATAATTGAATTGAGGAATCTATACTAGGACCTGACTGGTTTAGGTGATTCTTTCTTCTCTTTTATATTAAGTATATACAACTGTGAGCCACTATGAATGCTTGCTTGTAATAATCGCATGAAGCCTTGTATTCGTTCAAGAGGTCCCACACCACCTCCTATAGGTTTACATGTTAAATTAAACGCCCATTTTAAAAATGGGTATTTTTCGACGTAATAAGAAACTGGTATCTTGAAATTTGCTATCAACCTAAAGATGATAGTCATGACTACTAGCTCAATAAATCATATATGCGGGTTAACTAGCATTTGTTTCCGATAGAGCCTTTCAAAACGTCCGAGTTGGCTCTTCCTGGTCACATGCAATTTTTGATTTAGATGATGGTGTCAGCTACCGGAAATGTCGTGAACACAAAATGTCTCGGTTCAAATTTAAAAAATCATCATTGCGACAATTTTGTTGGACCGGAACTGAAGAACGGTGAGGTGTTTGTCAACATTTTTACTATATTTATTTTGGCCATAACATGTAATACATACCCTATTTTAAACTGTAATTTAGAAGAGGTCTCCCGTTTCGAAATAGATATCCGGCTTGATTTAGTGAACTCGCCAGCCTTCAAGCGCAAGGACGAAAGCGATTATAAGTAAGAATGCACTGTTGGTGAATCTAGTATTATCTAATTATCAATACGAAATTTCATCATTGCGATGACCGGCGTTTCGGGCTCCTTTATTAACCACGAAGTATATAGCGATCAAATGGGTAATTTACCGTCCGATTCCGGACGCTTTGTTGGTCTGGAATGGGAATGGACCTTGCTTCCAAACAACAACAAAAAAACCAAACAAATGTATACCAGGTACACATCGATCTCGGAAGGGTCATAATTATTTTTGGTCTCCAAAAGTCGGAAAATCGTGGAAAAATGGAACATGATACCCCTGCAAGATACACGATCTTTTTTTATGAAACGCCCTCTATCCTCGATTTCTTCCTGTCAAATTGTACTATGACCATGAATTACAATATCGTAGACATTTCAGAGCGATATAATTCTTAATAGCTTCAAAATATAGGTCTGAAAATAAGTAGTTTGCATGAACTACTTATTTTCCGGCCTGTTTTCTCGTTTGTATATGAAAATGTGTTAACCCCGTTTACGGCTGCGACTAAAAAACCGGACACAAGCGAACACATAAATGGGGCAGTTTTAATTTGAAAACATGGATTAATGGGGGTCAAACTTCAGTTTAAGAATAAAATTAATTTAATTTAACTTAATTTCCGTGTCACGCTTTTTATGTAGCTTTCTTTAATTTCACTATTTTAATAGAGTTCCATGTCTCTTGCAGGTCTTTTCGAGTCTATTGATTTTTCTGACGTCCTCATTATCTCATCTTGCGCCAGGAAGTCATTAACGTTTTCATCAAATCAAATTCATACGGTACTGGATAATTCTATTTGGAGGGAGCGTTAATTACATACCGCGTATGCTTACAACCATTCCATTTGAAAAAGCCGGGTCTTTCGCTTAGGGTCATATAATATATCAACTTACGGAGATGCTCACATTCATGAAGACATATCACAGGTGACTATAGTAGGCAAAGGTTTACACTATGAATTAACTTAATCTGCAAATCTATGAGCTACAAGGAACTTCAAACCGTTCACCATTTTTGATGAGGATCGTCATGATTGTGGCACTTCCGTTTTGTTTAGGTCGACTGGAATCTGGTGTATGTGTGTAATATTGAGTTGACGGTTAACGACTATGCACGGTCTCATATCCTATCGACATTTTAAAAGTCACCTCCATAACATTTAAAGAGTTTCTCTACTGACTATATCAAGTAAGCATAACTATCTCATACATCTTATGTTATTGCGTTGTTTGTATGATAGAATCCTTGAGTGCTCTATACAGGGTGAACTGTAGGTAAAATAAAAAAGGAAATATGATTTATTACGGTATGAATTCGATTGATATTGTTCAAACCGTTTTCACATATATCTTGCGCAAACGCCCAGCTTTCATAAGATTTTAAATTTTGAAAATCGGAAGTATCTGATGGAAAATACAGACTTTCTGGTAAAGATGGTAGATTAAAATTTTTGTTAAGTGTTCAATTTAAAAAATCTGTGAAATTACTAAATTACTAACCCTTACCTGAGATATATATCCGTCCATGGACAGGGTTTATTTTTGGGCGCCATATCTCAACTTTTCACATCACTTGTATTTATTATTGGCATACTTTCGTGGGTGACATTTTGAGATACATTTTCATATTTTTAAAATCCACAAATAAACCGGGATTTGTTCTGCTTGAGTGGTTTTAATTGTCCTTTCTTTGGCGTGAGTTTGGAATATTGCTTATGTGGTGTGGTTGCATTGTTTGAAATGTTGGGGTAATGGTAAAGAGGATTGATTGAAATTGAAAATACATTTTCATCGATTTTCGATTATGTCTTGCCACACGAGAACAAAAAGAGATATCTCAACGAAATTAACATATACTGTAGGAAACATGTTCACATTTAAATTGCAGGTTTTTAAATTTAAAACAATAATCATTTTGTATTTGTTATGTATATTAGAAACACGTACAGATCTTTCTGATACACCCTGTATCACTATCTGGTTGGCACTCTGTCCATCGGAAACGACCGATTTAATATCGTCAGCCTGCTTCGATAATTGCCTAACTCACTTTTCAGCAAAATTGAGTTTTTTGCATAAATCATGACTTCATTGCATTATGCACATGCTGTTATAATACCTAAGTCATTGACCAATCAAAAGTGTTGATAAATGAAGAGCTTTGTTGCAAAAGGGCCACCAGACCACTCCAACATGTTACTCATTTTGCATTATTGAATTTGCATTGACCAATCCATGGAATTAATCAAATTATTGTATGTGGTCAGAAGTCACAAACTGGTCCAAAAAAATGTTTCACTTCTAATAATGTTGAGGAATGCACCAAATCTGATTAAACGGGACAAAACTTAAGTTTTACATACTTAATGACCCACAAACTATATATCGTTGGAAAGCTTATGATTCAAGGTTTTTCATTTTTGCAAAAAAGAATCAAATTATACAGGGTGGGTAAAATTTGTATAGGGTGGAACATAAAAAAGTTGATCGTTTTTGCTCCTCACAAAATATTTTGATAGTTTGTACAATTAGGGTTTAGCTGAAGATAGTCACCAAAATCAGAACAACCGCAGAAGGTGCTACCAAATTTGCTAAAAATCACTTGCCCAAAATGTTCACAGGAAAAGTACAGGGTGTCTAAAATTATGATGAAATAATGCATAAAATGAAGGTTTGTATATAATATTCTATGAAATTAAGTTAGCATGGACTATTTAATTTAAAAGAAAATGGTTATCAAAATGAACTACACGAATATCGTTAAAGTTCCTTTTATTTTAAATACAGGGTGGTCCAAAATAGGTCTAAATAGCAACATTTTCATAAATCTATGAACAATTCTGTGAAGAAACACTTCTGGCTTTTTTAGTTAAATGTTTTACTACCCAGGGTAGAAAAGGACCGAAGAGTCACACAAATGAAATAGAGAGACTGCGATTTGGCCATTGTTTAATCAATAAAATGAATAAAACTGTGTGTTTTTTACATTAAAACACTCCCTGAATTGAACATCATATTCTAGTAGAGAATGTCTAGATAACAATTCAATATTAATATTCATAGTAGCAGGCACATGTTATTAACACATATGAGAAGTTTGAACACTTTCCTATATATAATTTTAAAATGGCATCAATTTCAAAAGTTCTAGTTTTCCACTATTTTGTGTAGAAACCTATGGGCGCCTCATCCACCGGCTCCTCATCCACCGCTCCCACCCTTGACTCACTCGACGTTTAGATTGATAACTTCACTGTTGCTAAACATGTGGCTTTAATTCTTTTTTTATTCGGTAGCTGGATAAATTGTCTTTAATATGATACCAAAAATGTTATGTTTTTTTGACAACTTCTATTTAAAATAGAGACACGTATCACGATTTTAAGGGTTTTTTGAAACGATCCCACCTTATTTGATATACCTATTAGTGACCTGTGACCATGTGTTCATCTGTTTCTATATGACTTGGATTAGTGCATCCATGCACGCCAATTGAGGCATCAACAATACAAGACACATTCCACATATTGAATAGCCATCCATCAATAATGCTAAATGAGTAACAGGTACACAGGTAACAGGTTTCATACTTTTGTTGTTTTCTAAGAACTAGAAAAAATGAGTTAGGCAATTATCGAAGCAGGCTGACGATATATAGCTCAATGGTAGAGCGTCCGTTGTACTGTTGGGAAGGTCACGGGTTCGAGTCCCATACCCGCTCATGCCATTGCTTGATAAGTGATATGATCCGATGTTTGTTATTATGTTATGTTTGTTTGGTTTGTGGATATTGTGGTAGTTGCGCTATTTTTATATCAATTACGTGTTATCTATACAACAAACATATTCGTGCCGTATAATACGAAGTGAAAGTCTATTTTGCGTGTCAAAAGAGTCCCAAAGATTTGTCGCACACAAAAATGACTCTAGGAATTGTTACCTTGTTTAGATTGACAATATAATGTAGAAACCTAATTTTGAGATAGGCTTTTACGAAGGGTATTGATAATTTAAAAACAAAATGACACACATCTTTAGTTTAACGGGTTCGCCGTCAAACAAGTTTAAATCAATCATGCTTTCGTCAGGATTAGTTCTATTTTCTTCAGGACCGAATTATTGTAACCAAAACATAGTGACTGCCTCTTTTCTATACATTATTATCATTTGGGCTGCCCCTTGTCCGATGATTTATTTAAGAGTGGTGCCCCTTTCCTATTTTCGAAATTGGTGTTCTGAAAAGAGCTTTCAACAAATTAGGTTGATTTGAAAGTAGGTCCCCCTTACCTACATGAGAAAGATTGGAGGCTCTGAAAAGAGCCTTTGAGGTGAACTGCCCCTGTCCACTGAACAGTTACAATTAATGTCGCTCTAATAGAACCTACTCCAAAGGAGTGCGATCACTGATCTGAAAAGATCGTTTGACGCTGTTAGTGTTACGAATTTGAACAGGGTAGATAATGGTTAAGCTTGGTTACACGTTCTACACTTTCGAAGTCCGTAGTCTGTAGGCCTATTAATTGTCCTTGAGCCGTGCTAATTTTCGTTTGACGATAGTAATTGATTGTAGCTCTGACACGTGATAACCCAGCTTGTTTTAGAATATGGTCCGCTTTGCTATCCAACCAACATGACCAAAGACTCAAATTCATGAAATTAAATTCCTTAGGAATTTTTCTTTTTAATCTTATTTATTTTTTGAATTAGAGACCAAAAGGTGCCACTAAAACGTGATTTGTTTACCTTTTTGTGGCACTTTTTGGTCTATAATTCAAACAATAAATAAGATATTTAAAAAAAATCACATTCCTAGGGAATTTTATTAGGAATATAATAAAACTGGGATGACAAAATTTGACATAATTTATTTTGAGTTATCGTTGCAGAACCTAAAATGATCAAAAAAGTGTTTTTTTATAATTTTCTCTAAAATGGTCAATTTCATGATCATGGTTGGATCCATTTAACCCTTTCCTGTAAGAAAATGTATACTTTTTGAGGGAGAAATCAGTCTCCACCTGCGCCGAGGATCGAACCCGGGCCGCGTGCGTGCTATTCATAGACTAGGTCAGCTTTTTCGCAAGTTGACTGTCCGGCGGGGCATGCACTAGAATAGATAGACTGGGCCATCGCGCGGAATAATATTGTAGCAGCGTCAGGCTTTGTATGTGTTAGATTTAACATTTTAAGAGCGTCATTATTTTTTCAGGTGCATAATTTTCTACTCGATGTATTGTTTTAAATACTATTTTCCAGGTTTCGTGAAATAGACATCATTGGCAGGTAACAAAATGAAGAACAACACAAATTCGTGGTGGGTGTCGTGAAACGCAGACCTACTTTTACTGATAGCACATCGAAAAGGGGTGTGGCTACATAATGGTACACAATAAGTACCCGATGGTAATGTTTTACTGACTGCAGTTTTCATACTGAGCTGAAACTCTTCATATACAACCTATATTCGGTTAATCTATTATGTCGATTACGAAATAAACATATTTATAAGAAATTAAGGCTGTGGAATGATCTCCCACTCTCCATGCGCACCGCATGCAGTGTCAAATCTTTTAAAAAGATGCTTAAAACTCATTTATTTCCGCAGGTGTAATATTTTGGTCAATTACGAATGCAATGCACCCTTTTTAAAAAATGTGTGTGTTTAATGCTTAATGCTTATTATTACATTGTATATTTAATTATCTTTAAAGCTATTTTTAATGTATTTTGATTGGTATTTTTTATTATGCTTATCATTTATATTATATAATTCATGTACAGCGCATTGATCGTGTTTTTGGAAATCCACTTAATAAATCACGTTTTCATTCATCATTCATTCATTTATTCATTAAAATATAATGGAAATCAATATTAAACTCCTGCGTTGTCTTGTCATGTTAATTGTTATGACTGGTATTGTACAGAACTCGTTAGCAACTCAGACAAATGGTTATGTGGATGCGTGTAACATTACCCATGCGAATATTACCTTTGACCCAATATTTCTCATGACTAGTAGCCTCGCAGATGACTTTAATGGTTGCGAGTTGCATCTTACCTTATTGGAAGGGTACGGGACATCTGTAGAGATTCTCACTTCAAATGTAGACAACGCTTACTCCAATCTCTTTATTGAAACAATGGGCACATCTGGCAGTAGTGAAGAATGTCATCAAGAAATTATATCGATTCCTTTAAATTCAAAACCTTGCGCTCTCATTCTCAGTGACGCTGTACTGAGTTTCAAACTGCATTATTTTAATACTCGAGTGCAGTTGAAAATTCAGGGAATAAATAGCGACAATCCAATGAGCATGATGAGTGAAGGCTGTCATGTTGTTGAAGAAAGGTTTGTTGGAAATGGTGTTGTTAATACCTCATGTAATACCGCACAATATAGCAATGTTAACAAAGGATACCGACATTTAAGTGATGTAACTTTTTACAGGTTTTCATGTTCATTGGAATGCACCTGTATTCTTAGCTATAAGAACTTGACAACTATCTGTAATAATGTCGTCACTGTTTCTCTGCTAGTGTACCATCCTGACACTTCATATTTGCGTTTCAATAACCAAAATCTGACCGAAGTAACATCTGACGCGTTTGAGGGTCTAACTGGGGTGACAATAATAGATCTGACAGGTAACCGTCTGCTTTCGTTGCCAGTCAAATTGTTCAGTAGTCTGGTATCATTAGGGCGGCTTGAATTAAGTGGAAATAATCTAAGGGTTTTGCCTGTTGGAGTTTTTGATAGATTAACGGAGTTGCACGTTATATATTTAAGCTATATTCCACACCTGTCGTTAGAACCGGGAGTTTTTGGCGGCTTGAGCGAGTTGGGATTTTTATCAATAACCAATAGTCAACTATCCAATATACCCCAGGGTGTATTCGATGGATTAACTAATTTGGATTCGCTTAACCTTGCATATAATAACATTTCGTCGTTGCCAGCTTATTTGTTTCGAGATTTGCACAACTTGCGGGGTTTGTTTTTGAGTTTCAACCTTTTATCATCATTTGATGTTTATTTAGAATCGCTTAGCTTGTTACATGAGTTGAGATTACAACACAATCTATTATCCGAGTATATTTCGGGTGTGTTTACAGGTTTGAATCATTTAAAGATTATTACACTTTCATACAACCGAGTAGGCTCTTTACCCGTAGGTATATTTGACAATTTGACGAATGCCGAGATCATGGACTTTCGAAACAATAAGCTAGTCGAACTACCCGCGGGTATATTCAAAGGACTTGTAACTTTAAAAAAGGTTCATCTTCAAAATAATGGTTTGACCTCAATACCAGATGATGCTTTCACAGGACTAGTAAATGTAGACACTCTTGAAATATATAATAATCAACTGATTTCATTGACAAGGGATGCATTCAAAGACATGCAGTCGTTGGTTAATTGTGATCTCAGTTACAATTCATTGTCGACTTTTCCAAATAACATATTTGATGCATTTACGATAGTGGAATCCCTTTTTCTGAACGATAATGAGCTTTTTACTCTACCAGAAAACCTATTTGACAATATGACTTCTTTGACCTTTCTTAATATGAGCAATAACAACTTCGCCGACTTGCATCCAAACGTGTTTAAATCATTGGAAAAACTGAAATTTGTGAACATCTCTTACAATAAACTGCAAGATCTGCCATCTTTGAAACCTCTGCTCAATTTGCAGATACTTGATTTGACCAGTAATAGATTGCGATACATGACCAAGGATTTGTTCATAGATATACCGACATTGACATTTCTATCTCTAGATGATAATGAGATACCCGAGCTGCCAATTGGAATCTTTGACGGGCTTCCCAATTTACAAGTCCTTTACTTACGAAACAACGCTTTGACTGAAATAAAACTTGGTTTATTTGGCAGCCTTAATCAGTTGATATTGCTTAAACTATCGATCAATCACTTATCATTAATTGATATTGCCGCTTTTCGCGGTTTGGTGTATCTTCAAAACCTTGATATGCAGTACAACGACATTGTCAATTTACCCATAGGTATTTTTGACAATTTGACAAATTTACAATCTGTCAATTTGTCTTATAATTTACTTCAGAAAATCGAAAGTGAAGGTGCTCAATCAAATGCTATCAATGTTCTTGATCTAAGGTCAAACGATCTGTTTCTTGTTACCAAAACATCTTTCGAGGGATTCACGGCATCGACTATAATATTAGTAGATGAAAGTGCAGCGTGTTGCTTCGTTAAAGATGCGAAGTGTATTCCACGAAATCCCCGACCAGTTTATTTAACGTGTAAACGAATGGTGGATGACCTTCTACCACGTGTTTCTATCTGGGTTCTTGGTGTTTTTGCGATTGTCTGCAACGTGTACGTTTTCTTTTTACGTTGTGTTGATAAGCAAGACAAATCGGTTCAATCATTACTTATTTCGCATCTTGCACTCTCAGATCTACTAATGGGAATCAATATGGTCTTGTTGGCATCTGCGGACGCATATTACATGGACTATTTCCCATCCTACTCAGACTTTTGGAGGAAAGGACCGATATGCAAGTTAACCAGTACACTGTCAGTCCTGTCAAGTGAGGTATCTGTGATTTTGATAACACTGATCACCTTTGACCGATTTCAAGGCGTGGAGTACCCGTTTAGCTTTCACCGCTTGAGACAAAAATCAGTAAAGATTTGCTTGACGTCAATATGGATTATTGGTATAGTTATCAGTGTGCTCCCTGTGGTATTATCCGGATTTTTCTCTAATGTTTATGAGGTATCAGAAGTTTGTGTCGGTATTCCAATAGTTAGAAGACCTGTGAGCGTAACGAATATCAGTTCAGTTGAAATAGAATCAAGAGATGCCCAATTGCACACATTCGTGTATTGGAATTCTCAAATAGGGGGAGTTGTTAGAAGTTATCACATGAACATAAAGATAATCTATATATCGATTGCTTATGCAACTTCTAATGTAACAAGCACCATATTGGCGACATATTTCTCTATCACTGTTTTCATAGGCCTTAACTTGGTTTGTTTCCTATTAGTTGCTATTCTGTATATACAAATTTTCAAAACTGCCAGAGACACTACAAAGAGAGCGGGAAGAAAACAAACCGAAAATGAAGAGATTCGAATGGCTATAAAGATGTCCGCTATTGTGTTGACTGATTTCTTGACATGGGTGCCATTAGTCATTGTGTGTATCCTTGTACAGTGTCAACTCATCATAATTGATCCGTTGGTGTACGTCTGGACAGTAGCTTTTATTATACCCATTAATTCTGCGATCAATCCTTTTCTCTACACCCTCATTACAATTATTCAAAACAGACAACAAACAGAGAAGGTAAATGTACCTGTCATCAGTTCAACGACAGATGGCGTACCATCTAAACCGTGACACTCAGACGATGCCAGACACGTGCGTATAATTCACGAATATTCAGGTTAAAATATGCGAACGATACGTGATCAAGTAAATGGGACTAACGCTTAACAACGGATTAAATTCAAAAAATGATACTGACACTGAAGTTGGTGATCCAACTCCAGCGGTTTAGGATAAAATAATTTAGTTCCAACGTGTGATGAATTTTATGGGGTCATATAACATGTATAATCAAAATCCATTGTTACATGGAAACAAAAGGAAATTCAAAATTAACGGCCGTTCGTGTCCACCGTCGTCTGGTGACACTTTTAAAAAATAATAACGACTTCTTGAACACAAGCTGCATGTAACAAGTAACAAGTAGCAAGTAAAAAGGACATGATTTGGTGCAGGGCACCAATGTGCCTCGCGCAATTCAGTTGGAAGGAAGGTTTAGCAAAGTTTTGAGAGAGGTGAAGAGGTTTTGATACATGAATAGAATTGGGATCATAAATTGAATGGCCAGAGACAACCCAATACTGTTGTATATCATATGGAGCCTAAAACATAAGTAACAACCAAAAGTGACGTCGGTAACCACACACATAGTATTATGTGCATTATTATGTCGGGGTTTTTTAAAGAGTATAGTTGTTTTTTATTGCTTGTTATTGCTTGTATCTGTTTTTTATTGTAAAGCGCCTAGAGGCCTTTGCTGGTATTTCTGCGCTATATAAGAGCCTATTTATTATTATTATTATTATTATTATTATTATTATTATTATTATTATTAGTCCATAATGGTTACCTTTGCACTTTACACTAACGATGAGGCCAGGGTATTATTATGCAAACACATGTCATATTAAAACCCAATGCAAGTGTTGGAATATATGAAAAGATCCCCGAAACCAATTGATATGAGGTTTTTTTTGTAAGGAGAATTATGAGCATTCTCAACTTGATGGAATTTCATTCGTTCTTGCCCAACGATGAGACCAGGGTATTATTTTGCAAACATATGTTGTAATTAAACCCAATGAAAGTGTTACAATATCTAAAACGATCACTGAAACCATGGACTTATAAGTCCATGCTGAAACCAATTGATATGAGTATTTTTAAGGTGAATTATGAGAATTCTTAACACTTTTCTTGCCTGCTGATGACATTCCAAAAGTTCACAAAATGTTTCAAAAAAGTCAACATTATTTAATTTCATTACCGTATTTGGAGTCACCTGGAGCAATGAATTGAAATAAGTACAAACATACCTAAAATTGGAAAAAAGTTTCTAAAAAATATGTTTGTATATTATGGTAAAACTAACAGCCGCATGGAATGTGTTAACTTGATGCAATTTTGGTTCTTGCCCATGTGATATGTCACAGGATATGAAACAGGGTGATTTCATGCTGAAAAGCTAACACATAATTCATAGCACATTCATGTCTCATAAGGCTATATTAAAAAAATCATTTGTCTCAGAGCTCCCGCACCCTTATAGTTAATTGGTGCGCATTAGAAGGGGAAAAAATCTGTGAAATGTTTGGATTTTTTTGTTTCAAAAAAAAAAAAATCCAAACATTTCACAGATTTTTCAGATTTTCATCGTCCAAAAAAGAAGAAAAAATCCCAACATTTCACAGATTTTTCAGATTTTCAATGATCACATCATTTTAAATACAAAAGTTCACTTTTACAAGGATTACAATATTTCATATTTATAAAAATAAAAAAAACCTTAAAAAAAAAATCGCATTCCGCATTAGGTTTTGAAAAACTAAAGAGCTTTGAGACAAAAGATTTTTTTTAATATAGTAGTTGGAAAATAAAGTGTGCAGAGATTGATACAGCCCTTTGACCTAGATGTTTGCATTAAACCATGCATTTAATGAATCAAGATCGCCGATAGTAGGATCGCCGATTGATTGATTGATTATGATCAGGTAGTCACTGTAAACTACATTGAGGAATTGATTTTAAAAATGACTTCAATTTATCAACTTATTGCACATTTACATGCATCGTGTGAATAAAAGTGTTTAAGAATTAAATATAAAGGTATTGTTTTTAGTCATGGTCTTGGAAAACATCATGTCATATTACACGAGAAAGAGCACTGTTTTCTTACGTAGAAGAACTCAGCTATGCCTCGTCCTTGTCCTTCTTAAAATAAAACAATACCTTTATTCTATAAATTGCTTCGGGGTTATCTTAAAGAATCTAGAGTAAAAGTTATTACTGATTTAACAGTAACGTTCTTAAGTCCATTTACACAGGGAAAATGCCAAAAGTTGTGCCAAATTAAGCGTATATTGCGTAAAGTTTTAATGCCAGTTCATTAAACTGTTGGGACATTTTTGCACAGTTTTGGGTAACTTTCGAACATTTGTAGAAACACTCAGTGAATCTTTAGTGAAACTTAGTGTGATTTTTGTCAATTTTGGGCACATTTTGGCATTTTCCTTGGTGACATGGGGACTTCAAAAACAATATGTTATGGTGTATAAGAGTTTATTAAGAATATAAATGTAGACGTATCTTAAAACTATTTTTGATGACTACAATTCTGTATAGACATTTGTTAAAGGTAGAATGGCCCTTATTAAATATATAAATGTTGACATTGTTTTGTACAATTGAAAAAGTGGGGTTTGTTGGGCTTTAATGTGTTCTTTACCCCATTCTAATCAGACCATGGTTTGATATTTATGGTAATTTGAATGATGCTGAATATAGCAAAAAGATGGACAACTATTCTAAATTCCTATACTTTAATGTGATAAGGCTATATTAAAACAATCTTCTGTCTCAAAGCTCCCGCGCGCGTTAGTTTTGATGCGCGTTAGAAAAAAGAAATCTTTTTTTATTATTCACCAATTTTTCAGATTTTCATTGATCACATCATTTCAAATACAAAAGGTCACTTTTACAAGGATTTCAATATTTTTCAATATTTATAAAAAAAAAATTAAAAACCCGCATTCCGCATAAGGTTTTGAAAAACTGAAGAGCTTTGAGACAAAAGATTTTTTTAATATAGCCTAAGGCATTTATTTTGTTTTTATTGTTTTTAAAACAGATACTTTAAAGCAAAACAGAATTTTAATTAAACAAATTAAAATAATTATACTGACACATAGCCATATTTTGTTCGTACCTTTTAAACAATTTTTTTACCAAATGTTGTGATTTTTTTTTAATTTTTAAAGCAAAATTTCAACCTGCATTGTTTACAAGAAACATTGTTTGCAATTTTCTCAATTTCCGTTTTTGGACATTTTGAGAAATTTGAATCAAGATATTTTAAAATAGCTGTACTAGATTCTTATGATATTTAGTGCATACATTCAGGGATTTTATTAATTTTGGGATAGGAAAGTCCTATACTGACGTACGTAGCGAAAACTGTCCCTTTTGCATATTTACATAACTTAGGGTAATCGTCCGGAATGCGTCCGTGACGCGTTTGACGTCATTATTTAGTCAGCATAGAATTAATGGCGCTATTCTCGTGGTAGATTTACACACAGCTTGCTGTCAAAAATTGATACTGACACTGGAGTTGGTTATCCAACTCCAGCAGCTTTTGGATGAAATAATTTAGTTCCAACGTGTGATGAATTTTATAGGGTCATAATCAAAATCCCGGGCAAAATCCATTGTTACATTGAAAGCAATGGAAATTCAAAATTAACGGCCGTTCGTGTCTACCATCGTCTGCTACAATCACGCCTTATCAGTATAGCGCCACCAATTCTATGCTGACTAAAAATTTTAATCTAAAAGTGGCTTCCGATCGGCAAGCTGAGAGGCACGCCCCTGATACATTCTACAGACCTTTATACTTGTCCTGACACCTTGGTGTTTTTTTTATCATGTTTCGTTTTAGTGTTAGGTGTCTTACGCATACTACTAAGCTGAGACACTTGCATATATTTTAATATTTTAATTATTATTCCATTGATGAGCTTGAAATAAATATGTAAAGAGTGTCAGGACAAGTAGAATGAAGCAATGAACATATATCCAATCTGGTGCATATAGGTTGTATAGTTGCATCAGAAGAGCAATTCAAAGAATTCAAAATGGCAGACAATGGCTGCCATATTGTTACCTCATTTGCATAAATGTATGCGATTTTTTTTAAATGTATCTTTTTTCATGCTTTATTTTATTATGCCAGAAACGAAAACTAATTAATGTTACTTGAAAAAATTGCTGAATAAGGGTCCTTCTACCTTTTAAAGAACTTTTAGTTGATTCTTTGAAATTGTCTGAATTCTCGACAGACTGAAACCCGTATTTATAACAAGTACTGGTACTATTATTTCAAGCCTCCAGCAGCATAAACCCGTCAGGTGCCTTTTCTTCCTGCAACCATAACGGAATGCATCAATTTGTGATATCACATTAAGCGATACCATCTTTGTGTGCCTATCTATGCATCCTGTTTATAGTTGCGTAAAGATAATACGCCCCTGTACAATGTAGGTTATGTATTAACACTTTCCATGCGGCTATTAGTTTTACCATATGCAAAACAGATTTTTCAGAAACCTTCCAAATTTTTCGAAGTCTATCTCAAGGATTACTGAACCAATACTAAGCATGTTTGTACTTATTCCAATGCATTTCTCACGATGATTTCAAATATGGTAATTAAATTCAATAATTTTGACGTTTTTAAAACATTTTATGATGTTTTGGAATGTCGTCTGTAGACGCCTGCCGCGTGGAAAGTGTTAATATATGGTATCGTCTTCACTAACTGTGGCAGCCAAACGCTGATCACAATGTGAAACGTCAGGAGTTCTAACGCAAACAATCAGAGGGTATGATTAATGAATAGTAAACAGATAACTTAATTTGTATATATTACAATTTTTGTATTTTAATATTTTTGCAATTTGTGAAATGGTGATTATATTAAAACTATTGATCAATCAATAAAGGTGATTAGTTGATTGTATTCATGCTGATTTAATCAAATAGGATATCGGAAAAATCAGGGAACAAGAGAGAGAGAGAAAGATAAATAAAATAATATTGCAATTATAATTTCGTTACTCACAGATGGCATCCAATCTAAAATTTTGACAAGAGTTTGTCAATGGTTGTGTTTAATTGCTTCCCCCGACATTTGTATTTGTCTACGTAACTCTATACGACCATTTGAATTGTATACAACACAATCAAGACAAGATTGAATGAATTGAAGTAAATTGATGAAGATAATGTCATTAAATGGTCGTCTTTGTCCACATACCAAATAAAATTGTCAATAAGTCTTTGCCTGGAGATGGTGGGTGCAATTATAATCCCCACTTTTAAGTCCTCCATGCACAAATCACACTTAATTAACAGTTTTCATAATATCTCATTCCGAGTAAGAATGAATTTCTGTTATAAGGATACTGGTTGGTTGATACTGTAGCTGTTCCATATCAGAATGTCCCTCCCTCTGTACTTCTTGCACATGTGAATCCAATGGAACATACAGGATTTCCTGTTGATGAACCTGTACCACTGCATGTGGGGTTGTGTCCACTACCTCCTCCTGTACGCCATCTTGCACATGACTATATTCTATTATCTCTATTTGCTGATGTTCTGTCAGCTGGCTGATGTCCACCCTTGGGTGCTCTGTATACTGGCCAATTGGTACTGGTGGCTGTTCCAAATACTGCTCAATTGCAACTGGTGGCTGTTCTGATTCCTGCTCTATGGCAACTTGCGGCTGTTCCAATACACGGTTAATATCTCCTTGTGGTTTTTCTAATACTTGAATAATTTCCATGTCTTGTTGCTGCTCTGTTACCTGGCTAATTGCTACTTGGGGATTTTCTGATAGCTGGCTTACTTCTACTTTGGGCTGTCCTGTTAGCTGGCTATGCTCCCCCTTGAAAGTCCCGCCACTAACTGGATTTGAGCTGACTGCATTTTGATGCAATGCTACTAGTTGAGTTTGCTGAAATTTGAAAGAAAAATCCACACGGTTAAGAGATGATCACCAGATTTACAGCATAAATGTAAGTGCATTTCTTTCTTGTTCTTTTTTAATTCAAAATTGTTTTAAAAATTGCATTTGTCAATTTATCAATATTTATTTTCTTTTGAATTTGTATGGAAAGATTGCCATTCTCATTTTATTTTTAAATATTGAGAATGCGATATCAAATCAGAAACTAGTACAGGAAGTGAAAAGCGGGTATTTTGGTTTGCACATAATATTTGTTTTGGACACATAGTCAGTCAATCTTCACATGTAATATCTCATTATTAAAGAGAAGAAATTTCTTGAAAAATTTAGAAATTGGTATTTTTACGTAGGAGCTATAGTTTTGGAGTTAAGAGCGTATTGATTACCTGGCTAGTTACTTTTTTGAGGACTGTAGTTCCGACTGATAATGTCCACAGTTTTACTTGTTGAATGCTCTCACAGAAAGTGTAAAGTTATCATCTTGTCAACAACTTTGGTCCCCATACCTTAACACTTTATGCGTCTGCAGACAACATCCCAAAATTTCACAAAATGTTTTAAAAATGTCAAAATTATTGAAATTCATTACCATATTTGGAGTCACCATAAAATAAGTACAAACATGGATAGTATTGTTACAGCAATCCTTGAATTAGACCTTGAAAGATTTCTAAAAATCTCTTTTGTATATGGTAAAACCAATAGCAGCGTGGAAAGTGTTAAGGGGGCTGTGCACCTTCAGGTACAGCCTCCCTAAAACTGCCGTAACTTCTTTATTATTTATTAAATCTATATAAAAGTATACATTTTTTTGCAGAAAAGGGTTCAAAGAATCCAAACATGATCATGAAATTGACCATTTTGCGAGAAAATGATAAAAAAACACGTTTTTTGACCCATTTTAGGTTCTGCAAAGATAACTCAAAATATATTTTGTTAAATTTTATCTAACTAGTTTTATTATATTCCTCATGCAATTCCCTAGGAATCTTTTTTTTTTTTAATTTTACTTTATTATTTTTTGAATTATCGACCAAAAAGTGCCAAAAAAAAGTTTTTTAGCACTTTTTGGTCTATAATTCAAAAAATAATAAAGTAAAAATTAAAAAAAAAAACGATTCCTAGGGAATTGCATGAGGAATATAATAAAACTAGTATGACACAATTTGGCTAAATATATTTTGAGTTATCTTTGCAGAACCTAAAATGGGTCAAAAAACATGTTCATGATCATAGTTGGATTTATTGAACCCTTTCCTGCAAAAAAATGTATACTTTTATTAAGATTAAATGAATAATGAAGAAGTTACGGCAGTTTTACGGAGGCTATGCGAAGGTGCACATCCCCCTTAAGTACCTTAGCAAAGCGTTGTAAATTTGAGATAAACCACGCTGCTATGAGAAACCAGGACGCCAATCAAACAGCACCACTTGGATAATGTGTTTACCTGCTACGCTATCGCACAGTGTGTGTTGTTTTGGAATGATCACTGTTTACATCGACTTTTGAAACTATAAGGATCTTATTTTAATTTGGTCAATTTCGTGTTAAGGTTTTTGAAAATAGTTTGAATGAAAAAAATGAAGAACAATTAGATTATGTTTTTATTTGTGTTGTCTATTTATGAAATGGAGTTCAAAACCTTGTTGATCGTTGTTGAAAAGAATTAAATGTGCATCACCAATCAGTAGCTTAACTTCATTGTAGGGTCTTCAATTTGGGAAAGGGGGTGGGGGCATTAGGGGTGACAGACCTGTGAGACTGTGATCGAGGGGGGGGGTATAACTGACTATTTTTGTATACAGGTGAGTCAAAAAAAAGTGTACTCAACTTTGGGATTTTATTGATTACATTATTGAGTAAAATATTCAATATTGTGTTTGGTTTCAAAATACAGTAACTTTACCAAAATAGTCATATCTGGTAAACGGTATCATGAAATGTCATTATTCTTTTTGCTGATGATAGAAAATAAATGCATCTATTGCCGCATACATCGGTTGCCTTCATATTCTGATAACAAATATTTTTAATAATTATTTTACTTTGAGTATACTGTTTTTTGACTCACCCTGTATAATATACACATAGAATTTGACATTTCATTAGGGGCATCAGGGGGGGTCAAGCTTTCTGACGCCACTGTTTCACTCATGGAATAAACCATGCAAACGCCGTTGTAGATTGGTGATACACATACACTGATACATGATTTAATCCCTAAGTGTACTTCTGTTACAGCTAGACCAATCTTAATAGCTCATGTTTCCTGAGATAGGAGAATTTTATATAATATAACAAATATTCAGGGTCAGCGATGTATTTAGGGTCAGTCGGATTAGGCCAATTAAACTCTTCTTTTTTTAGGCCCTACCTGTATCCTGACCTGGGCTGCCTTCTTCTCATGGCTCTTGAGATGATAATTCAGATGAGATTTCTGGGTGAATCTTTTCAAACAGTCCTCATCATAGGTGCATTGGTATGGTTTCTCACCTGTCATTTAGAGAACAAAAGATGGACATTTTGTTTTGGTTACCGGACTATATTTTAATATAAGGCTTAATATAAGGCGATAAGGCTTAAAAGCCTTATCGCCAATCGGGAAAAATCCATTGATTATCCTTTTCTGATGCATTGTGGGATAGAAAAGGGGGGCATATTTTGCCCCTTTTCAATCCCATAATGCAACAGAACAGGATAATCAATGGCTTTTTACCGATTCGCTATAAACCTTATTGTGTGAGAATGGATACATATTTTGCCCCTTTTCAATCCCATAATGCAACAGAATAGGATAATCAATGGCTTTTTACAGATTCGCTATAAACCTTATTGCGTGAGAATGGATGAGTTTGTCCATATTTTGAGTAGTGGATGTCTAATGCATAGTATCATAATTATGTCACATTCCAAAATCACATCTCAACCCATTTTAGGAAAAAGATATTGAGTTACAACTCATACGGGATTAAAGGGAGTAAAAATCTTGCAGAAGGCATACATAAGTGTGCATATCTGCTACCACTTTCAAATCTCAAGTGACCCTCCCCTCTCTCACTATCCATATGGTAGGTTTAAAAATAATGACCTAAATTGGTATTTCGGTTGATTCCTGAAATGCCGCAGCTTCCTGGGCCGGGTATACACAGTAAATGTTGACATTTTGATGCCCTTTTGAACTCTGAACTTCGACCTACCTGTATGAGTCCACAGATGTTCCTTGAAATTGTGTGATGTGTAGAACCCTTTTCCACAATGTTGACAAGAAAATGACTTGATTCCGTCATGTCGGTTCATATGCACCTATGGTAAAATCAACATGAGGTGTTTCAAAGAATTAGACTCAGAGAGGTATGCACTGCATGAGTCCAGTGCTGAGAGATTCAAGTGCATAAGACATAATCTGAGTCAAAGTTTGAGTCCAAATCTGGCGAAGGCTTGAGTTCCAGCATAATATTTACAGATTTTAAAAATATGTGTACTGTCTTGGCAAAAGGGGCAGTTGTCGGTAAAATGTATTTTGAGATATTGATTGAATCAGGCATGGAAAAACAAAGAAAATAAAGCAAATTTTAAAGGTGTATGTTCCGATCACTTTTTTGGGGCTATGATTTTTTTTTCACATCAAGATATTTTGATATCAGAAGAATCCCCATATTTTTCTCATTATGTCTGTAAAATCTTAGGGGCCAAAAATGTTATATTTAGAAAGTATAGGATAAAATGTGGTGAATTACTGCCAAAGGTGGTTAACCACCAACCAGTTTGTGTACTACTCAATGGGCAAATATTTTGTGACCTTGTGCTTCTAAAAATAAAACCGTTGGAGTTATATATGCAACTCAAACTTTGGAATGCGACAATTTTAAGGATGACCTTTCATATAAAATAGAAAACATCGAGTTGAAAATCGGGCCAGCAATTGGAACATCTACCTTTAATTAAAGTAATTTAAAAAAAAATTCAGACAATCAGAAAGCAATATCCGATCTTTTAAGACCACAAGGTGTAATTTTGAAGCATTCAAAATGCTCCTTTTGTTGGTATTAAGATCTCAACTTTTTCTTTGAGTGACAACTGTGCCCTTATGCTGCGGCTATACACATATTGTACATAATGTAATAATATGTATTTACAACCGTTTCTGGTTAGACTAGCCATTGAACAAAGTGCTCATTACCGTAAAGGGTAGAGCGTATAAAAATTCAGAGGTATAGACCTTCCGGAATATTATCGCTACTCTGAGTTTCATGGACAATCCCATACGGTCATTTTGTAATGTAATAATATGTATAGTCCTTTTGAAGGGAAAAAAGCTAGACTGACCAACCCGATATACAGCTGTACATGTGTTTTCACTCACACCATACAAAGAATGAAATACCTTTTGAAATTCACCCTTGAAAATGTTTTACTCAAGAGTGAAACATTATGGAAATTACACAAAGCTTCCAGGCCATTTTTTGGTTTTTCACCCTCATTTTTTTCCCAGTGAAATTGCTCCCAATATAACAGTGTTTTTGTCATTGCCTATGGGACTGAACCCCCTGGGCACTACCTGCCTATAATGTTTATGATTGGTTAATTTCAAGATATACACATTTGAATAACCAATTAAAATACTGCTTCTAAAATGTTTCACTCCAATCTTTATCAGGAATACAATTATTCTAACAATGTCTCTGATTGGTGAAATAAATGATATTTCCATCTTTCTAATCATTTGGCAGGTAGTTCTCAAGGGGTTAAAATAACTACTTACTGTAAGGTGTGATTTTGAGCCGTAGGTTTGCCCACACTTATGACAGATCCATTTGTATTTGTTGACTTGTTTCTGATGCTGTGTTCTTGTGTGTTTGGCCATCAGGTTCCTCTGTGGAAATGTCTCTGCACAAATCTTACATTGAAAACTGTCTTCTTTAATCTCAGATTGAGGCTTACCCACGAGGTGTACTTGTTGATGATTCTTAACGGCTCTGAACGTTACGAATCTCTCAGAACAAAACTTGCATTTGTACGGTGGCGTCCGTTTTGCCAGCGTACGGCGACCCGGACGCTTGCTTTCTATTATTCTAACAGGCGCTGGAATTATATTGTGCTTATGTAAGATGTGCCATTGCAACTCTGTTCTATTTTCAAAGGTATCCTCACATTTATCGCACCTGTGAAATTCATGGGTCTGTGTCTGCATGCTGCGGACGTGAGGGTTTGGGGTACGAACCCGAGAGGAACATTGAGGGCAGTCTGCGATCGCTACACACACATGTGCTTGCTGGTGCTCGCTTAAACTGACCTTGGATGAAAAGTAAATATGACATGCTGTGCATTCAAAACTATAATCATCTGTCTCTGAATTGTCATCAATCTGATGGGTCTTTTCTTCACCATGGCTAGCATTCATGTGCATCTGCAGGCGTTCAAGAGAAGTAAAACACTGTTTACATTGTTTACAGATCAATCCAAATTCTTCTTTAAAATATACAGGATCCTTCTGTTCATTATCTAACACAGCAGGATGATCCTCTTCTAAATGCTTGTTAAGTCTAGCCATCGATGGGAAATATCTGATACAATGCTTGCACTTAAGCAAGGTGCCCGTGAATGGTAAATCTCTGTGACTTTTTAACTTTTTTGATTTCTTGCTCTTCTTTGATTTCTTGACTGTTCTTTGTTCTCTATCAACCATGGTACCACCGGAGAGTAGCTTTTCACCAGCTTGTGTCGGTTCTTTATGCTTCAGATTTTTCATGTTGATGATGATGCAGAGGTTTTATTGCATATTTTATTGTTTGAAACACTAATGACGTGTGTCAAAACGTTTGCGCCTGTAGATGTTACCGCCTCAAAGATGTCACGCAAGTTCAAAGCAATTCCATTGCCTTGATCGCATCTATGACTCGGTGACAATTCCAAAGCATACCTCTTCTATAACACTCTGGGTTGGCATTCTTGATCTGGTGTCAATGCACACCAATACACATCAATTTGCTCCATCTAATGACAAAATGTTAAAGAAATCATGATTGATTATTACCAAATAGGTTGATACTGATTGATATCATGAATTGTGTAGCAGCACATAAAAAGGGGGACTTTTTAGCTGTGTGCTTTTCAATTATACAATGAAAACAATAGGAACAAAAAGAAGGAAATAGTAAGAATTTAGGTGTCATTTTCAGTTGTACAATCTGAATGCATTTGATCAATTTTGATCAATTCTGTGTCATTTTAAAGCCTAGAAATTTCCCTGAGAGCACACATAATAAACTCAAAATTGACTTCACCTGCAAAGTTCCCCCTTTTGATATATCCGATATCATATATCACAGTTAGAGTTTTGTATGGAAAGTTTATTATACATAATACTTGAACGACTTTAATGCTAACAGTTGTTTTAAAATGTAATGTTTTACAAAATCCACTACAATTTAGTCAACATACAATTTCCACCATGCGTCATCCCAGCTTCATACTTTGCCCGCCAGGACCACACACTTAAATATCAAATACCATCAACCACCACAGAGGCCTTCAAATTTTCATTCTACCCAAGAACCATCCGCATCTAGAATAATTTACCACCACCCATCATCATAGCACCCACATCATTGCCAGTCATCAGAGACATGCTACCTCCGCCCAGCACCAAAATGCTGTTAACTGGGCATTTCAATGTAGGGCCTACAGTGCACATTAGCTTTGTTTGTTCCTACTTGTCTCCGTTCCCACCTTCTTTTTTACTTGCACCTATTGGCTATGACGTCAAATCAACACCACATCCTAGTTTAGCTCCCACTAGAGCTGCTATAAGGATTATCCACTTCAAGCTTCAAGGTAACTGTGAATTCAGAGGTTTCAGGGGAAATACGTTTTATTCTCCACCATTACCGACAAAACATCTGATCATAGTCATATAATTATAGGTCAGTAATGTGTATGTGTTGTTTCGAGAGAAATTAGACAAATCAATGCACACGCGCTGATGTTGATGTGTGAATAATGGCACGACCGAAGGGGGGAGTGCTATTGTGAGCATTTCAACATTTGCGCAAGTGCATTGATTTTTCTAATTTTTCGAGAAACAAAACATACGCATGTATTGAACTAATTCATACACAACACATACAAATCAAAATTCGCAATTTTAGCATAATTGTTGATCTTTATAAAACGAATAAAAACATTTTAACAAAAAAAAATTAAACACCGCAGTGAAAATCGGCGAACCCACGATTCCTGAACAACGAATCAAAACAAAGCGTGTGGTGCGCGCAGTCAACAGCGCACAGGCGGAGTGCAGACACTTTCAATGCACTCCGTGTATTTTAGTTTCTAGCTTTCTGATTGGTCGGACACCACTACTAATAAGTTGTTGTTGTTGTATTTGTACTTTATGTAATCTATAATGTATAGCTTCTTTATTATGTTCTTATATTTTTTCATTTATGTATGTTATGCGCCTCGGGGTTGTGTTCACAATGTGAGGCGCATTATAAATGCCCTTTTATTATTATTATTATTAAGAGTGTATAAATCCTGATTTAAAACCGTCCATTAACTTTATCATTTAAATAATGATACGGACGTAAACTTGCTGGCTGTTGAGTTCTACATCACAACACACAACAAGCTATAGTTGATAACCATCACACGGCCAAACGGCAGTTAGCGTAACTAGACCAGGCCCAGGGTAGGGATGTTCATATCATTGACTATAGAGGGCGACATATTTGACCAAAATATGTAAAAAACTCATGTTTACCTCTTTTAAATTCAGCAGAAAAGTACGAAACTGCTGGGATGTATTCACTGATGTATAAATAACCCCACACAAGCAACTAGACATCATGAAAGTAAACCCTTAAATAAATTTACCTAAAATGGTTTTAAAATGTGCATGACTTAAAGTACTTTTGGTTATAACCTTTTTATTATTCAGCCTGCAGACAAGGTTGAACCATCATTTTTTATTGTAAAGTACTTTGTTTCCATGTATTCCATTTTCAAAGAGATAATTTTATTTTCAAAATTTTATGAACATGCCTACCCAGGGTCTTCACTTGTCTGGGGGTCATCACTGAAATCGTGGGGGGGGGAGCATATCTGACTATTTTTTACCTATTTAAAACGGCTATATCTTGCCAGACGTCCCGTACGGAATAAACCGTGGGCAACTACTACGCATTTTAATTGGTTTGAGCATGCGCACTTGTATGAGTTACGGGACGTCTAGCAAGACATTGCCTTTAAAACTATAAAAATAAGTTTTTAATATGATACAATCAACTTAGATTATAATTTAAAAAAATTTAAAAACCTCAGCAGGCAGGTTCTCCTGTAGTGTTAGTGTTGGGATGTATGATGTGAGAGTGTCACTGAATTAAATTTTAGCATGAATCAAATTGGAATAGTTCATCTAGTTTATTAACATTTTTGAAGCTCAAATTTCGATAGAAAATTAACTATAATTATAACTCGCTGATACTCGTCATTACAAACCTCAAAATAATATTTCAAGAGCATAAAATTGGCCTGTTTCAACCCTTTTTCAATCGCCTGTCTGTGTGAGTTTTTGTTTGTATCGGCTGATTTCCGGATTTCATTGACTAAATACCGACCGTCTCCCAAATATCGCCTCCTGTTTTTATACAGTTCAGGGGGGAGCGGTCGCTGGATGCATCACCCGCCAGATAAACTTGGCTAAACTTCAGAGCCCAGCAAAACTGAAAAGGAAGTATGTGTTGCATGTAGACTAGTATGACAAACTAGTATGACAAAATGTGACACAATATATTTTGAGTTATCTTTGCAGAACCTAAAATGGGTCAAAAAACGTGTTTTTTATAATTTTATAATTTTATAATTTTTTCCAAAATGGTCAATTTCATGATCATGGTTGGATTCATTGAACCCTTTCCTACAAAAAAATGTCTACTTTTATATAGATTAAATGAATAATGAAGAAGTTACGGTAGTTTTACGGAGGCTGTACCTGAAGGTGCACAGCCCCCCTTAACAAGATATGGCCTCAGGAACGTTTTTCTGGACCATTTTTGTTCCAAACTGAATTTTTTGGCGTGCTTCGCGCGCATTATTTCTACAGGTTTCAACATTATAATGGTTCTCAAATAACAACCATAAGTTTTCTAAATATTATGTGGGGGTGTTAAAAACGTCAAACTAGACCTTTTTAATGTTATAATGACAATTTGTGTTTAGACAATATGGCTTTAGACAAAGTGGTCAGTAGACAAAGTGGAAATTAGACAAAATACAAAGTACAAAGCCAAAATGGTTGTCGACTAAATTGATATTAGACAAAATGGTAATTAGACAAATTGATATTAGACAAGGTGGGTTTTAGCCGAAGTGGTATTTAGATTAAATGGATATTAGACTAAAAGGGCATTATACCATGTGGTTACTAGACTATGCGGATTTAGACCAATTAATATTAGACTATCTAAGTATTAGACAAAATGGTATTAGCCGAAGTGGCAATGTACCGAACTACGAGCCCAAAGTGTGACTGACTTTTGAGAGTTGTTGTGTTAAGAAATCCAAACATTGAACTTCAATTTGTTTAAAAACGGCTATTACTGGTTTTGTAAAATCAAAAGTTTGAGAACAGTCTTGATCGATAAAGTATCCCAGAGCAGATTTTAGTTGAAAAATTTGCCCAATGGAGGCTGAAAGTCAATATGTGGCAAGACGTGTGGCACTACTGTAAATGGGGATAAAGTTTCTTAGAATACTACAGTGCAACAGAGCATAAATTTCCAAATATTGAATTATATATAGTGCCTCCTGATTGTTGTACAACAAAGAACATTTCAATCCTAAGTATGTGTATCATATATATTAAAACAGCTTTGTTTTAAAGTACTATTTCGTGTTGTTGTATGATTATCAGCATTGTTACATTTCTTATTAAACCTGATTTCGGATTGGCCAATACTTGATTATCCATACACGCTAATCCAACCAGCTACTGCCTACTTCCTTTCATGGCATTGACTATTTAAACATTTCTTTTTTATTTAGACTTGGTGCAGGCCTTTAACGCGATACCTGTTTGTACACCCATGCATGTCAGCACACGGGCACCTAAAGCATAGAAATAGTAGACCCCCTCCTAAAGTAACATACATCATTATGCTTAAAACTCTTGACTGCACACTGGCGAATTGCATTTCAAATTTCATGCAGTGCGAGTTTCAAACCACTGGTCCCTTAGCAAGGGCATATCCTTGAATATTCCTTCCATTGTTTGCGTGCATGACTGCACAAGTATTAATAGACTTTTGCCAAGTCTGTCTACAGTTGTGTGAAATAGTGGTTACATGTGGTTTTTTCTCTTTTTAAATATACTAAATGGTTGGAGGAAGATATTTTAAATAAACACAACACCAAAAGTAAGTCCCCCCCTAAACAATTCGTCATAACATCGTAAGATAAAACATTTTACCAATAAAACTTGGTTAGAAATAATCCTATGACTGTTTCCTAAGTGGTGTTTGAAAATGAAAGATGTCCATGACTTCATGGCTGAATAAGCTCAAAAATAAGACAAAAACTGCCCTTCTCAAAAGTCACAACTCACTATGCTAATATCTGAGCCAAGAATGGGATTTACATGGCTGAATGATCATGAATTGATTACACATTACAGTAAATTTTGCTCAGCCACAGGTACTTTTCCATTAGTGAGAAGCAATTCATACACTTTTGTGACTTTTGAGAAGGGCAGTTTTTGTCTTCCATTTGAGCTCATTCAGCCATGAAGTAATGGAAATCTTTCATTTTCAAACATCACTTAGAAAACAGTCACAGGATTATTTCTAACTAAGTTTTATTGGTAAAATGTTTTATCTTACGATGTTATGACGAATTGTTTAGGGGGGGGGGGACTTACTTTTGGTGTTGTGTTTACTAAAAGGATATTGAATTATCTGCTCAGACCATTCTTTTAAGCACATATTTACCTTTAATTTGATACCATCTAAGTATTGCTTAATAATTTCAATGAGTTTGGTCATTAATTATGCTTAATTAAGACAGATTTTTGGGGTTTTTTTAAAGTAAAGATAAATGTGAACTTTTTCTCAGACAGTATTGTTGGCAATGATGGGAACTTCATTTCCTGTAACTTTGGTGTTTTAAATAGCATTTAAAGTTTTTGCTGGAAATTCCAAAAAAGCAAATTTGTAATGTAGTTCTTTATAATATGCTAATCATATGCAAATAAGATCAAACCATTTTTTTTCCTATGACATTCAATCACCAAGCTGTATTCTATCATATGATATTGTCCCCTTGTCTTACATTATGTTACTTTTTGAATTAGAGCGTAATTTCAATAACATGCACTTTTGGAAATTTATGCTCTGTTGCACTGTAGCAATTTGTGATAGCTTACTCATAGGAGTGAGTGGAGGTGGGAAAGTTCAGACATTAAGACAAAGAATGTGTCCACTGCTCTGACACGTTTTTAATTAAGGGGGCTGTCAACCCTAAAATTTATCATCAAGCGCTGTAAACAACTATGTACATAAACATATACATTTTTGGAAAGGAAGTGAGCCGGAGAATCCATTTTTGGTATCAAATTTCACTAAAATTGCTGATTTGTTTAAATTTGTAATTTTTGGCCCTTTTGGTCAACATTTTAAAAACATTTTTATGTCAAAACAAAAAATCCTTTCCAGGGGAAGTGTCTTTAGATGGTTTCGATGCAATTTCTTCATTTTTTTAAACCAAAAACTGAACTTCCTACGTTTGCAGCAAATGATGAATGAGCCCAAAAAACATCACATTAATAGTTCAAAAGTTACAGCGCTTGATAAATTTCATGTTTTTAGAATTGATAGCCCCCTTAAGACACATCTTGTATTGTAAGCAGTGGCATGATCAGGATTTCGGGGTGGGGGTGGGGATGCAGGACCGCCATTCCCAGAATTAATTATTTACTTTGCATAATTTTGGAAGACTATCCCTTTAAAACATGAGCGTGTAGTGCGCAATTTTTTGGTCCTAATAACATGAATTTGCGGCTATAATTATGGCACATTTTGATTTTAAACGTCCTTGAAAATGATATTCCTGGATAAATGTTCATGTATCGCACAAAGATTTGCTATTTTGATTCCTCCTAATGACGCCTTAACATTGGATTGAAATGGAGTAATACCACTAAAATTCCCCATTCCCCTTGGACACACTAGTGATTTTTTCTAAGTAGGAAACATATGCACTCAGTATAAATAGAAGACATTAAAACATACAATCATTATTACAGATCAAGCACCATTTATTAATTATGGCAATAATATAAAAAGTTATACAATAATGTTTGACAAATTAAACATTGATAACAACTCACTTGTCGATAGTAAGATTGGGGGATGCTTCAATCCATTGATCAATTCAGCTCATACATGATACCTGTAACACTATCCTGCATGCTCAAAACCCAAGTGCAAAAATTAAAACTATGCTTCTTCGCAAACAATATCTCAAATTGAAATGGAGAAATGTTATATTTCTAAAAGTTAAAACTATATTTCTAGAGTTATAAGCGCAGTAGCGGCACTACAGGGGAAAGGGGACAGTCACCACCTTTGCCCCTCCCCAGTCAGCTCAAGCCCCACCCCATTTTGTTCCCCAAACTATCGCAAACAAAGTTTTAATGTAAAAATTACTTAAAATTAGCTTTAAATTGGTTTGAAATGTCTAATTAAAAGCAAATTAAGCTAATTTGAGGCAATTTTCACACTAAAAGCCAAAATCTTGCACGCTTCGCACACTATTCCCCCCATCATTAAATTGTTGTCTTGTCATCTCGGATCCTGGCCCCTTTCGCTGGTTCTGGAGCAGCTTCAGCAATAATTTGGTATTACCTTCATGTAATGGAGGCAGAGATAGTCTAGGGTAAAGACTTTATTGAGGGATTATACTGAATAAAGCTTATAATCCCAGAATGAAGTTTTCACACTAGACTAGTTTCGTGATTCACATACATGGAGGTAGAACCAATAATTCTAACAAATTTGACACTATGGAATTGGATGCAATATACAGAATAAAATGCAGTATATTTGACATAGCTTTATTACACAGCTACTCCAGGAGCAGCTTATAGGTGGCCAGAATATCACATATGCTTTCTATGTTTATACATACCTCACTATTCTGTTATAATATATTTACCAACATTGTATATACAGATAATGTATACAACTAAAAACTAACAAATTTATACAACTACATGCTATATGTACATGTTTGTAAAAAATACATGTATCTAAAACTCTCAATTAATCTATGGTATACATTGTATCCCCGTGTCATACATGTATAGAGGACGGATTAGCTCACCATTTTTATTGCCTGATATTTTCCATGTCATACACTACTATAGTAGGTTTATATAATATTGAATGGCTTTGAGGGTGAAACTAGAATATATTTTATAGTGAGTGCAATATATTCTTGTATCAGTATCACTCCAAAAAACAAGATATTTAATAGATTTATATATTATCATTTATATCAGGCTTTTACCCATGAAAATACAACACAGTTGCTGTTAAAATAAGCTTATTTTTTATCCCCCAAATCTTCAACAACCACGCTCTTCAAAATTATCTGCTTAGCCCTTTTCTTGAAGATACTCTTGGAAAATGTTGACCGTGTTTCTTCTTGATTTTATTGTGTTGGCCGAATCTTTATTTCGCAAAAGCTTGTAAAATTCCTTATCGCTTAAATAGAACACAAATCTCCTGGGTGTCAATTGTAGTAAATTACGCCACTTAATGACTTAGCGACGTAATTTAATACAATTGGCCTCGCCTTCGTTATGATTAGTGAAGTCACATTGAGTATGTCTCCCTCTTTAGCCCGACATCGCCAATTACGAATAACGTCTATAACATGTATACATTATATTCGCGATAAAAACATGCGATCAGCAAAAACAAGTCTCAATGCATGCTGAATAAACGTTAAAGTTGGGTAAGGCCCTGGTGTATAGATGATAATCTTAATAAATAAATTTGGGTACGAGACTAGAAAATATTGGATGACAATATTTTTAGAATATTGGTTGCATCCGAGTACTTTGGTTGAATACAAATATTCAATAGACGTTATTCGTAATTGGGGATTTCAGGCTAAAGAGGAAGACATAAGTGACGTAGTTTAACACGATGGGCCTCGCTTTCGTTATGATTAGTGACGTCACATCGAGTATGTCTCCCTCTTTAGCTTGAAATCACCAATTACAAATAATGTCTATACACAGTTTTATTGTACCGTTAAAAAGCCTGATATAAATAATAATCATAAATATTGATCGATTGGTTCCAGATTTGGACCTTCACATCAGATGAACCACAATCATCAACCAATCATAACGATTGCGTCTTCATTATATGTAATTGGTTTTACTGCCATATATTGGACTTCTAATGCAGGCTTCAATGTGCATCTTGAACTTACCCTTCTCAAGGTTAGGCAAAGATTAGACACCTTATCTTTGCCTAGTTATATTTTTGAAATGGTGAATCTTGAACTTATAAGGTTTTCCACACAGTAGACCAGCCAAAGGCAATAAATGTGCTTTAAAATAATTTATCACGGCATCTTTTGTTACAGCTTGACACCCAGGCTAATTCAAGTCCTTAAATAGTTAGCTTTCGAATGAAGGGGGGTGACAAAAATAGAAATCGATTTTTGGGCCGTTTTCAGCATAAAAAGACCATTTTTAGGCAAAAAATATGTTTTTGTGTTTTCGGTGTACATTTTATCTTTAAACAATTTACTATCCACCAACAATCAGTTCGACGTCGTTCGATGTATAGTTAAGGAATAATTCGTACCTAAAGCTGCTAAAATATAAAGAAAATAAAGGCACAAGCGAGTACAAAAGGGCGCTTTTCTCAGTGTTATAGTTTTATTTGCCACTTATATTCGCTAGTTGATTAATCTATCACATGATGCTTGATTAAATCAACAAACTAGTTTGACATGACCTGACATGGTCTATGACATTTATAGATATTTTGATGATGACAAATAGGGTAAAATTTAACATTAAAGGGGCATTCAAGGGTTATTTAACATGAGTGTATAGAATAACTAATAGTGAATTAGGGGAGTATCTAGGCGGAGTCTTCCATGCACCCCAGGACTCCCTAAACCAACTTTTTGAACTTACTTTCATGGTCCTAAAACATATTAAGGGTGTTACCAACATTAATTTTGGTGTTCTAAAGGGTTATTCAAGATGGCATCCAAAATGGCCGCCAAAATGATCAAATCTCATAAAAGGATCAGCCAACATATATGATGATGGTATAGGATGTATATGATGTTTATTAGACTACTAGAAACTAATATCCAGCACGTTTGCTTTTTCAACATAATTATTTCAAATCAAAGATGGCGGCCAAAATGGCCGACTTAATGTTAAATATCCTATAACAGCGTGTATTGCATTACACCAACTAATATGTTCTACTGATATAAATGCTTTTAGATATATATACAACCCACCTATCTAACAGTTTAGTTGCTTGTCACTCTCGTAAATGGACCTCATCTAGTAATATGTTTAGCTAACTACCAGTATCTAACTGTCTTAACAGATATTACTGATTTTATGGTTATGGAAGTTGAAAACCTATCTTAGCAGTAGAAATATCCAAAAGGATCACCAAACAGTTACAATCGACACTAATTATACATAAGTAGCTGTATGAACAATGACCTTATTAATCGATTATATTATCATATATCCTTTACTTACTTAATTGCCTGGGTCATTACCGTATTACTTGTGGTCATTAAACGATCACCTGGGGTGATGAAATGATCACACAGGGTCATTACACGATAACTTTGAGTCATTAAATGGTCACTTGGGGATCATTGCACTTAGAGTAATTGAATGATCCCTCGGGTTATCAAGTGACCATTCGTGTCATGATTAATTGTGGTCACCACACTATCACTTAGGGTCATTAAATGATCACTTGGGGGTAATGAAACGGTCCTTCAAGATTGCTTAGGGTCACTTTGTGTCAATGGTCATTTTGGATTACATTGTCACTTGGATCTAGTCAATGAATAGTCACTTGGGGTCACTAAATAATCCCCTCCGATTACTAGATGACGGCTTGGGTCATTAAAATGATGAGCTGGGGTCATTAAGATATCACTTGTCATGTTATGATCCCTCAGGGTCATTAAACGATCACTTTGAGTCATTAAACGGTCAGTTCGGGTCATCGAAGAATCACCTGGGGTTATTACGTGACCGATCGGGTCATTAATGATTGCTCAAAATCATTACGCTATCACTTGGGGTCCTTAGATGATCACCTGGGGTCCTTAAATGATCACCCGGAGTAATAATATGATCAATCAGTGTCAATAAATGATCACACAGGGTCAATAAATGATCAATCAGGTTCAATAAATGATTGCTCGGGGTCATTAAACAATCACTTTGAGTCATTAAATGGTTATTTCGGGTCCTTGAAAGATCCCTTGGGATTATTCAATCGACCGATCCGGCCATTAAATGATTGATTTGGGTCATTACGCGATCACTTGGGGTCATTAAATGACCATTTAAGGACTCAAAGTCATTGTTTTAATGACCACGAGAAATCATTTATTGACCCTCAGTGATCATTTATTGACCCTGTGTGATCATCTATTGACCCTGATTGATCATTTTATTACCCCAGGTGATCATTTAACGACCCCAAGTGATAGCGTAATGATCCCGAGCAATCATTTAATGACCCGATTGGTCACTTGATAGCCACCAGTGATTATTCGATGACCCGAAATGATAATTTAATGAATCAAAGTGATTGTTTAATGACCCTGAGTGATCATAACATGACCTCAAGTGATATCTTAATGACCCCTAGCTCATCATTTAATGACCCAAGCCATCATCTAGTAATCGGAGGGGATTATTTAGTGACCCCAAGTGACTATTTATTGACTAGATCAAAGTGATAATGTAATATTCAGAAAATGACCATTGACACAAATTGATTGTGTAATGACCCTAAGCAATCTTGAAGGACCGTTTCATTACCCCAAGTGATCATTTAATGACCCTGACTGATAGCGTGGTGACCCCAATCATTCATGACACGAACGGTCACTTGATAACCCTAGGGATAATTCAATTACCCAAGTGCAATGATCCTCAAGTGACCATTTAATGACTCAAAGTGATCGTGTAATGACCCTGTGCGATCATTTCATCACCCCCAGGTGATCGTTTAATGACCGCAAGTAATATGCGACGGTAAAATACGTGCTGGATATTAGTTTCTAGTAATCTAATATACATCATATACATCCTATATACCATCATCATATATGTTGGCTGATCCTTATGAAATTTGATCATTTTGGCGGCCATTTTGGATGCCATCTTGAATAACCCTTTAGAACACCAAAACTAATGTTGGTGACACCCTTAATATGTTTTAGGACCATGAAAGTAAGTTCAAAAAGTTGGTTTAGGGAGTACTGGGGTGCATGGAAGACTCCGCCTAGATACTCCTCTAATTCACTATTAGTTATTCTATACACTCATGTTGAATAACCCTTGAATGCCCCTTTAATGTTAAATTTTACCCTATTTGTCATCATAAAAAATATCTATAAATGTCATAGACCATGTCAGGTCATGTCAAACTAGTTTGTTGATTTAATCAAGCATCATGTGATAGATTAATCAACTAGCGAATATAAGTGGCAAATAAAACTATAAAACTGAGAAAAGCGCCCTTTTGTACTCGCTTGTGCCTTTATTTTCTTTATATTTTAGCAGCTTTAAGTACGAATTATCCCTTAAATATACATCAAACGACGTCGAACTGATTATTGGTGGATAGTAAATTGTTCAAAGATAAAATCTATGCAGAAAACGCAAAAACATATTTTTTTCCCAAAAATGGTCTTTTTATGCTGAAAACGGCCCAAAAATCGATTTCTATTTTTGTCACCCCCCTTCATTCGAAAGCTAACCATTTAAGGACTTGAATTAGCTTGGGTGTCAAGCTGTAACAAAAAATGCCGTGATAAATTATTTTAAAGCACATTTATTGCCTTTGGCTGGTCTACCGACAGGTGAATCCATGATTAATCTTCACATATATTTCAACTTCTCGAAAATATTACTGTAGAACAAACATAGTGCACTGAGGTGAATCTTCACCTAAAAATTGCATGAAAGATCTAATCTTGACCTAATTTAGTCTGAAGGAAAATGAATACAGGTGAAAGTTTAAGGAGGGTAAGTTCAAGCTGCAAATTGATGCCTGCATAAGCTTAAAGCAATTCATCTGCAAAAACTTAAACAAAGCATGAAGCTCAAACTCCAGGTAAATTGCACACTATTCAAACATGCAATCTTAACAAGTGATACATTATCGTCATTTCCCCTTAGGTTTTTTTAATCCTTGTTGAAAAAAAGGAATCGGATTAGAAAGATAATCAATTTGGATGATGACATACGATCTTTGTCATACTATTCTGGATGAACTTACTTAGCATGTGACTAATATAAGATACAACTAATGTGACAAAAAACACCTCCTATTCTACGGGCAGATGGGCTTCTCTGGTTGGGTCGGTTGATCAGGCTTTCAATTCTTTCTTTCTTTTTCCCTAACGACTAAAAATCTGTAAACTTGCCGTTTTATGACAAGCAAACACATTTTTGGTCGGTATTCTCAAAAAATGGGTCAGGTTAGTACCGTAGAACAGAGTTTCATTTTTCATCGCTTAAAGCATAGAACCAGTGACAATATGTGATCCAACATGAGTAAATGAGGCACAATGCTGCAGTAGCTAAGTTGATTTAAGAGCACACATGTGGGACAAGGTCATAGTAATTAAGTCAAATTCATAAAAAGTCTTATTTCTGATCTTTGATACATTTCTCATCCAACCAAAGACTCAAATTCATGAAGATAAAGGCCCGTATTCTTGTACGTAGTTAAATATGGTTTTAAGCTAAACACGGGTCTAACTTTGGATTTAGACACAATTCTCGATAATTTGTTTAACTTAAATATGCGTCTAGCTCACTAAACAGTGTCTAACTTTAAACATGGGTATGGGGGTAGTTTAAATCACGTTTAACTAAACTCACACACCAACTGTATGTCTCGAATGATTACTCAACCATGCCTGCGGCAAGCTGACGTTCAGATTGTGTAGTATTGAAAATACACATGCTTTTGGTCGATATATATTGCAATCCATTAGGGCCACAACAAAAATAAATACATGTATACAGTAACGAACGACAACTCTGAAGACGAGATTCGCGGAGTTTAAAACTGTGTTATGTTAAACACGTTGTTTAAAAGTTAAACTTGCATTTAAATTAGACACATGTTTAGTTAGACACGGTTTTAAGCTAAAACCGCATTTAGTACGAGAATACGGCCATCAGAGTTTTGAGGTTTTTTTATTCTTATATACTCCATTGATTTGGTCACAAAACCAAAAATGTCCATAACTTGATGATTTGTATTTGATGTTTTGAGACTACAGTGGCTTTCAATAATCTGACACTTTAGTTAGGAATGTTAGGCTAAATTAAAAAAATCTTTTGTCTCAAAGCTCTTCAGTTTTTCAAAACCTAATGCGGAATGCGTTTTTTTTAATTTTTAATTTTTAATTTTTTTTAAATATAAAATATTGAAATCCTTGTAAAAGTGACTTTTTGCAATTAAGATGATGTGATCAATGAAAATCTGAAAAATCGGTGACATTTTGGGATTTTGGGGGATTTTTTTTTTCTTTTCTGAAAAAAAAAAATTAAATTAATTTCTTTTAAAGTTTTTTGTTTTTCTAATGCGCATCAATAAACTAACGCGCGCGGGGTCCTTTGAGACAAATGATTTTTTTTAATTTAGCCTTATTTAACATTAAGTCTGGTACCAAAATGGCCATTAATTTATACACATTATCATCGTATAAAAAACTCAATATTCATATTTCCCTCATTGTGCCTCATTTACTCATGTTGGGTCACATACATATATTTGTTTCAGCACAGACCAGATTAAGATTTTAAATCACTAGCTCCATCGTGATTGGAAGACATTATTACATTTTTACTGAAATGTTACTGCATCAAGAGTTAATTAATCTACTATGTCATCTTGTTTTCTCTTCATTTTATGTTTGTTTATTTGGTTGGTTGGTTGATTGGTTGGTTGATTGGTTGATTGATTTGTGATCAAATTGTTTTACGAAAACAAGAAGAGTTTTTAAAAATGTTTGAACATTTTGAAAAAATAAGAACAACTTCAAAGAATTTTTTTAAAGAGAAATCACTTGAATGACCATCATAGTTTGTATTTTTCATAAAAAACTTGAGTATTCATTACAATCTGAATCTTTTTTTTAATAAAAATGCACAATACACACACCTTCCACTTTCCAATAAAAAAAAACCCCATTTATCACCAATGGTACATTAATGCATTTGAGTGCCAGGCTCAATGCCCTGAGGAATTCCCCTTGCAAACCCAGCCATAGTTTTTAATAACAGGAATACATACAAATAAATATAAATAAAGTAGTATAATACTGACTTGTAATACTGGTCAGGTTCATTTCTGGGGGGCGGTATAATGTAATACAGGGATGTGCCCCCGTCATGGTTTGCTTTTTTCATTGAAAAAATCCCTATTGAGCTGAAAAATTCCTACACATGGGTCCTGTGGCAAATCAGCCATCTTTGAGATAGGAAACCCCTAAATATTGTGAAAAACCCGGTCAAAACAGCCATTGTTTTATGTAAAAAAACACCTAAATATGGTTCAGGGTTTCAAACTCCAGTAGCACAACCCCCTTCAAACAATACATTTGAGTAACCTCCCCCCCCCCCCTCCCTTCCCCCTCCCCTGGGGCTCTACTTGTTACTGCCTATTCGATATAATGCAACCAAGATCAGTTATCAGAGATGTAATAACGTAATATTCAAACACCCGATACATCGATCAAGAGATCGCTTGACTGGAAACGACCGGTCGCGGCCAGTTGACTTCATTTCAACCCAAAAGATTGGTCGCTCATGACTTAATGAACACTGTATTTTTCAACCCATGGCGGAAGTTATTTTGCCTCGAAATTAGCATAACCAATCAGCAGCCTGCCCTTTTTATCCAGGTTGTCGTCTGCATGACCCGGAAATACCGACGATTTAGTAGCTCGATGTGACCTATGGCGACCAAAAGTTGCACCGAGATACTTTTGAGCTAGCGAGTGTGCCGCGACCTGTTGCGATCAGCTAGTATAATTCAAGCTTTAGTCTTAACCCCCTAAGCACTATCTACCTATAAACAGTGTTAATGATAGGTTAACTATAAGGCAAAAAAAAAAAAACACTATCTACCTATCAAACAGTGTTAATGATAGGTTAACTATAAGGCAAAAAAAAAGAGCACTATCTACCTATCAAACAGTGTTAATGATAGGTTAACTATAAGGCAAAAAAAAAAAGAGTTGTGTTGCCCTCAAAAATTTCAAAATTGGGTCGGTCGGTCGATAATCTTTTTTTTTCTTTCCTTTTTTTTCTAAAAAATATATGGTTTATGTCAAGACAAACCATACATCAATTTAACTAATGTTTCTAGTGTGATAATAGTCTAAAAACATTAACTAAAGCTAACTTATTCATTTCAAGCAAGAAATAGTAACATTTAGACACTGTAAGGACAAATTTAAATCTAAAAATCAAACAAACAAAAATTTAAAAAAGAAAAAAAATAAGAAAGTGTCAACGGTTTCAAGTAGTAAGAATAAAAATTGACACACAAATAAAAAAAAATGTAAAAATGGAAGAACAAATCCGCTTTTGATGCATGCGCAAGCTTTCAGACAATTTTTGTTTTGTTTAGGGGGGGGGCCTAAAGGATTCATACATAATGAATTACATGATATTTTTTTAATACAAGTGTTATTTTACGGAGTAATTCTCCTTCAAAAAAGTCAAATAATGATCAATAAACAAACCATTTTTTCACGCTAACGAAGATCAGTCAGTCTTCATTCTAAATTTATTGTTTCAGGTTTCAATAAACGGGCGAGGTGACTTTTTTGAGTCCACTTCAATTTTCTTTTTTAATTGTTCTTTGTTAATACTTTATCATATGTAATAGTGATATCAACGTCAGAAGATAGGAAATGAAAGTCCTAAATTTAAAAACATTGAATATTTTGGATACGGGCAGTGAAACAGTAAAAATAATCAATTTTAATAAGCTTTCAAATTCAATTCAAGTATGGTACCCTTACCCTTATCAAGGCACTACACAAAATGTGTGTAATATGCCTTGCCCTTATTATCAAATAGTATCAAATAGTATCAATGTCCTCCATTCAGTGTATCATTCATTAATTTCCAAGATTAAAGAGAGCATAAGAAAGCCTATCATCCCAGCACTTAACCAATCAATCTACTTATTGAATGAATTATTGATTAGTACTCTATAGCTGGTTGGAGTGAGTGAGCCTAATTGGTTTACACCTGTAAATCTATTATTGCAAAGAGTTAAGGGAAGTGTCAACAGTTGCACTTTTGATTCTCAATTGTTTCCTTCTAAGTTTGAAAAAAGTTAATAAAAGTGTTAAAGTACATATTTATAGAAAGCGAATTGAATGTGGAAACTGAAAAGGGTGAAACTTCACTTAATTTCCCGCCAAATTACAATATGCCTTTCCTGACTCAAACTTATGCACTTATCGATTGCAGTCCCGGCCCCGGGTTAGGTGCTGCCCAGTCAATTTGTAACTCCTTATATCTGGCCCATTCATTATATATGGTGGGAGGGTACCAAGGGTACCTGCTTTCGGACCGACAATTGCTCACTGAACATAACTTACAATGACTTAGTGTAAATGCTAACTAAGCAGTGGTTGAATTTTTTTTTAAAAAGGGTAAAATCAAACAAAATGAAAGGTACTTCGCCTGACAATATCTCTGTCGTCGCGTGGCTTGTTAGTCAAACAACATTGAATTTCTAGACTTGAAATTCTACTATATTTTGCCTATATCTCACAAATATATCAGTGATCATTCTATGTTAACAGGGAAATGCGCCCTATTTAAACTCGATAAAAGCTTGCTCCATATCAGACGATAAATGTCCAAGCTAGGAAAGTATATCTTATTAAAATCTGACAAATAATTGTCTTGCTGAAAGTTGTATAGACCATGTGCTTCATTCCGTTTTGGACTAAAGTAAAAGACACGCGGCATTAAAAGTTCTGGACTATAGAACATTGGCTCATATTAAACTTATATGAGGCTTGATGTGTATATAATAATGGCAGTTAGTTAAATTAATCTTACGATAAATCAAAAAGCGAACTGGCTTATTGAGAGTTATTTAAACGATGACAGAAGGCTTCTCTTGCCTACTTTAAATGATGATGGATGGTGGCGACTTGTTGTGATTCACCCGGTAATTCATGACTATGAAACTTCAGGTATATAAAACTGTTTGCTAAAAGAAAGCTCGCTTGCTTTCGCAGTAAGTTTACTTGGAAAAGTTCAAAAATGATAATAGTCCAATACTCTGGACTAATACGGAAAACGAAGAGCCATTCAAAACTATGAATGTCCGATATACAATTAGCTTAGTATATCGAGTTTCCTAACTTATACAGCTTGTTAAGCATGATTAGTCAGGGTGGTTGAGGAAGTGGAGGAGATAATTGTCTAATATATGGGTGAAAATGAACCTTGGAATTAGTATATTTAATCAATAGCTACTTCAACTTGAAGTATACTGCTCTTTTGTGAATCTTTATTGATACTTGATAGTTGAAGTGGATTATCTGTCAGTGCATTCAATCAAATTACTCACTTTTTTCAAACCATGTACCAATGACCCTATTAGTACTTAAGTGCTGTTATAGTACTATTAAAAGGGTGTGGTGTATGGGTAAAGTTGAACTTGGCACTTATGCCAAACATATCTTATGGAAATAAATAGATCACTATGGCAGTGCCAAATTGGCGAGAAATATTTATAGGCACATTTCGCTTGTTGTTTTCATCTGTGCCTGCATCCCTCTATTATATTCATTCACTGTTGCTGCAAGGAGGCATCAACCAAACCATGAAAGTAACGGACCGAACTAAAGGTTGTTTATTTGTCCTGACCCCAGGGGAGGGTAAGGATGGAAACTAGAGTTGGGTAGGGGTGCTATACCCAGGAAGATCATATTTTTCGCGGAAACAGGTAGCCCAGCCATAGCAATACCAGTTGACCCAGTTTCAATTATAATTTGACAGTGTTACACAAGTTTTACAATTTGGCATGAAAAACTTGATTTCTGACATTATATAGGGTAGAACTCTGAAAAACCCTGACAATGGACTTCAGATTTGATCAAAAAGTAGGTAATTGGAAATCCAAATGGCTAATTTTATTACCCATATATTTGGTACATCCCCATGCCCATTTCTATTCCAAGTATCACTACCTCCTTTGGAACTTTACTCCTTCAAAAGTGATCAAGGTTGATTTTCAAATGTGTGTCCAAGTGAGAATTATTGAGAGCTCAGAATGTGATATTTTTATCTATATTAAGGTAATATAATGGTTTTACAGTGCCACATAAAAGACCTTCCACATATTCTTCTGAAGTGGAACTTAATTTGAAATTTGAAGCCTGGTTTTAACTACATACCCCCCCCCCCCTCCCACCTCCACCCAAAAAAAAGGGAAATAGAGAGGAAGAGGGGACAAACGAAAAAGCAAAAAGAAAAGGGTGGCAGAGGAGGAGGTACAACAAGGCGGGAGGGTAGGCATGCGATGGACACTAGTAAGAACGTTTGAAGTTTATTGGAAGTTGGTCGGGATACATACATGTACATACGTTGACGAGAAATCTGATACTTTGGAGGTACATTGTAACTATATAGTTTAACTTCTTTCTGGCATAGGCCAGAATAAAAAGCCAAAGTTAATCGGAAATAAAGTGATTGCTTAGAGAATAATTACTGCGTAACAACTGTTTTCGTGAATTTGTTTTAAAATCAGAGGTTTTTGTTCTGGTCTGAGGAATTGTCCCGAGGGGCGCAGCCCCCGAGGGACAATTCCGAATGACCAGAACAAAACCCGAGGATTTCAAAACAAATTCACGAAAACAGTTGTTAAGCAGTCATTATTCTCATTCATTACTGAAAAAGATGCATATTTTATCCAAATCGTTGATTTGTACCGATATAATAATCTTGCTAATAATTAATTAGTGTTCTGTTTATTTTGTCAATCCCTTCTTAGTTATTGAAACAGTCCAAGTCGGGTCATCCCCTCATTAACATTTTTATCATTCAACCAATCAGAATTAAGCTTTAATCGTGTTTCCTCATAATTCATTGAATATTCAGTTTAGGGGCGTGAGGCGTTAATTTGATTGGTCGGTCAGTGAGCAAAACAATGGAACACTTTGGCGCAGTACTTTTGGGCAATTATTAGTAACCCGCGCTCGGCGTGCGCGTTCTCATCTAACGATTAATTTGATTGGAACGCACTTGATACGCAGCTATCGCGATTATTCATGAAGTAATGAATTTACAATAAAGTATTGCTCAAAAGTACAAACCAAATGGCACCAAATGGGTTTGAAAATTGAAGGGAAAAAAATCCAATTTAGATCCCCCCCCCTGTTTGAGTTTTTAAAAAATCTATACTTAAATCAAGAAAATATTAGTATTATGCTTAACTTCTTTCTTGCATTGATAAAAACAAAATATTTATTGGAAATTTAGAGGTGGCTTTTCCCTAAAATATTGCTCAAAAGTATACACCAGATAGTTCGAAAATTGAAGAAAAAAAATCTACTTCGGAGGGGGCACATTTCCCTCAGACTCCCCCCTGTCCGAGCTGTGCTGTGCACAGCTTTGGTGGTACCAGCACAATTTCAATTTTTGGGCCCTCCCCCCCCCCCTAAAGAAATTCTGGATCCGCGCCTGTGTAACAGAAATAAAAGTGAACAGACAAGACTTTACCATCTTCATTGTTTATTTATCAATGTATAGGCCCCCACCCCTCTGGTTACTTATTGCTATAATGAATGAAAACTAGAAGTTATATCTTAGAAGCTACAAGTAAAATGAAATGAACTACAATTTTTCTACATTTTCATGTGCACCAGCCGTGACCATATCCAATCAATATTATTTTCTTCTGCCAGGAAGATTTTATTACCAGCAATACAAAGGCTATGTCTGGGCCAGAAACTTTATGACCATCTTTGACAATAGAACTTAATTGGGTGTTTACCAAGCAGACAGTCTGTCTCCTGCTGAAGTTAATCAAAAGATTTCTGAGCTCAATCTAGTCCAGAATTGGCCAGAATCGGCCAGAATTGGCCAGAAATGGCCAGGATAGTCCGGAAATGGCCAGGATAGTCCGGAAATTGCCAGAATCGTCCAGAAATGGCCAGAATTGTCCAGGAGAGTCAAGTGCTTCTGGCCAATTCTGGCTAATTCTGGCCAATTATGGCCATTTCTGGCCAATTCTCGCCATTTCTGGACGGAAACTGGTGTTTTCCGGACTTTGGCTGTTCCTAGTGTGAGGGCAACACAACTCTTTTTATTTTGCCTAAATTATACACATTTTAATAACCAGTTAAAATACAGCTTCTAAAATATTCCGCTACAATCTTTCAATGGATACATTTATTATAACGATACCTTTGATTGGTGCAACACATGATGTAGCCATCTTTCTGACCAATCAGCACGTAGTTCTTAAGGAGTTGATACATCAGTTGGTTAATACATCTATTGACTAAATGACTAAGAACATATTCAAAATATTTTAACTTCCTATTCGGTTACACATTATGTTCAAACTTTCTAAAATTAACAATTATTACCTTTCAACAATCAATGGAGTACATATAGAGACAAACTATTTTATTTGCAGTACCAAAAAAAAGTTAGTAGAGCTGATTGGTCCATATTTTTCTTTGTTTATACTTCCCTACCAAATCACTACCTAGTCTTTACATTTATGAATACATAACATGGTTCAAGGCACAAATCATGCTTAACACAAAGCAAGTACTTCATAAAAATCAAGGTCAGTCAGGGAATAGTAGCTAACCAATGAAATGAGGTAGGATTGTCAGGGATTTGTTTCTTGTCTGTCATGTCACGCCAGTGTTTCCACTTTCCAGAAAATTTCCAAAAAAAAAGACAAAATGTTAGTTAAAGGTCCACATTTGCCCACCCCCCCCCCCCTGGTAAAAAGGTCTATATGTTAAATAAAAGGTCCACTTTTAACCAAATTTCCCCCCCCCCCCCCCCCCCCCCACCCCCAACAAAAAAAAGTCCTCTGGTTATAGGACTAATTCAGCCTCATAAAGAAATCTCTCCTATATGATCAGTCTGGTTATACCCATCTACACATACAGATGCATATTCCGGTGGTGGTGTGTCCGGTTCCGGATCTTTCATCTGTTGCTCATCAATGATTGGATATCCGGCTGTGATCCGATCCTGATTATGAGCGGGGCCCCATCGTGGTGCCGGCCTGATTGAGTTTCGCAATCGCTGTAAAAAATTATGGAATATTTGAATATTAGATGTATTTTAAATAATACATTAATGTATCCTATGAATCATTGGAATCTATCAAAAGCTGGGGTTTTTCAATTGAAAATCCAATTCCTGATCAAAAGTGGCCAAAGTGGGATTCGCACTCTTGTTATTGAATTGATTATATCTCTGGAGTAAAGGGGTGACATTTTAAGGGATAAAGTGCATTTCACAGATCTAAAAGGGGCTTGCTTACCAATAACCTTTTTTGAAAACAAAAAACATGGGACATATTTTATCATTATTTTCGTCCACCATGGGACATTTTTGACACACCCTGTATAAACAGATTAACTATAACAGACATGCATGGAACCGCAGGCGGCGGAAGCGGGAAGTTCACCCTAAAATGTCATGTCCCCCTACAGCAGTGGTTCCCAACCTTTTTCTGGTGGTGACCCCATTCCAGAAACCAGCATCAGAGCGCGACCCCTTACAGAACAAAGGCACATGTGTTACTATGATACAACATTATAATTCATAACATAACATTTTATTTTTGGGTAATTAGGCTAGTCCGCAACCCCACAAAGAGTGCGTCGCTGCGACCTAGAGGTTGGGAACCCCTGCCCTACAAAAACACCACGAGTGTCAAGGCTACTTGGCGCAGTATACTGCGCCAAGTATATAGGCTAGGTCCATTTTGTCAGCGAAAAACTTCCATGGTGGGTGATACGAACAAACTCTGTCGTGGTATATTGTGGTTTATAGGGTTAGGGTTATATAAACCCAACTTAGAAAAGAAAAACAAAATCCTTCTTAACCTTAACTCTAACCCCCACTTTTTCAGACAATTTTTCAGCAAGGTGAAAAGTGACCCAAAATATTGCCGCGACCACCCCCCCCCCCCCCCCCCCCCTCCCACTGGAATTTGTTGAACTAGGGACCTCCGGCACACAGGACTTGAGATTTTCCAGTACACCATGATCAGTGTCAAGGCTACTTGGCGCAGTAGTATATAGGCCGGGTCCATTTGTTCAGCGAAAAACTTCCATGCCAGGTGATACTAACAAACTCTATCGTGGTATATTGTGGTATATGGTAGGGTTAGGGTTAAAGTATATTTCAATCTCTGGTGCTGGTGCTTCCCTCCTTCCCTCAAAGGGTTATGGTGAAGTACTGTAAAACGCTATAATTTCACGGATACTGTTTTTCACGAATTTAAAATTACTGCTACTTTAGTGGGCATTTAATTTTGTGAATCTGGAAGTTTTACTGTTACTTTCAGTGAAAGATTTCAGCTTCGTGGGTATCTAATTTTATGAATTCACATACCTTGCGAAATTCGCAAAATTAAATCCCTCGTGAAATTATGTGGTTTAACAGTACTTCACATTCTTGACACTCACCTGCAGAGGGCTTCCCGTTGTGTTAGTAAAGAGGAAATATATTGCATATCCCGGTATCATTGCTATGGCAACCGCTACCATAAGCCAACCAATCCCCTCGGCCCAAGATGCGTAGCGGTAATCGGCATATGTCAAAGGAGAGTAGTTGACAGAGTAAAAGATGAATATAGACTATGATAGAAAGGAAAGAAAATGGGATTTTAATAGACATGTTTCCAAACAATCATATTATTTAATGCAAGGGGAAACAAAAAATACAAATAACTGGTGTTGTGTGTATGTACCCCCTTGTGAGACAAAACCGTTAACCCTCATACATACATCACTGACACACACAACCCTATGGGGCCCATATACAACACACAGTACCACACTTTGTTACAACTAAATGTGACCTACCTTCCTGTCAACCCTGTATCTCTCTGTATTACGATATATTGCACAATTAGATTTTCTTCAACAGACAGTTTCAACAGGATAAGATTTCAAGTTTTTTAAGTTGTCATTTTATTCACAACATCGCTTTCGCCTTAAGGCTCTTCACGTGAATGATACAGAAACATAAACATATAGTGCAAAGATGTGTACCCGACCGTATATCTAAAATGCATCCCAACTGCCTGCATTGTTTTATTTCTATTTGTTGAATAAAAATACAATAAGAAATCGCTGGCCAAATCAGAGAGCCACAGACATTCCATAACTGGCGCAATCGTGAACCCAAAACAACCTAATCATCCCTTGGCCTACAGCCAATGGGCTGAAAAGTATAAACCACACAGGACCTTTCAAAAAAACCTTTTACTCCAATTGAAATGAGAAAGCTTACTTGTACTACACGACACAGAACCACAGGACCAGCAGTACTTCTAGGTGCGTGCACACAACTTCTATCCCATACTGCTATACCCGGTTGGTTGGGGCACTGACATTGGAAAAGGGTATAGGTATGTGCCGCGCTGAAGACCCCCTTTTTCACCCTCTGCTGCTAGCTCTCGACCCCCCTTTTGAGCCTGCATCAGTTCTTAAGACCCCAATTTGATTGAAAATTCAAAAATCGTGAAATTTTGCGATCCAAAAAGCCTCAAAACTTCGAAAAATTTTGCATTCTAAAACCACAAAAAAAATCAAAAAATCATGGTTTTGCTAATCAAAATGGAACTATAGGCCAGTTCTCAAGACCTACTTTTTTGAAAAAAATCAGTTCCTAAGACCGTATTTTTCGTCATAATATCCACTCAGTTCAGTTCCGTAGCCCCTTTTTTTGAGACCCTGAACGGCACACCCCTACCCAAAAAAAGGTTGAGTGCCACCCCCCTGTTGCAATACACCCCGGGTATGGTCTGCAAATATTTAGCCTGGTCAGCCCAGAGCTCGTGGTGTGGTGGTCGTCTCGTACGCCTGCCACCACAGCAACCCCTGGTTCAATTCCTGGGGGTGGCGGACCTAATTATTTTAGTCCCCCCATTTAACCCCTCCCACCGTACTTCGCTCCATCCCTACTGCAATACTTCTAAAAGGTTAGGGTTGTTTAGGCTTTTTCCTATTCTTTAATGGAATTGCTTAAGTGTACACTTACCAATAGCACCAATGGAGACAGTAGCATCCAACATATTTTCCAATATAAATTTAGATGAAATCCTAACATATGATACATATCCTCATAAAACCTGTCTATTCCTGTACATGGGAAAATTAAATGAATTGTAAGATTATATCTCCATGCATTATCATTCAACAACTGACATGCACAAGGCTCACGATGAGTGTACACTTGATCGCAAAGTATTTTATGATAAGTTCAAAGGTCAATACAAAAGTGTTTTATAATAAGTTCAAAGTTCAATACGAAAGTGTTTTAGGATAAATTCAAAATCTTACTATGCAAAAGGTGAATATGCAACTATCGTGAACCACACTGAGCCACTACTGTAAAAGTGTGAATTTTTGTGCGATCAATTGTTTGAGCGTTGCCAAACTTGAACTGTTTTACTTGTTTTAAATTAATAATTTGTAACTTCATCACATAGACCAGGCTTTCTCAACTAGATTTACTGATGCGCCACATTTTAGTAACCAACTTGTTGAAGCTCCACTTGGTCATATTTTTTTAGAATTTACAATGGCAAATTCCCTTTATAACATTAATTTCAAAATATTTTAACATATATGTAGGCAGCTTAATAACTAATATTACTCTTTTGAGGGCACATGCGCGCGTAGCGCGAGAAAAATTGCTGTATTTACACATCTGACAGTCATAGGCCTATGAAATCTGGCTATATCATGATATGATATTTATTTTAAAAAGAAATTTTAACCACTCTCGCGCCACTTAGGATGCCTGGATGCGCCACCAGTTGAGAATGCCTGACATAGACTTATATATATTTTTGTGTTATTATTTTTGTGGTAGCTGTGTTGAGGGCGAAAATAAATGTAGCACAAAAATGTCTACACTTTTACAGTAATTGACTCTGACCCTGCTAAAAGAAGGCTTAGATTCCTTGACCATTCTCTGCCTCACAATAAGCCGGCAAGAAGGCAAACCGTCCAAATACCAGCACACAACAAATCTACGCATATTTAATAGCGCTGTCGTAGATGAGCATCACAAATTAATATAATGTAATATAGGCGCACATGAACGCACTGTGCATCATATGTGACATGTGTGACATGTGCATTTGGCCAAACTAGTGTGGGTATGGATTTCCTTTGCGTGCAGAGAGATAAAAAAACATAAATTTCACACCAATTTTGAACTGATTGAACTATAGAAGAAAATGAAGGTTATTGGTCAAAATGTCAGATTACCACAATACTGTGGGGTGAAAGATCCCAATTTATATAACGCATGAAAATATTCTAGTCATCTGATTGGTGGATACTACATCAGATAACACAAAATAGTTTGGTCCATTTCATGCTTGACGTCACTTCCCGGTCATTTTTTTGTCTTTCAAAAAGTAATAGTACTTTTTGAAAGACAAAAATGCCCTGCCTCGTACGATTTTGCCATAATGGCATGGAAGATCGACTCGCCTGTAAGATCTTTTCCATGTTTTATTTGATCAAAATCGCACACAAAAATATTTTCATGCGTTATATAAAACAAATATATAAAACAAATATGGACTGCTCTTTATTCGTGAAATGGGGTGAACTATTATTTGTCCCTCGGTATCTGGAGACCTAAGCCTACTATTTCCCCTCATGAACAGTCTATATTTGTTTAATATCCAATTCTAATATCCTTACCATAGACATATGAGATAACAAAACATTCCATAAATGCAACCACCAAAACGGACAAGCTTGCCGAGTAGTTGTCTAATAGCATTACTACATAGATGCCACCCTGAAATAATACAACAACAAAACTATGGGTTATCATCAGAGAGGCGTCTACCTCATAAAACGGAAGAATAAGGCCAAACAAAATGTTGTAATGGCATAACCCTAATGTACCCCACGACCCTGTTTTTTAAAAAGAAAAAAAAAAAAATGAGAGAGAAAAGAAAGAAAAAAGATCTTTGGTGTTCCTCAGCAACAACAAAAATAGTACACAGCAAATCTTACGATCGCAAACGGCCTCATGATATTTTGTGATTAATTTGACACTGTGAGATCAAATTTAGTAATTAAAGTATATACAATCCAAAATTATTTTTAAAAATTTAAAAACCCGCCGCACCCATCCTATCCTAATATAATTTTCAATGGCATGTAACGCCAAACAACTTATTTTTGTTGGCCTAAGGGCTCTGGCTATTGAAGTGGTTAGTAGCATAACTAGGGTTTTCATATTGGTGGGGGCAAGAAATACCAGTGAACCAACAATATTTTCCCGACCAAAAATGCGCACTCAAACATTTGCGGTACATTTCGGCTTCTATCAAAAAACATCAATTTTGGGGCGCACACAAAATGTGCTATCTTACAGTCATAATTCCATGATTCCGCAAAAATTTGCTATTTTACAGTCATAATTCCATGATTCCGCAGAAATGTGCTATCTTACAGTCATAATTCCATGAATCCACTGTCAAATGAACTGACGGTGCAAATCTCAACCGACAAGACCGTCAATATGTGGGTGGGGGGGGGATCGCCCCCTTCTGGCGGCCCAGGTTTGACCCGGGTGGGGGGGGGGGAAGCACATCCCATTTTTGATGGTTACATTTGACAAATGAATGCAGTATCCAATCTGGCTAATTAGCCACTAAGTTCTTATTTTGAAGCATTCAAAAAGCTCCTTTTTTGGTATTAAGATCTCCACTTTTTCTTTGAGAGACAGCTGCATTCTTTTGCCATGGCTGTACACAATTGTGACCGAAAGCTCAGTTGGTAGAGCACCTGTCTGGAGGTCAGGAGGTCCTGGGTTCAAATCCTGGTCGACACCATCACGAGAGAAAGATTAATTATTATTATAGACCATTTCAAATCCGAAAATATACGATCAGTTCCGAATGCTTCTGATTAGCCGAGTGATTTGACACTCGGTTACATGACCTGTCAGCTCACAGGTCATGTCCATGTGCCGGAGAAAAACAAACATGTTTTTCACCCTTCTGCCTGTGTGGTAGATTGCGCTGGTGATGGTGATAGATTGTATCCCTCACAAAGTTGATGTTGCGGCATTTCAGTAACAAAAAACGGTGAGATGTAAGAGATTTGGGGTAATATTTTCACTTTTTACCGAGTCTGCTCGATACATTTGGAATTTGCCGGTCAACGCCTTTGTTGATAAAAAACAACAAAATAGTCTGGTTACATGTTTTACTTCTCATGTGTGCACACGTGTATGTAAACATAGTGAATCACTAGGCGGACAACCAACTAGTAGAACAATGCTGTGAATGCATTCACTGTTGCGAAGAACGCACAACGCACCTACTCCTCGTGACCTGTTTTTCCGAAGATTTCCAATCTCAATTTGAATTGGTCTATCATCTTGTGAACTAAGTAACTTTGATTTCATTATTATGGTCTTCTTACCTGTGTTACCATGGAGATATTGACAAGGAACATCACCGTACATGCTAATAATGAGATGATAGGTTTCTTCTTATTGATATCAGGATAGCGACTCTGTTGTAATTCATCACATATAGCTGTAATGATGGTTTCTACATACGCAAACTATATACAAAGAAAACAAAAATAGGTTTGTTTGTGGGGTTTTTTCTTCTTTTTTATAGTAATGATACCCAATTTGAAGCAATCCCTTGCTCCAGTGCTCAGCAACTTGCTTAAGAACATGGGGAGGTCACAATCTGAATGAGCCAAAATCAACACTATTTCGTGCTCAAAAGAACATCTTTGTCGTCTGTTCAAGTGTTACATTGACCACTACAGTGTGGCGTGATGATCTATTGATTTTTAAGCACAAAATAGTGTTGATTTTAGCACTTTCAGATTGTGACCTCCCCATGTTCTCAAGCATGTGGCTGAGCACTGGAACAAGGGATTGCTTCAAATGGGATATCATTGTAAATATGAACACATCAGCTTTAAAATGATATATTACACTAAATAAACATATCCCGATATATTTGAACAAATTGTGATTGAAAATATATTCCAAACTTTTTTTGAGCAGTTTAGTACAGGTGGTTTTTTGCCTTACAAGTGCACTGTGCATCATGCGTGACGCTTACATGCGACTTGCAATACCATGTGCGTGTAGCCATAATCGTGGGTGTACGCTTGGATTACTTTTGCATGCGGAGAGATATAACAAAATATTTCTCGCCAATTTGGAACTGATTCAACTGTATAACCCCAACACGACACAGAGTAGAGTGGTATAGACTTACCATACTATCCAGACCAAGTGTAAATAACATGAGGAAAAACAGCACAGCCCATACAGGAGCTATAGGCATCATTGAGATGGCTTCAGGGTAAGCTACAAATGCAAGACCTGGACCTGTTGAAAGGCATACACAGAAAGAAAGATATTCTTATAAGATTCATTTAGATATGGCAACAGGGAAAAAATATATAACTTGGTGGAAACATTTAGGTGTTTCTGGGTTTTTTTTGAATAAGCAATTTTGGAATTTTTTTAATTTTTTTAAATTTAATCTCATGGTACATTGCCTTTACTGATTGTGTGTGTACACTCAGCTCTTGAAAGCTCAATCATTTACCCCCTGTTACCCAGGCTCGCACACAGAACTTCAATAGGTGGGTAGCGTAAGCATCCACTCATAACTTTTGTTTGTGCCAACCTATCGACGGAGACCCGGAGCAATACACCTGTTTAGTAGTAACAAGTTCATCCCACACTAAAAAAGAAACACTGGCAATTATGATTGATTTCATGTATATCTTTTTCCACGGACAATATTAAAGAAATTCTTTTTGCATTATATTCTTCTAAACACACCCCATCGAATAAAATATACTTGAATCACCATTTTAGTTGACCTTTAAAAGCTTATTTCTTTCGAGTGGTTAAAGATGATATGATGTTGTAAGTTTCTTTTAAATTTATAAATTACAGTAATGAGTCCACAAATAAATTTTAATTTGAGTAGTAAGTATTTTCTTGCCCAGTGTGTTTGTGTTTTATGCATGAAGTACACGTCCTTTGCTTGAAATTATATCATGAAATTTAGGCTTGAAATTGAAACAATGAAATCTTAAAAATAATGAATAACAAAATAGTTACCTCATTAAGCCAACAGCAAAAAGAATTGTAATGTTGTCCTCGACCACCCGCTCATCAGATTTAGGGCCGCTCTGATTTTGTTTTTGTGGGGTTTTTTTCAGATTTTTTTTTTCATTTTTTTTTTAAACAGTGTAAATGGCATTAATTATTAAAAAAGTGTTTATAACATATATGTGCGACTCTTAGTGTGATTTCAACTTCTGTTGGCTGAACTTTGAGCTTCCGCTTGTATAAGAAAATAAAAAACTATAAAAAAAACTGCCCACCCGCCCCTCCTCTCTGAAAGCTGTGGAGGACAACATTACTTCTTTTTTTTGGGCCTTATGAACTGAAAAAAAATAGTATAGGAAACTAACAATCATGTTTCATTGGCCTAATTTTACTGCATATTTGGATGATCCTAAACTCTCATTGTACGTTCAACCATTGCGAAACCAAAAAAAATACACATTTAAAAGTATTATATTTGGTTAATTTGTAATCAAGCAATTCTGCCTGTGTGGTTTTGCCACAATTTTATCCTCAAATATCAAAACAAAAATGTCTCTCTTATAGTGTATTAGTATATTGAATCATTTAAAGAAAAATATAGGAGGAGAACCATTTGATTACTTTGCCTGAAATGCCTACCTGAATCGGCCACTTTATCTACCGGTATACCAGAAGTGTGTGACATGAACCCTATGACTGAGAAGATGACAAAACCGGCAAAAATACTGGTGCAGCAGTTGATGAGCGATATGATGATGCCATCTCTGAAACGTGATTTGAATGAGAGATGGTCAAATGTAAATGAGAGACATGGTAAATTGGATCAAAAAGACATGGTTATAACATGGGTGAGAAATGTGGTAAAAGCTGTGACATACATGACTAGATGTATGAGCGTGTTGGCACAGCGGTTGTTCTCTCGCCTTGCACCAATGAAATCTGGGTTCAATTCTGTGCACGACCTGGCTATATGTGCATTTGGTTTATCACGATCCATGCACGCTCTCGCAGGTTTTCTCCGGGTTCTCCGGTTTCCTCCTGCTTTCAAAATCGGTGATCAGTTGTTTTGGTTATCAAAAAAAACTTTGTTGACCCAATGGTATTTGGGGAGCTGCATTGAAAAATGGTGGATGTTACAATCTAAGTGCAGATAGGTTTGCGCTAGAAATTGGCAGCACCCTAGTTGATGCGACCTGATTTTGATGATTCACCAGCAGAAAAATTACAGCGCTTTGAGCCATTTGGAAAAGGCACTATATATAAATATTGATTATCATTATTATTATTACAAACATATCTCTGCTATAGTCAGCGTCGTAAAGCTATGGACAAAATTCCACCAATGCCTGCGTATGTGCGTAAACCTGGTAGTGCGAACCGGAAGCTTTCAAAAATATGGCGCTATGAAGCCATGATTTTGTGCATGTCTATGGGAACCAAAATGAATCTGAGACCAGATTACGGCGTTTTGCACAAATGCAACGCATTGTGGTGCTGTCTTTAAAAATATTCTTTGAGACAAGTCATGACAAATTGATATTCTTACCTTTGAAAATTATTGTGAAACTTATGATAACTGGCTAACGTGGGTAGACATCCGAATGCTGGGCCTAGCGAGAAGAAGATCTGTACTGCTGCATCCTTCCACACCTAATATGGCCAATATGGAAATAATTACTGTTTCAACTTGATATTTCCTTGTAGTTGTATTGTGTATGTTACATGTTAAATTTAAACAATTTTTCAAACAATTCTAGCACTTTTGAACATTTTGTAAAATGTCATAATTTAAAAAAAAAAAATTAAAAATGTGAAAAATCATCAAAAATCAATTTTATTTCAAAAACGTAAATATAAATGAAAAAATATTAATTGGTAACGCCCAAACGACAGGTTTTTTTCTCTATATCCTTGGATGACACAGATTTTTAACTCACATAACGCACCAATTGTATCGACCACTACCCATCTATTTTAAATCACTGTGTATATAGTACATTATTGACATTTTTACACCTTCAGTATATTTCTTTTTGTCTTTTAACGTTGTCAATGCGCCTAGAGCCTTTTTTGCACGTTGTCATTCGGCTCTATACAAATTTTTCAGTATTATCATTATCTTACCATAGCATCATTCAGCTTAGAAAAGTTTGGTTTGATGTAAAATATGATCCCGTCTATGGCACCAGGTAGCGTTATGCCCCGGATAAACAGTATTAATAACACAAGATATGGAAAAGTTGCAGTGAAGTACACAACCTGTATGGTAATAAAAGTGAAAATGTAAATGTTACAAACCTGTAGTAGTGACCTTTGACCTGAGTTGACATTTTGTCCACACTTGACCTAAATTCAATGACTTGGTCCCATTGAATATATTACATTGGTATGACTTAATTGACTTGACTTGTTACTCAAGTTGAAGTGATTTTATGCGACATGTAACTAGAAGGGCAGTGACTTGCTCACGACATGGCCTGTAGTCGTTATGCTGCTCAAAACCATTGCAATAAACAAGCTTTGTGTTCAAGTATAAGGTGATCCGCTTATCACAAGTGTCGCATTTTTTTCGCGGTCACTATATTGCCGCCTGGGTTCCTATAGGACTTCCAACTTTTCAAATGGGCCAATTTTACATATTAAGCCTATTCTACAAATTGACCTGAGATTACCATTGACCTGGTATGTGACCTTTGACCTCATTAACATAAAGGTTCCCATGATACATCTTTAACCCACAATTGGTTCCAAATGGACTTCAACTTGGCAAATATTTCCACGCATACATGTATGCACATCATCTGCGCACCCCTACTTACGCGCATATCTTCTGCTTCACACAATATTTGTTAAATATTGTTCACATCTTCGAACTTTTGGTGCACAATTTTCAATACATACTCTTATTGTACCTTTTGGGAGGCCCGTATAAATAATAATATAAGATGTAAGTAATTTAAACACATTTTCTGTTGCTAATTCATAGTTTCTTGCAAAGTGTCCGAAAAATATGCCTGTCAACAAATTTTGCGACAATAAGACAACAACATAACTATATTCGTAAAGAAATAACTTTGCATACAACATTTACACTTTCCATGCAGCAGTTGTCAGCAAAACAACAATTCCAAAATTTAACAAAAGTTTCAAAAATGTATACATTATCAAATGTCATCACCATATTTGGTATCACCATGAGAAATGCCTTAAAATAAGTAAACACATGCCTAGTATTGGTTCAGTAATACTTGAGATAGACTTTGAAAGGTGGGAAAGGTTTCTGATAAATCTGTTTTGTAAACTAATTGCCACGTGGAGAGTGGACTGTGAGGGTACAGAACATGTTACAAAACAAAACAATTTCTAAGTAGAGATGAAAAAGCTTCACACCCCGATCTAAAACATACCTTTCCGGATGATTTCACGCCTCGCATGATACATAAATACACTACCACCCAAGCAAAGAGAAGACAAAGTAGGAGCTGCCAACGCACGGTACCAAGGTCGTGAATGCCATCCGTTCTTTGCAAGACGTTATTACTGATGGGAAGAGGAGACAAAATGTACAAATGTTTCAATTTGGCCAACACAAATATTAAAGGGGCATTGAGAGATACAAATGGGAGTGCGCCCTCAATTTTCCCTGGAAATCAGGTTTTTTGGCACCTACGTAAGGCCCAAAAAAAAAAATTGTTATATTGGCGTAACGGGCTGAACAAAAATAGGGTAGGTAGGTAGGGATTTTTTTTTTTTTTTTTAGCAGCTGTTTTTGAACAATGTTAACCGAGTTTAAACATTCCCTATTGTTTGTTAGAAGTACCCCTCAGTATTCGAGGAGCACCGTCGTATTTCGTTCGAGAAAAAACATTTATTTTTTTCATTTTTTTATTTTTTAGGGTCGGTCGGTTGGGTTTTTTTTTTTTTTTTCACTGAAAAAAAAAAAAAAAGTGTAGGGTCGGGCGTATTTTTAGGGTCGGGCGGGTTACGCCAATATAACATTTTTTTTTTTTGGCCTAATACTAAGGCATAATACTAACTACCGTTTACCTTAATTTGCTGTGGTTCATGTAAAATGTCAAGATTTGGTCATTTCGATGTAGATCACATCCAAATTATCAGCACCACTTGCCACATAAACTGCTTCAACCAAAAGTTCTATCTAGCGTCATCATTCGACCCTTTTCCCATGAATTATTACACTTAAGGGTTCCTATATGTTACATAGTTATCGATTGAAACAATTATTGTTTTCCAAAATTCAGTTTTCTTGACAATCTCTCATTGCTGTGCTGTTTGTTCTATTGCAATGTAAAAATCACTGTTCAATCTAATGTAAGATCCATAACTCTAACAATACATCACACAAAATTAATAAGACTTTCGGCATAATTCTGTTATACCCTACACACCAACATCGGTAGTATGCGTCGTTCTTAAAAATCATGCACTATGAATACCTCTGTGAAGGGTATAACAGAATTACTCTAGACTTTCAATCACTTCTTTCAGTGCTTAGCAACTTGAGAATGAGGGACGGTCTTAATCAAAATGAGCCCGATCTACCACTATTTTCAGTAACTCCTAAGCCTAGGGTGGGATCAACCTGCGGGCCTGGATACCCTTTCGACACAATTACACAATTTAACAATTACTTTACCAAGGAGAACTTTTCTAAGCCATTCAGACACGCTAAAACAGAGGATGCCCCCAAAACAGGGTAAAAAAACGCTATAGAGCTGATAACTTTTGAAATAAAGCGAACAAATTTGTTATATTTCAAATTCAAATAGAGTTTACACCTGATGACGATATCAGATAAATGCATTAGAAACTTGTTGAGATATGCGATAATGTGCAAGCAGGTTAAAAAACCAGTTTGACTGTAAACCAGGCTTCTCGTTGCATTGCGTTTTCGCGTCTGGGAACGCAATATGTTTGCTAAAAACACAGTACATTTTAAACTGGACTCTTTATTGCGTCCATTTGGATGCAATAATTTTTAATCGTGAGTCAAGATAATTTTGCACTTGTAAGCTTACAAATATCAGTTTTCGTGACAATATCCGAATCAAAGTATAGGCCTACTTGGTAATAAAATATTTAAGTATTCTAGATCTTTCTTGTACAACTCTCGACCATCGTCCATGTTTTCACCTCATCTACAAATGTTTTCGTCGTGTCCGTAGTCGTCGTTGAATGCATACATCGTCAATACAGTATTTGACGGCCAATTTTCAAGAGAGACTAACATGTGCGTATTGCGTAATTTCTTTTTCTTCCTCGCTATTCGCAATTACATTTTTGACTTGGATCCCATAATTTCTTGTCGGACCCCATAATTTTGAGAATTGGTAGATTATGGGGTCCAGTGGACCCCATAATATTTTTACCTAACGAGAAGCCTGCTGTAAACCAGTCATGAAGGAAAACTTTCAATTCAGTCGGAGCTAGCAAGCAAATTCTGGCATAGGGGGACCTCCTATACATGTAGGTTAGAAGATGGCTAAAACCTTTGTTAAAAAACCCTTTTGTTTGCATTAATTGTATACTACTTTTTAGCATTTGGAGTCCTTGAACAGAATAACAGCACTACGTAATTCCTGAACTGCAAATGCATTGTGTGTGTGATTTTTGCAGTAAGACTGGGGGATAAGACCGGGGGATAAGACTGGGGGATAAGACTGGGGGATAAGACTGGTTTCTGACATGCTGCTCACTTTAACACTGGGTATCTCAAGGAGTTTGTATTGGATCTCCATGAAATTATAACAGTAAAAGGATAAATACCTAAACTCTCTAATCATCAAATATCATGAAGAAATTCACATCATACAAAATTATCAGATTGCCCATTTAGGACCCAATTTTTTTGGGACACGGTGTAGTAAACTGACAAAAACAGTTGATCAACTTACTCCCAGAATTCCATGGACGGTCTAGTCTGATAAATTAAAGGAATATTTGTTGAGTTATAATCTGTACCGACATTCGTATCATCAAGGTGTTCTGTGGCGTTGACATTGTAGCTGGTTCTGTCTTTAAAACTAACGGTACAATTTGGCGTATTCCATGGGTTTCCGCACGAGGACCACGGCAGGACTTTACTGAATGACGCAAAGAGGTAGAATATTGTGTAGGCGATGATTACGTTGTAATAGCAGCACACTAGAGTAGTGATCACACACATGGCTAATCCTATGCCTATATGGTGACAAAATAAATAAATAAAAAAATAATGAGAAAGATTTGCTTAAATAAACTATGAAAAACTATATAACTGTAATCAAAATAACGTTTGCGACTAGAAATAGGAACTGTTATGAAGAAAGAAAGACAAATATCTAACATGTACATTATTCATCTGATCGATCAACGTGATCGAGAATACATCATGGGAAATATCCTGTGACGTCCATGGAATGTCAACACTTCCTGGCAACTCAGGATGAGCAGTAATACAATGTACACCATTGAGCAAGACATTCAATATGATGTCAAAACTGTCTGGAACAGTATAAAGTTCAATTTTTGTTTCTTAGAAAAATATTACAGTCCTAAAAAAGTAATGTTTTGTATCTTGAGAAATGAGGAAAATCAATGCAATTGTGCAAATGTTGATATGGTGAAAACATTTACCAAGAAAATCTGTGATTTCTACACGAACATACTTATTCCCCCAACTCACCGGAGCACTACCATGCACTACGGCCAAATAAATCTCCACACGCATGCTACAGTGTTAATTCGCTGACATTATCGAATTTATTAAAACATAGCATGGTGGTCAGTTAGAGTTAATAAGATTTTCTTTTTTCGATACCAAACAATTTTACTCACGATTGACAGTTCTGTGTGTAAAGGCCTACCATCTTTATCAAAAGACCTCTTCTAACCTGACCTGTGCTGCTTTTGGTCGAGGGGGTTGTTTCAGTTATCAGTGGGTCTCAATAAGAAGATGTCATACTGATGAAGTGTGTAGACCAGGCTTTCTCAACTAGATTTACTGATGCGCCACATTTTAGTAACCAACTTGTTGAAGCTCCACTTGGTCATATTTTTTAGAGTTTACAATGGCAAAATTCCCTTTATAACATTAATTTCAAAATATTTTAACATATGTAGGCAGCATATTAACTAATATTACTGTTTAGCGCGAGAAAAATTGCTGTATTTATACATCTGACTGTCATATGCCTATGGAATTTGGCTATATCATGATATGATTTATTTTTTTTAAAACAAATTTTAACCACTCTCGCGCCACTTAGGATACATTGATGCGCCACAAGTGGCGCGCGCGCCACCATTTGAGAATGCCTGGTGTAGACCTTAACACACAAAACTGTCAATCGTGACTACAATTGTTCGGTTCTCTATTAATCTGTTCCTGCAAAACCTGATGAACTTATTCCAAAAAAATGTATACAATGAGCGGATATATATGCAAAAGGGCTTACGTCCACTTTTTTCAAAAATGAGTTATCACCGGCAATATTTAGTATTTTGGTAGTAGTATCTAGCATTGTGGGTAATTTGTGTTGAACAAACCTTACATCCCATAGTAATTAACTGCAGAAGTCTGAGTTGTTATGCAAAAGGGCTTAAAAGGCTTACATACATTTACACTGTCCTCTAATGCAAAATACTGCCCTCTATGATTCATAATCCAAAGACAACTAAAGAACAAAGTAATTTCTTGTTCCTGTTTTGTTCCTGTTTGATCCCCTTGCCAACTCCCAACGCCTGGCCACTTACTATTTAATTTGGCGATAGTCATTTGTTCAGTCCAATTTTTCATTAGGTGAATGATTTTTCCGTGTGGTAAACTGTTTGTGTGCATTGTATTAAAAGGTTTTGCAAAAGGGCTTATATCAATTTTTTTGAAAAATAAAGAACATAATATTAACACACAAAAATGATTGGTATACTATGTACCTTTTTCATTATATATACATGTACACTCGTCCAAAGAAGTTCCTTGCCACTTAGTAAAGTCCAAATATTTCAAATTAATATTTAATATATATAATTGTATATCAACATAAGCAGAAAGTAATCCTCTAACAGCTTAACATGGAATTTAGACATGATCACTCATGCATGGCAGATCCCATTCACTTGACAATGGCAAGGTCTGTGGAAGAAGATTGCAAAAAATTGGATAATCCCTCCATTCAAATGTTAATGTGAATGATTGAACACAATATGAACCTTACCATTGCTTAATGAATGTGCTCAGCCATGCATGAATGCGTAATCTTAATTTCATACAGACATGATAGAGAATTATTGTCTGCTTATTTTGACATGCAATTGTTTAATTTATATTAAATATTTATGTGAAATATTTGAACTTCAATATTTGAACTTCAATGAGTGGCAAGGAACTTCTTTGGACGAGTGTATAATATTTAAAAACATCAATCACACTATAATCAAAACAAATAATTGTCGATCATTTCAAATCATTCACTCGCGTGTGCGACATATGCGTGACCACGGCAGCGTTGCAAACCTTGCAGCGTTTCATGTTTTTGTAATGCAGTGCGTCCCCAGACGGCGTTAAACCTTTGGATGAACGCGAGCGCTCAGATTACGACGCTCTGATCGACAATTGTTTGTTTTGATTATACTCCAGAACACTTTCATGCGGTTTTCTCAAAATCACTAAAAATGGATGCAAGCCCTTTTTGCATCAGCTCTACATATCGTCAGTCTGCTTCGATAATTGCCTAACTCACTTTTCAGCGAAATTGAGCTTTTTGCATAAATCATGACTTCATTACATTATGCACATGCTGTAATAATGCCCAAGTCATTGACCAATCAAAAGTGTTGATAAATGCACAATTTCAATTCTGCCTAAGTCAGTCTTGTGAGTTAGGCAGTTTGAAATAATGATGTAAAATGTTTAAAATTGGTCATATTAACTCAATATACACTTAAAGGTATCTCCAACCTAATTCTATCCAACAGTTACTGCTCCTGTTGGAATTCACCTGCACAGTTGAGGACCCTAGATCAAAAAGGGGGTTAAGTCACAATCTTGTGAAATTGCACCCTCTGTTCAAATGTGACAGTTAAGTCATGTGGTAAAGCTATGTAAAAGTCCATGGGAGGTACAATCCGAGTGGGTCAAGTCCACACATGGACACAATGAAACCCAGTCTTTGCCATTTTTCTCAATGTGACTTAAGGGGGGACTTAAGGAAGTTTTTTGTTGAATTTTGTTAGTGCTGTCTGTAATTATTGAACCATGACTCAAATGTATATAAAAGTATACCTTTTTGGAAAGGAAATGGATCAGAGAATCCAAAAAAAATTTGACCCAATTTTTTTGAACAAAGCTAACAAACATAATTTTGAGTTAAAAATGCCCAAATCATTTGATGATGATGTTAAGACACTACTGAAGGGACGATTTTTTTTATTTTTAAATCTAATCCAGTATTTTTTGAAATTTTGAAAAAAAAGTGTAAAAAAAATTTAAAAATCCATTTTTTCACGTTTTTTGGCACTTTTTGGTCAAAATTTTCAAAAATATTAGATTAGGTTTTAAAAAAAAAGTGTCTTAACCCTAACCCCCCTGAGTGCTAAAAAATGCTAATCCAAAGTCCCTCTCCAAACGCATGCGCCGTCGGTTTTCGATGACGTAGTCAACCGAGCCTATATAATGAGTGCAGTATACTGCACGAATGTGTAGCTGAGGGCCGTGGCTCAGTGCTGGGAAGGTGGGGCTTGAGAACGGAGGGTCCCCGGATCGAATCCCGGCAGGTTCCCGGAGATTTAGTTGGTGTTTTTTCCTCGAAAATTGTGATCCCGGTCAAAAAGCCTAAACCGGGGTTAGGGTTAACATCATTATAAGGTGATTTGGCTTTTTTTTACTCAAAATTATTTTTTGTTAGCTTTGTTCAAAAAAAATTGGGTCAAAAAAGTGAATTTTGTGATTTTCTCAAAAAATCTACTTTTTGGTCAAAATTAACGCCAAATTTGGATTCTCTGATCCATTTTCTTTCCAAAAATGTATACTTTTATATACATTTGATTAATATTTCAATAATTACAGCACTCACAAAATTCAAAAAATCAAATCAAAAACTTCCTTAAGTCCCCCCTTAACCCTCTTTTAGATCTAGGGTCCTCAATTCATGGTGCTGTTCAACATAGCGTCAGTCTGCTTCAATAATTGCCTTACTCACTTTTCATATTTTTGTTGTTTTCTAAAAAAAATAATTAGGCAATTATCGAAGCAGGTTGACGATATGTATGTTTTATTCTTTTTTTTAAGTGACACTCTTACCTTTGAATACAGGGCTAGCTGCCCAAATAGAGACACAACCTTTACTGGCAAACTGGCCAAATCCAAGTTCCAGAACAAATAGTGGAAGCCCAGCAATAGCAAGCATTATTATGTAAGGAATCAGGAAGGCACCTAAAGATGAACAATAATAACACAATATAAAAGTAAATTATTTATACAGGGTGAATCAAAAAACATTGTGCACGATTTAAAACAGCCATTTGACCTTGATGTGTGCATTGAACTATGGAATCCTGAAATATTAAATCTTTAACTCTGGGATAAGCGCGCCAAAAAAAAGGCGCCAAAAAAAAGGCGCCAAAAAAATGACTTGGAATGCACCACGGACACAAGGAAATTCCTTGAAGGAATCATATAACAAAATGGCGCTTCGTAAACAATTATGAAATCCATCGTGAATCGGGAGCGAAATAATACCTGTATTTCCTTACTATAAAGTGTTAGTTCAAATTGTAAAATCTAGATCGTGGTACATATATTACATACTGTATTTTGCTAATACAGGACACGGGATATACGTGCGTTACACGGTTGAACCGTGTTACGTGCGCATGCCAGATTATGTAGAACGTGCAAAGTTAATGAAATATTAATTTTATCACTAGAAAAAAAGTGCTATACAAAATTTGTGAATTGCATCGCACTTTTTGCTACACAAAAAAAATGCTGGAAATCGAACGCTGGTCTGGTGCGTATCACGACGGCTGGGGCGCCTGTTGTTTTGGAATGCAGTGCATGGCAAGACCACTTTCATCTAAAGGATCTCAGATCATGACGCAAAGTGTGCTCAGATCATCACGCAAAGAGTGCTCAGATCATCACGCTATGATTATCACAAATGTACGTAACAGAATGAAATGTTGAATATACAGGGTGAGTCAAAAAAAGTTTACCCTAATTGAAAAAATTGAAAAAAATATTTCTGACCACAAAATCAAGGCAAACAAAACTTTAAATGATTGCGCCATTTCTTTGCTACCATCTGGAAAAAAAATCACGCTATTTGATGATACCGTTAAGAGTGTGATCCAAAACTGGTAAACATTTGATGAAAATTTTAGAATCGCTCAAATTAATCAAAAAAGTACTTTAAATAATAGAGGAAGGTCCATATTTTATTATACCAATTTTTTTTTTTTTTAAATAAAAATTTGCTAGGCGTACCGTGACGTCAAAATTTTTAACCCTTACAGCCCTCAACCCTTTGAAACCACATTTGTGACCCAATTGCTATTTGGTGTGGTTCAGGTATCAAACTGACCGGTCAATGTCAACTAGACCAGATGGTGTATGATGATGTACGGGTGTTTACAGCTGTGTTTATGAAATAGGATTTTATAGGGTATAGACCTCGCCTTATGTGAACTTGAATTGAGATTTCCAAGGGTTGAGACGTCTAATGCATGTTAAATTTGTGGTTCTTAGGGAAAGGTCACTTTTTATATTGCAATTAGAAAATGTTGGCTATTGTATACATACTTTATTTACTGATGACTATGATGGATGCTACAGATATAAGGGACTCCTATTTACATACCAAGAAGTATCAATTAATTTAGGCGCCTTAATTTTCACGATTTTATTATTTTGTCATTTTGTTTTGAGTGGTGAATTTATAACCATATGAATTTTTCTTTGCGAGGGGGTGAGTTCTGAAACTAGTATGATTGCCTTACGGGCATGAAACTCCAGAGTAAGGTTATAGTAATATGTAAAAATAGGCGGGAAGAATTTGGAGGGGGTTTGGGCATAGTAAATATGAAGTCACAGTGTTTATGCCTGTACACCCAGGTGTTTTGTGTTGCATATTGCATTTCTCCAGCCTAATTTGTTTTGATTTCAAAATAATATAACAACAAAACACAAAATTTCACACAAAATTGAATTGAATGAATTATTGTTGATATAATTTTCAGATATATCATGTATAGTCTTTTTGAATTTTAAATGCAGCTGTCCCACGACTTTGGACGTGGCGTTGCAGGGTCAGAATTTCGTCAAAGGTTGCGAGAATCCATTTGGATTCCTGCAAATGATGCAAAAATCGATGGATTCTCCTTGCGAGAATGGATTCTCAGATTCTCCTCGAAATTCTGACCCTGGCGTTGGTAGGTTAACCCCGTGGCCCATCCCTATTCAGCTGCATTTATGTTAGCCAAATTGATAAAAAAGTAAGACTCTGACAGAGACAGAGATAGCCAAATTGATGACAAATCTTGAAAGATGGAGGATGTCCCACCCGGAATTAATTCGGAATGCGATGTATGACGAAGGATGTAGGACGAGTGGAAGCAATATGTTGTCACAAAGAGTGAACCTTTTTGCCAAAGTGAGATAAATTCAAACTCCATCAGCATATATATCCAGGTGTTATTATATTCTAAATGAATTCCTTCGAAGCGTAGTGTAGAGAGATAGCCAAATTGATGAAACACTTGAAGGATGGAGGATGACTGGAAGCAATATTTGTGTCACCAAAGGTGAACCTTTTTGCCAAAGTGAGCAAAACTCAAACTCCATCAGCATATATACATGTAACCAGGGTGTTGTTAAAATGGTTACGAAGGATGTAGGACGAGTGGAAGCAATATGTTGTCACAAAGAGTGAACCTTTTTGCCAAAGTGAGATAAATTCAAACTCCATCAGCATATATATCCAGGGTGTTATTATATTCTAAATGAATTCCTTCGAAGTGTAGGAGGATGTTTGACTGGAAAGGTGTACTTGTTAGAATCAGGATGAATTCCCTTGAAGCGAATTGTAGGAAAAGTAAGACTCTGACAGAAACAAAGCTAAATTGATGAAAAATGTTGAAGGATGGAGGATGTCCAACCTAGAATTAACTTGGAATGCGATGTATGATTAAGACGGAAGAGAACGCCATGCTTGAAGGATGGAGGATGTTTGACTGGAAACTGGTACTTGTTAAAATCGGGATGAATTCCCTTGAAGCGAATTGTAGAACATGTCAGACTCTGACAGAGACAAAGATAGCCAAATTGAAGAAAAACTTGAAGGATGGAGGATGTCCCACCCGGAATTTACTCGGAAGCGAAGTATGATTACGACGGAAGAAGGATGAGCCACGACACTCGATCATAGACTTAGCCACGTTTAACTGGAAAGATGTACTTGTTAAAATCTGGATGAATTCACTTGAAGCAAATTGTAGAAGTAAGACTCTTCCAAAGACAGATATAGCCAAATTTATGACAAATCTTGAAGGATGATCTACGGAGGATGATCTACAAATATAATCAGCCTCAGTAGAAGTTGTGATGAAACCATGTGAACGATGACATGACATTTGCTATTTGGAGAGTGAAACGCCCTGAAAAAGTGAAGGATGAAGGATGATCTACAAATATAATCAGCCTCAGTAGAAGTTGTGATGAAACCATATGAACGATGAAGAATAACATCATTGAAATCAGCCCGCTGCTATCAAGTCGGGTGAAACGCCCTGAAAGAGTGCTCAGTAGAAGTTGTGATGAAACCATGTGAACGATGAAGAATAACATCGTTGAAATCAGCCCGCTTTATTAAGTCGGAGTGAAATGCCCTGAAGGATTGAAGGATGGAGGATGGTCTACAAATATAATCAGCCTCAGTAGAAGTTGTGATGAAACCATGTGAACGATGACATGACATTTGCTATTTGGAGAGTGAAACGCCCTGAAGAAGTGAAGGATGATCTACAAATATAATCAGCCTCAGTAGAAGTTGTGATGAAACCATGTGAACGATGAAGAATAACATCGTTGAAATCAGCCCGCTTTATTAAGTCGGAGTGAAATGCCCTGAAGGATTGAAGGATGGAGGATGGTCTACAAATATAATCAGCCTGAGTAGAAGTTGTGATGAAACCATGTGAACGATGAAGAATAACATCGTTGAAATCAGCCCGCTTTATTAAGTCGGAGTGAAATGCCCTGAAGGATTGAAGGATGGAGGATGGTCTACAAATATAATCAGCCTCAGTAGAAGTTGTGATGAAACCATGTGAACGATGACATGACATTTGCTATTTGGAGAGTGAAACGCCCTGAAGAAGTGAAGGATGATCTACAAATATAATCAGCCTCAGTAGAAGTTGTGATGAAACCATGTGAACGATGAAGAATAACATCGTTGAAATCAGCCCGCTTTATTAAGTCGGAGTGAAATGCCCTGAAGGATTGAAGGATGGAGGATGGTCTACAAATATAATCAGCCTGAGTAGAAGTTGTGATGAAACCATGTGAACGATGAAGAATAACATCGTTGAAATCAGCCCGCTTTATTAAGTCGGAGTGAAATGCCCTGAAGGATTGAAGGATGGAGGATGGTCTACAAATATAATCAGCCTCAGTAGAAGTTGTGATGAAACCATGTGAACGATGACATGACATTTGCTATTTGGAGAGTGAAACGCCCTGAAGAAGTGAAGGATGATCTACAAATATAATCAGCCTCAGTAGAAGTTGTGATGAAACCATGTGAACGATGAAGAATAACATCGTTGAAATCAGCCCGCTTTATTAAGTCGGAGTGAAATGCCCTGAAGGATTGAAGGATGGAGGATGGTCTACAAATATAATCAGCCTGAGTAGAAGTTGTGATGAAACCATGTGAACGATGAAGAATAACATCGTTGAAATCAGCCCGCTTTATTAAGTCGGAGTGAAATGCCCTGAAGGATTGAAGGATGGAGGATGGTCTACAAATATAATCAGCCTCAGTAGAAGTTGTGATGAAACCATGTGAACGATGACATGACATTTGCTATTTGGAGAGTGAAACGCCCTGAAGAAGTGAAGGATGATCTACAAATATAATCAGCCTCAGTAGAAGTTGTGATGAAACCATGTGAACGATGAAGAATAACATCGTTGAAATCAGCCCGCTTTATTAAGTCGGAGTGAAATGCCCTGAAGGATTGAAGGATGGAGGATGGTCTACAAATATAATCAGCCTCAGTAGAAGTTGTGATGAAACCATGTGAACGATGACATGACATTTGCTATTTGGAGAGTGAAACGCCCTGAAGAAGTGAAGGATGATCTACAAATATAATCAGCCTCAGTAGAAGTTGTGATGAAACCATGTGAACGATGAAGAATAACATCGTTGAAATCAGCCCGCTTTATTAAGTCGGAGTGAAATGCCCTGAAGGATTGAAGGATGGAGGATGGTCTACAAATATAATCAGCCTGAGTAGAAGTTGTGATGAAACTATGTGAACGATGAAGAATAACATCGTTGAAATCAGCCCGCTTTATTAAGTCGGAGTGAAATGCCCTGAAGGATTGAAGGATGGAGGATGGTCTACAAATATAATCAGCCTCAGTAGAAGTTGTGATGAAACCATGTGAACGATGACATGACATTTGCTATTTGGAGAGTGAAACGCCCTGAAGAAGTGAAGGATGATCTACAAATATAATCAGCCTCAGTAGAAGTTGTGATGAAACCATGTGAACGATGAAGAATAACATCGTTGAAATCAGCCCGCTTTATTAAGTCGGAGTGAAATGCCCTGAAGGATTGAAGGATGGAGGATGGTCTACAAATATAATCAGCCTGAGTAGAAGTTGTGATGAAACCATGTGAACGATGAAGAATAACATCGTTGAAATCAGCCCGCTTTATTAAGTCGGAGTGAAATGCCCTGAAGGATTGAAGGATGGAGGATGGTCTACAAATATAATCAGCCTCAGTAGAAGTTGTGATGAAACCATGTGAACGATGACATGACATTTGCTATTTGGAGAGTGAAACGCCCTGAAGAAGTGAAGGATGATCTACAAATATAATCAGCCTCAGTAGAAGTTGTGATGAAACCATGTGAACGATGAAGAATAACATCGTTGAAATCAGCCCGCTTTATTAAGTCGGAGTGAAATGCCCTGAAGGATTGAAGGATGGAGGATGGTCTACAAATATAATCAGCCTCAGTAGAAGTTGTGATGAAACCATGTGAACGATGACATGACATTTGCTATTTGGAGAGTGAAACGCCCTGAAGAAGTGAAGGATGATCTACAAATATAATCAGCCTCAGTAGAAGTTGTGATGAAACCATGTGAACGATGAAGAATAACATCGTTGAAATCAGCCCGCTTTATTAAGTCGGAGTGAAATGCCCTGAAGGATTGAAGGATGGAGGATGGTCTACAAATATAATCAGCCTGAGTAGAAGTTGTGATGAAACCATGTGAACGATGAATAATAACATCGTTGAAATCAGCCCGCTGTATCAAGTCGGGTGAAACGCCCTGAAGAAGTGAAGGATGAAGGATGATCTAGAAATATAATCAGCCTCAGTAGAAGTTGTGATGAAACCATGTGAACGATGAAGAATAACATCGAAGGATGATCTACAAATATAATCAGCCTCAGATCTTCAAAACCGGAATGGGAAACCTTGAACTTGAAGGATGAAGGATGGATCTTTAGATGAATTTAAGAAGTAGGATGAGCTGCTGCTGCTGCTGCTGCATGGAACGTCGCGTAACAACCATCCTTGCAGAGGTAGACATTACATGCATCGCACCCATAGCTGCTCGTCTTTTTGGTTTTTCCAGTCGCTGATTTCCTCCCATGCTTTGAGCAAAGGACACAAATACGAGACCATCGACTAATGTGGGTCATCTTGACGCAACGGTGATTGGAAGCGTTATGCGCTGGGACAGGAGCAGCATTGATGTTTTGTCTTGCTACCCGAACTTTTCCTTCCGAAAATCCATCAATAAGCTCCGTGGCTAAGTCTATGATGTACATGGAATGTCGTGGCTGCTTCCATCGTTTAGCTCTGTCTGCCTCTGTTTGAAGTGAAATAGCAGCGTGTTTGTACGATATCCACGCGTTGACACGGCTGACATCAACAAGGAAATAAAAAAGTTGTCTCCACCACTTTTGTGATTTGCGAGCACATGTCGAATAAGCTCGAAGCTGGTCAGCTCGATCGACTCCACCCATGTGCTTGGTGTATGACATTACTTGTGGGGGAGCAGGGACTTGATGTTTTGTAGCCTTTTGCTGACCATCGATAGAAAATCTTCTAGTAACAAAATCCTGAGCCTTATCCCTAAATGCTTGATGAGCGGTGGACAATAAGGTCATCAGAGAAGAATCTCTCCAAATAGCAAATGTCATGTGGAGTCGTTGACGGGTGTAAAAGGTCCCTCTCTTGGTCTTCTTCATTGTTTGGATCGTTTGATACCGCCGGTTTTTCTTCGGGTTCGCAGATAAATCATTTGGAAGCCCGATGGAATTGGCTTTAACTGCTCCCGTCATGTAAGTGGCTTTTTCGTAAAGTGCCTTGGCAAACTGCACGGACGTGTAAAGCTTGTCACAAAATATGTGGTGGAATTTGCCCAAATGATAACGAACAACAGATAATGCGATGTCCACCATCTTCTGCGGCCGTCCAATATCTCTGTGGACTTCAAAATGAAGCATGAACCCTGAGGCCGACTCGGCGAGGGCATACACTTTAAATCCTGCTCGAATCGGCTTCAGGGGCATAAAAAACTTGTGGCAGATGCTTTTGCAGCCTTTGTATAAAATCATGGCCTCGTCAATGGCGAGATGCTTCAATGCGTTCCACTTTGTGCGTGAATTCAGAACAACAGTGTCCCACAGTTCCTGAACGGGGAATACCGGATGGTGTTTCATAAAGATGAATCGGTCTCCTCTCTGTTTTGCGGTATCTGTGGGCCAATTCTCTGGGTTTGAATCTGGGTCGGCGCAAGTTAAAAAATTGCTCAGATCTTCAAATCGCTTCCTTTTCATGGTTTTGAAAATCTGGATGTTCCGTAAACCGTCACGCACAGACCAATAATCCCGGATGTTGTTCACTTTCTGTACACCCATAATGAGAATAATTCCAAGCCATGCTCTTAGCTCTGGAATCGAAGTCTTGGGTTGCAGGTTCGTCTTATTCGTCCAAGTTACCATCTTCGCGATCAAAAGAAGTGGAAAAAATTCAAAAAAGAAATCCAACTTTGACTTTCCATTGGTAGGGAAATTGGGCCCTGCCGGTCTTGCACCTTTGAACTTCTTCGTTTGAGGAATTCGATGAAGTCGGCGTGTCCAACCTATATCGACAGATGGGTCAAAGTCCACATCACTCTCTGGACTACTTGGATCGTTATCGGAATTTGGATCCTTGAAGACTTTAGGTCTTTTTTGTCTTCGTCTAGGACGACCAGCCTGATGTCCACCTTCTTCCTCTTCCGCTTCCACTTCCTCTTCCTCTTCCTCTTCCTCTTCCTCTTCCTCTTCCTCTTCCTCTTCCTCTTCCTCTTCAGCTTCCTGTTCCTCTTCCTCTTCATCTTCATCCTCACTCTCTTCATCACTCTCCTCATCATCATCTCTATCCCCTCTTGGTCCTCTCATTCGGTTTTTCACTTTCATGAGTTTCTTGGTTAGTCGCCATTCTGCTCTAAACTGTTTCAGCCTCGTATCCTCATCGTCACTACTGTCAACAATACTATCGTCATCATCGCCTTCAGCGACACCGCCATCATTATCGTCTTCACTGCCATCTCCATCACCAGCATTATTACCGCCTTCACTGCCACCACCATCATCATCACTAACGCCTTCACTGCCATCACCAGCATCATCACCGCCATTACGATTACCAGCATCATCACCGCTATCGTCTCCATCCCCATTGTCATTATTAACGCCTTCACTGCCACCACCATCACCATCATTAGCGCCTTCATTGCCATCACCACCGACATTACTATCGCCAGCATCATCAACGCCATCACGAGCACCATCGTCATCATTGTCATTATTAACGCCTTCACTGCCACCACCATCATCATCATTAGCGCCTTCATTGCCATCACCACCGACATTACTATCGCCATCATCATCAACGCCATCACGAGCACCAGCATCATCATCCCCTTCACTGCCACCGCCACCATCGCCATCTTCACTATCGCCATTTTCACTGTCATCATCTTTCCTTACACTTGCTACAAATCCAAATGGATCATCTGATTGAGACGTTGATGGTCCTGGCTGGTCTTTCCTTTGTCTCTTATTCTTCTTCCGTTTTTTCTTCTTATGCTTCTCCCTCGTTAAATCATTTTCATTTTCTTTCATCGGTACAACTTCAAGCCTGCTTTTCTTCTTCTTCTTTCTCTTACTACTCTCTTCTGAACTAGCAGTCACCATCTTACCATCCTGATCCTTTTTCTTGTCACCAATCTTCCTCTTTTCCCCTTTATTATCCTTAGGTTGTTGATCTTCTTCAGACTCGCTTACGCCAGTCTCCATCGGCTCCTCAGAAACCTCAATATCAATCTGCTCGTGACTGTCATCATCGACACGTTGTCCGCTAGTACCGGCTTCATTTTCGCTGTTTGTTTCCTGACTCTTTTGCAGCAGCATCTTCCTTTCCCTTTCTTTCTGCTTCCTCTTCGCTTTCTTCTTGTCATTCTTTTTCCCTTTATCCTTAGATTGTTGATCTTCTCCAGTCTCCATCTGCTCCTCAGAAATCACAATATCATTCTGCTCGTGACTATCATCATCGACACGTTGTCCGCTAGTACCGGCTTCATTTTCGCTGTTTGTTTCCTGACTCTTTTGCAGCAGCATCTTCCTTTCCCTTTCTTTCTGCTTCCTCTTCGCTTTCTTCTTGTCATTCTTTCTCCCTTTATCCTTAGATTGTTGATCTTCTCCAGTCTCCATCTGCTCCTCAGAAATCACAATATCATTCTGCTCGTGACTATCATCATCGACACGTTGTCCGCTAGTACCGGCTTCATTTTCGCTGTTTGTTTCCTGACTCTTTTGCAGCAGCATTTTCCTTTCCCTTTCTTTCTGCTTCCTCTTTGCTTTCTTCTTGTCCTTCTTTGCTTTCTTTCTCTTCTCATCACTCATGTTCTCCTCGGTTTGTTTTCTCGAACTGCGAATATGCTGACCTGTCTCACTTGAAACTCTGCCTTGTAGTAATAGCTGTCTTTCAGCTGGTTGTAGTGCAGATTGTAAAGCTTGTAAGTTTCGGGTCGACATACTTTCTTCTATAGGTATGATCTTTGTCGTACAAAAACCAAATGCTATATGAGAGGAAGAATCATTTTTTGCAAGCCCTTATATACTATCCGGATCCCCAATTACATGAATATTCAAATAAATTACATTTTTTTCACCAAGGTTACCATTAGTTGATTGGCTAATTATTACCGCCAAAAGTAACATGCTATATAACATTATATAAATATTATACAGCACCATATCAATACTTTCTAATTGGTTGATGTTTCCCGCCATAATAACAACACCATGTCACATGACAATACTTGAAACTTTCCCTTGAGTTACTGCTACGTAATAGGTCAATTATTCCCGCCAAAAAAATAATAAAAAAGTTATATAACTTAGTAAAGTGCCATGCCTTTGCTTTGTAATTGGTCAATATTTCCCGCCATAATACAACGTTATACCACAATCACTTGATGATTCTTAATTTTTTCCTGAGAATGATGGCCTACTAATTGTTAAAAAGTTCTAATGTAATATTTTATGATGTGAACACATGCCACATTATCATTCTTGAATAATAAGATTACTATTACCTAAATAATGAATGGTATACTCCAATATTGTTTCATGGTCATGTTTTTGGTATTGTGAATGATTGTAAGGTTAACTAAAAGTCAAGTTTACTATGGATGACCTTAAACTCCAGGTACCTCTCTCCCAATACCCTGGCTAATTTATAAGAGAGAAATAAGATTAGGTGCCACAAAACCTAATAATTGGTCAATTATTGCAGCCAAAATATTTTTAATTTTTATATAACTAAATTTTGTGCGCAGCCTATTTATTGAAAAGTACGGTACTTACAGCACATAATTTGACACCATTGATTGTACATGTATGCAATGATTCCAGTGGCTATATATACCAAAATTTGAATAATGTTGTCAGTGCACGGATGGTTTGATTAGACACATGGCTATTTGTAAAGAGCCAATATGAATATTACATAATTTGAATCCCGTGAACCTTTCCTGCTAGTTTTGCACATGACATTAAACCCATCGACTTTCCCGCCCATGTAGCACATGATATTTAAACCCATTAACTTTCCCGCCCATTTAGTTGAGAGCGCATTAAATAATGTGTTTTGACACCATTGATTGCATTTTCAAGAAATCGGGTGTATATATATACAGCCCGTCGGCTATATATTAGTGTCAGCGCAATGATGGTCGATTGTGATGCTATTTGGTACGGTACTGGTAGCATTCCTTCAACCAAACAGCCTCACCAAGGCAGCACTGGCTCTAACACTAACACTAACCCTAACACTAAACACAACCGTGGGAGGAGTGGATGGAGTACTGAGTAGCTAAATATAAGTTCATGGCACTGCCTGGGGTCAGCCATGTTTCTTCCCCTGAATATGCTCGCTATCCACAACTCAATATTTTTTTTAATTTATGTTAAATTTGACACCATTGATTGTATATTCAAGAAATCGGGTGTATATATATACAAACCTTCGGCTATATATTAGTGTCAGCGCAATGATGGTCGATTGTGATGCTATGTGGTTCGGTAGCATTCCTTCAACCAACCAGCCTCACCAAGGCGGCACTGGCTCTAAACACTAACACTAACCATAACACTAAACACAACCGTGGGAGTCATTGGATGGAGTATTGAGTAGCTAAACATAAGTTCATGGCACTGCCTGGGGTCAGCTGTGTTTCTTCCCCTGAATATGCTCGCTATCCACAACTCAGTATTTATTTTTTTATTTATGTTAAATTTGACACCATTGATTGTATATTCAAGTGTAGAGAGATAGCCAAATTGACGAAACACTTAAAGGATGGCCGATAACAAAATGGCATATTTTTTTTGGAGTGTACTTTAGCATATATTATTATTTCAGTAGAACTGGCTGGGTACCGGCACAAACTAGGACTAGTAATTTTATTTTTTATATGACATGTATCATGGGGGAGGGGTTTAACTTAATTTGTAAGAATATGTTAGCCAAGGAAGAAGAAAAGAATCTACAAACAATAAATAATACAATTATTTTAAAAATTCAAACTTCACAATAAGTGTACGTCCCCCTCCCCCGCCATATCAAAGTGTAAAAATCTATGTCTATCTGCTATGCTATGTGAGGCTTTTTATTTACTAAGCCCTCACCCCCTTTTAATATCACCTCCCAAAATAATGACAGTTTAGTATAACCATCTTGATATTATCTATAAAATAAACTAGCCTGGTAATTACAATAAGAGTGAAACGGCCCATCCCATATGCTGATACTAAATAACATAACCCAAATGATACAAATAAATACAAAATAATGCCTGATCCCTTACCAACATAAACATTAGCCTGGTAATCATGGTACATGTATAAATAAAACAAACAGCCCTTTCCTTAAATACAAATGTAGGCTGATAACAATATTATAATACAATGTTCTAATGACCGATCCCTTAGACACACTGAATAACAAATCCAATAAAAATAATAATAATAATAATGCCTGATCCCTTACCAACATAAAAGAAATTACCACCTCCTGATTTATTTTAAAATAAAGCATCTCACCCCTCCCCCCTCCAGTTCAATTGCCTGATAGTAAAATGTGTCCAGTACTTAACATGGTTTTATGGGGTTGGGGAGTTTAGCCACAAGTAATAGCTCAGTGCCAAGGTAACGGTTAATACCTCAACCCTTGCAATGGCCAAGTGGGATTTGCTGATGTACAGACCTTTACTGGCATTTTACAAATGGGGTTTCAGGCTATACAGGTGTTTACCTGTCTGATACACAAAACTGTTAGGGATTTATTTTTAATGTGCTTTTTAATAGCGTGAGGGACGGACAAATGGAACATAAAAGAAAATTGAGGTTTGAATATGAAAATAATGAATACATCCTTTCTTACTTTACATATTGTAAGTATACAAACCTTTTCATTGATATGTGATGACACTTTCAATAAACATCAACTTATGTAGCGGTTAGAGGTCGTAAAATGCGAATTCAAGTGATTTTGTCCGTCCCTCACGGGAAAAAATACAACTTTTTTGTCTCCTAGCTACTAAACTTTTTTTTTTAAATAACGAAGTACCCTATCTATCGGCAGATCCGGTCAGCTCTCCAAAAATAAATATTACAAGTCCCTGAAACCTTATTGGTCCTAGTAATTTAACTTTAAATGTGATGTCCGTCCCTCACTTCACTCTCCGTCCGTCCCTCACGTTATTGCTGTTTTTTCCCTTGCATCACAGCTGTTGTCAAATTTATTATTTATTTTGCTGTAATCTTGTTTCCAAATGCACTTAGATGTCACAGATTATATCTCAATTGATTAAAATCACTTTAAGCAATGTAAAACACATATAAATGATATTAATTAACCCTAACCCACAAAAGCTGCAATACCCCTAAGATCCTGAGTACTACAAATTACTATTAGTAATTTGTAGTATTTAGGTCTCCAGCTACTAAATAAATTAACAAGTCTAGTTGCTCAAAGCACTAAATACTATATATTACTACTAAACAGAAATGAGCCTAAGAACTAAGTACTACGGATTACTATGACAGTTAGTATTTTGTAGTACCTAGTTCTTTACCCCATTTGGTGCAGATAGACTGAGATAGTATTCTGTAACATTTAGTTCTTTACCCACATTTGGAAAGGGCAATTATATAGAATGTAAACACAGGCAATTTGTTTGGAAACACAGGCAATTAGTTTGGAAACATAGGTAATTGGTTGCACTCTAGTAGTATTTCTTCCTATGATATGGAAGGTAGGTGTTTGATATAATTTTATTATTTGTAACTGTTTTTGTGTACTAATTTTTAGGGGAGATGTATTTTATTTTATTTTATTTTTTCATTTAAAGGTGCATGAATACCAAAGATGACACAATTAACTCTAAGCAAATCAGTTCTTGAACAAAGGTGGAATGTTAAAACCGTTGTCCCATTTGAACTGAATAGCTATATAGTTTAACGATCTTGTTTTTGTTTTGTTTGTAATCATTAAGGATGAAAACCAACACATTGGTTATCCCCTATGATGACACAGTTTACTATAAGTGTTTCAGTTCTTGAACAAAGCACTCAAAAACAAATAGCCATTCAGTTCAAATGAGACAAAGGTTTATACATTCCACTGATGATTACAAACAAAAACATAAAAACAAAACAAAAATCAAGACACCCCCTAGGCTATAGAAAATAAAACCAACCTCAAAAGTGCCAGTACCCAGGTGCTATTACAACCCTAACTTACCTAAAGAACTAAATGTTACAAAATACTATTACTCCATACTGCACTAAAGAACTAGGTACTACAAAATACTATCAGCACTGTTACAATGCTGCTAAAGAACTAGGTACTAAAAAATACTACCGATAGTATTAAGTAGTATCTGGGGGGGTTAGGGTTTAAAATGTGCTGCTGAAGGACAATAATGTCCGTCCCTCACGTCCGTCCCTCACTTCCGTCCCTCACATTATGAAATAAGGTCATTAAAGGGGCCTACACCCTAACTAAAAAATAAATTTCTTGTTTTTTCTCTCAAATGCTATTAGTTAACTGTCAAATATTATATTTCAAATTGAATTTGATCAATATTGTTGATTTTAAAAATTAGTCTCATTTTGTCCGTCCCTCACATAAAAAAGTGTCCGTCCCTCACACATTTTTAACGACGTCCCTCGGTTATCCCAAGTACATTGGACTTGCAATTGTTTGATATTTATAAATGGTTTTATTCTCGAATTCATAATTTGTGAGAAAAGTTAATAAAAGTTGCATAGTTTCAATAAAATATTGTAAAGTGTACAGAACGGTTGTGTTACCCATTTCTATTGATGTCCGTCCCTCAAGCATAAAAAACTACCCCTACTTAAATTCGTAATGTTAATTTCACTTTATAATACATTTAATATGTGTATCAACATCATTAGCAAGTACACATATATGTTCAATTTAGTTTCCATTTGGCATTTTCACTAGGGAAAGCATTTTATCTATTGATTTCCGTCCCTCACGTGAGGGACGGAATTGGATCACACTCGTAAGTAAATATGACTATTTCTGTACAGGAGCTGTTTTTTCACCAAAAATACGGTTTTTAATTTCAAGCTTAACGAGCTTAATAATGTTTACTAGGATTATGATGTAAAGCATTACACATCTTGTTTATTAAAAGAATTAAGTAGACAATAGACTTGTTCAAAATTGTCTCCTAATAGATAATTAAAACAATAGACAGCTTTAAGGCCTATTTATGACACAATTACCACATTTTAATCATTTCATAACAAAGGAATTGATCCTTTCGCTGTCGGTATTGTAATTTTTTAATGGTCGTATCTTATGAAATATAATGGTCAAGATCTGGAAGCGTGTTCGGACGTTAAATTGGTCACTTTTATTCAAAACAGCGTAAAATAAGTTTCCCTCAACCAATCTAAACCAGATAAAATTCATATTAAAGCTAATTGATTTGTCTTTATACCGTAGTAAATTGTTTTGAAAACAAACGAATATTTTTTTCTACAAAAAATTGCTGAAGTTGAGTAAACTTTTTTTTGACTCACCCTGTAATGTGTTTAAATAAAATCAGGGTTTTCACTCAACTGATCATAACAAGGGTTAAATAGTACCCTTCACTTTCAATTTTCACCCTTGAACATTTTACTTAACAGTGAAAAATGGTGGAAATTGACATTGTTTTATCGTGTAATACACTGTTCAAACACAAATTTGGCCGTCATTTTGGTGAAAATGCTGAAAATAATTGGTTTCTCAGTCATTTTGCTGCCTTTTACTTTAATTCAACAATAGGATAGTGTAAAAGTGTTAATTTTAGCTTGATTAGGCCTAATATTTCGAGCTTTGCCGGTTTTGAACAGGTTTGTGTGTTTTAAATTTGCGATTTGTAGATTCATCACATAGATCCATACATATATTTCTGTGTTATTATTTTTGCGGTAGCTGTGTCGAGCGTGAAAAGCGTGACAATTTCCACTTTTTTATTTACACATTGCTCAACAATAACACTTTCCACGCGGCAGCGTCTGAATGTTTCAAACTAAGGCTGTGACTTATACCCGGGAACCCCGGTACCTGCCCGCCATTCCGGGTACCCGGGTACCAAATTGGGTACTTGTACTTGAAAAAAAAACTTTTTTTTTTTAGTGTCTATTTTCGGGTCCCGGGTACCCACTCGAAAAATGGGTCAGGTACCTGGGTACGAAACTACCCGTGCATTCACAGCCTTATTTCAAACATGAAACTATTGAATTTGATTACCATATTTGGAATCACCATAAGAAATGCATTAAAATAAGTACAAACATGCAATACATGCCTAGTTTTGGTTCAGTAATTCTTGAGATAGACTTTGAAAGTTGGGAAAGGTTTCTGAAAAATGTGTTTTGTATGGTAAAACTAATAGCTGCGTGGAAAGTGTTAAGAATGATAGTTACATATAATTAAGCAAAAAGAGATGCATTTCATCCCAAAAAGCCTATTATTAACACTTTCCACGTGGCTATATTAGTTTTACCATTACAAAACATATTTTTCATAAACCTTTCCTTGAACTTTAAAGGTCTATCTCAAGAATTACTGAGCCAATATTAGGCATGTTTGTACTTATGTCAATGCATTCTCATGGTGATTCCAAATATGGTAATGAGATTCAATAATGTTGACATTTTTGAAACATTTTGTGATATTTTGGAATGTCGTCTGCAGACGCCTGCCGCATGGAAAGTGTTAATAGTAATAGGATTCTCAACTCACCTCCACCATTGCGATAACACAAGTAGGGGAACCGCCAAACATTGCCCAGACCAACAGCAAACCCTACACAGCTCAGAATGAATTCTATACTATGATTCCATGTACCCCTGGCAGGCTCCTCCTTCTTTATCCTAACATCATAGGGAACCGCAACGTAGGCTGGTGCCCGTTCATTTGGTCCTGCCATGATTCAGGAGGTAGATCCTGATTGCTGCAGTATGCTGAGTACCTGATAGACAATATAAGTAAAAAGAGAAAGTTTTACATGTTGTCGGTCGAGATTGTTGTGAATTTCTTTAAAACTAAAAGTGGCGTGTGGATATATTTTATTGAGCTATTCAATGTACTTAATTTCAGATAAATGATATTGAGATTAAACACACAAAAATTTGGAAAAGGGTGTGGTTAGAAATAAAAATCTTATTCCAAATTTAGTTTTGATTGCTATTTCTATTAAAATGGGGGGAGGGGGATGAGGCCGAGGGGCCCCAATTTGAGTCAGTTTGGCAAGCCTCGAATTAAACATATGTGAACCTGGAGCTACTTTGTGACCTTTATGACAAAAGTAGCTCCCTTGTCCTATACTTTGCTGTTAAATCTTGGCAACCAGGTGTAAAAAAACTCCCAGGCGCCCAGTTAATTCAAGGCTTGCAGTTTGGTGTAGATTAGCACTGTTTGTTAATTATTTTTTTGATTTTTCACACCTGTATGTGGACGCCACAATAATTTATGATCCAAAGATAATCAGATACTCCCAAGTCCCAACTTCCAATAAACCTGCTCAACGACACACGAATAAGTTCCGAAAGTGGACAAAATAAGACATAAAGTCAATTCCGAAAAAGGTGTAAGGTTTAGCCCTTATTGAATGAGATGACTTAGGCCTAGTTAGTTCTTATTCGATTGTATTTGATCAATTCTTCAACATGCAAATTATGAGCATTTACTTTTGGACAAACTAAAAGTAAACTAAAAAGTAAATGCAATTCTAAACACAAAAGTAAACGTAATAAGTAAATGCAAAATTAAACGGTTCTTGCATTTTGCACCCAATTGACCTCAAAGCCCGCTCAAAGTGAGTGAATATAATCACAGATCTGTTTCAACCATCTGTGATATAATGGGACAGTTATTGATTAGAGGCTGTGTGGAAAACAGCTTACAGTAGTTGTTGGGCTCACATAAGTGTTTAGTATTGCGTTTACCTTTGAGTTTGTCCAAAAGTAAATGCTCATCATAATTTGCAGGGACACACACATGACAACAAACAAATGTTTATTTCTTAAATATAAAGTGATTCTCGCTCGCCAAGCAAGACTAGCCTATGCGTACATTTGTAGCACATGTTGGAATTGAATGCTTGCAATAACATGATTGATGGCACAGTGTAATGCGACCAGACGGCGTCTGGCAGACGCACATCACTCACTCAGCATCGCAAAAATCCAGCATAATTCAAACGCTTTGCTTTTCAGTCTTCAACACAGCACAGCATCGCGTCTATGTGCCATGTTAAAAGAATGAACGGATTTACTATTTAGTCTAGACTACTGACTAGTCACTTAGAGTACTACTACTAGTATAGCCTTGACGAGGCTTCTATAACTATTTAAAATAACGCAGTCCGTAACCATTATCTGGCGCTGCTGACACTGTAACACGGAAATCCTACCCTTCTTGATTAAGCTGAATACAGCGTGCTAAGACAAGTGACACAGGATTTACGAACTGAGAGCTGTGCTAACACGAAGCCTTGCGCATTCTGTATCGCTAATCGAATGTTTCACTTTATAAAACTCTTGGCAATCCAACGGTTTTCGTGGGGGGTAACTATTCCCAAATATGGCGAATATGTATTATTCATAAGGTATAACATCCAATCAGAAAAGACAAGCAGCCTTTGACCGGTAAACATCGTAAATATTCATTAAATTGCGCTATTACGACACTAGTGGAGGCGGGTTAACAATTAGCATAAATTACTTCACCAGTCATAACAGATTGTACAAGGCTTTCGGCCGCAAGCGGCCTCAGTCGAACTTCGTTCTCCTGCGATGGTATCTCAATGGCGATCGCCCGGCGTGTTCAGTGAGTAATTGGTGGGCCAGTGAAGGGGGCGGCAGTTTGGATGCTAAGTTTATCGCACTAAATAAATAAGCTTGTAGGACTTGTTATTATTTATTAATATCAGTATGCACAAGGAGTTTGGTATATAATATCCCGGACTACTACAACCCGATACAAATTTTAGAAAGCCTGATCAAGGCTACTACTAGTAGGGCCTACTAGCTACAAAATCAAGCATTTACTTCCTACGTCGTATTTGTTTCAAACAACAAAAAATATTTCCTGGTATAGTTAAATTTAAGTTTACCTTGCTGGGAGAGCGTTTCTTACCGAATCTAATGGTATCATCGATGGTATGATTTCTCCATCAATTCCAGAGATTTTGAATGTTTATGAACTACCGTATTATCCCTATTAAGCGCCCCAGGGCGGATAGCAAAGTCATTTTTGGTGGGCGCTTATTAAGTTACCTTTTTAAACTAATTTATCGTAAAAACAGTCGGATTCGGCAAGGTTGCACTAGCGGAAAACTATGTGCGATCGAAAAGTAAACTGTTTAAAATTTGGAGGTGTGGGGGGGGGGGGAGAATCAACATTGTGGCGTCGCAGTGGTCTCGCTGTGGCCACATTACATGACGTCAATGTTCCAACAAGCTTCAAGTGCCCTTCCGAAAACTTCGTTTATTCTCGGTAGGTTTAAGCATGCGCGATGTTGTATTGAAGCCATGAATAAAAACAAAGCCTGGCGGCTCGCATCGGGGAGAGCGGGCGGCGGCGGCGATCGAACCAGGCTTACTGGTACTGCTTTACTGAAGGACGCCATGGCGAAAAATGTTGTTGTACAGTGCTACGGTAATTGAAAAGGTGGGCGCTTATAGGGGATTGTTTGTTGGTAGTCATTGAGAAAAACAGGGGCGGGCGCTTATAAGGGCATGGGCGCTTAATAGGGATAATGCGGTACCCTAAAAACGCCAAACTGATATCAAAATGGGCGACAGCAATATGACCTCGTTCGATAACCTATTCACCTCCGTCATAGTTCCTCTCACACAGTTCCGGTTGCGCACCACATTTCACTTATAACGTGGTAGTTTTACTGGCTTTAACATACATGTACACACCTAGACAATGATGAAACAGCTCTCCAATAATATAGTTCAAATCATTTATTAAGAAGACATTCACGATACTTGCCGATATACATATTTAACATTGTAAACTGAAGAAAACTAGACGATTTACACGAAGTGGACGGGATTTATACATTCAGCAACATGAGGATGTTTACACGGTGCACTGCGTTTTTAATTGCTTCCCGGGAAACCGGTCACGGCCCTGTGATTGGACAATGATCAACCTGATCCGGAAGTGTAACACTAATAATCACAGACTCATCAAGCTACTGACAAGAAGTTCCCATAGTGAATGCAAGTTAGCATCCTACACACTGGCCAATATTTACACACTGAATATAACATTATCCAAGACTAATTAGACATAATAGGTAAAGGTAGTTTTGACTGTTAAATGTAAACTATAATGTTAAAACAATAGTATAGTTTGAAATACGCAATGATCCTAGACTGGTGGGTCCCGGCGTCCCTCTATGACCACCCTCACAGCGGCCGTGTGTAAAATAGGGAAAACATGAGGATCCAGTTTAGTTGGATATTTGCATTGCACTTTATTATTGAGGTCGTCTTTTTTCAACGACTCACCGTTGACCAGGGGTGTAAAAAATGCAAAGTTTCCTGGGAATGACAATTTCAATCCTAAAGGGAGCACAGCACCAAGACGCTCTCCATAGACTTTACTGTTAAAAAGGCTTACTTAAATGGCTCTAGTTACTATATTAGTGGGTTTGGTTCAATGAAATTTTGATATGTTTTACTCACAAGGGTAATCTACAACATATCTGAATATAAAGGCAACTTTCTCTTGCACTTTTTTTGCTATAAGCCGCCGCGTAACAACGTAGTGATATGCCTACCTAAATTCGGTCTCCGGTCTTGATATCGCCGCGTGTGTAAATCGGTCCGTGAAATTAAAATTGACCTCAAATCACCTAGTTTAAATGTCAGAACATCAACTACACATTTCAAACACAACATATTAGTGAAAAATTATATCATAAACCGTCAAAAAATAACTCTCTTTCCCGCCAAATAGGAACTATTGTTGTGATAAACTTTGAGTGATCGCGACGATAGCGTGTCGCGATACCTATTTAGGTATGTGCTCCCTTATAGAGCACAAATTTGCTCAAAATCATTCAAAATTGATATCAACTTTTTCAGCGTGAAATTTTGAACAAACTAGCCAAATAAAATGACAATTGAACACTCCGTTTTTGAAATATGATCTGATCACGGAGGCCGCATCTTCCGTAAAATCACTATTATTTTCCGTTTTTTGACTCTAGACGCGGCACGCTTTGACTTGTTAGGCCTACACTCACGAAATTCAAACTTTTTGACTCAAATCCAACTGATTTTGATTTTGATCAGTCTCTGATTATGTCGACCTAACCCACCTATAACACATCAACTGAAATAACGCCGTGTTTTGTTTAAAAAAGAGCAACCACACGCCCCCCCCCCCCCCCCTGTTTTTTTAAAACCGGACAAAGTTGGCCTATGCCATAAATACACTGCCCAGTAGATATCAAAACGCATAGATTTGGGTGAAACCCGACTTTTATTTAATGCATTGTGTAATACACCTACACTGGATCGGAGCACGCGGGAGATCGGGAACCTGGCGCTATAAGGGAGCACAGCACCAAGACGCTCTCCATAGACTTTACTGTTAAAAAAGGCTTACTTAAATGGCTCTAGTTTCTATATTAGTGGGTTTGGTTCAATGAAATTTTGATATGTTTTACTCACAAGGGTAATCTACAACATATCTGAATATGAAGGCAACTTTCTCGTGCACTTTTTTTGCTATAAGCCGCCGCGTAACAACGTAGTGATATGCCTACCTAAATTCGGTCTCCGGTCTTGATATCGCCGCGTGTGTAAATCGGTCCGTGAAATTAAAATTGACCTCAAATCACCGAGTTTAAATGTCAGAACATCAACTACACATTTCAAACACAACATATTAGTGAAAAATTATATCATAAACCGTCAAAAAATAACTCTCTTTCCCGCCAAATAGGAACTATTGTCGTGATAAACTTTGAGTGATCGCGACGATAGCGTGTCGCGATACCTATTTAGGTATGTGCTCCCTAAAATATTTCCCGTTTAAAAAACTGTAACAATGGCTGCGCAGCAAGCTAGCAGCCATCGCGCCGCGTAAAGCGTCAGGGGGTGTCTGAGGGGGTTACCCCCTCCGAAGCTGGAGGTTTTTACAATGTAAATGATGCGATTTGGTGCAACATATTGAGTAAGAGCTATACTAGTACTAGTACTATAGTCAGATTTATAATAGAACGAACACTTTGAAGCAGAGTATTGTGTACATTGCGTGAAGCGCGCATAGCCGTCAGCATGATTATTAAATTCAGGCATGATCATCTTTGTGCTGCGTGTTCCGCGCGGACATATGGGGCACTTTAAGTTATTTTTGGCAAATTTGCTTGGCAAAACCAGTGTTTCAAAAGCAAAACATTCCATGCACGCAATCAACGCTGAGCGTTACGCACTTGAATCGCAGTACATTGTAGGTGCAATGTGCGGTTGCCTTAATTGATTGATCTGCTCAAGTAGTTTTTGTTTTTGTTTTTACCGGCATTTGATTGTTTTCACCGGCATGACGTAGGTCCGCCTTAACCTATAGTCTAGTACTATCAGTATAGATACATGTAGGTAAATTAATTATTGAACGAACACAAGTTCTAAGCAGCTTATCGCGTACATTGCGTGAAGCGCGCACAACCATTCGCGTGATAATTTCGGGCGCACTCATCTTGGTACTGCGCTCGTGATGTTCGTTCAATTATTAATTTACCTGTCCTATGTCTAGAGCCTGACTCATAGTCATAGTATTATTAGAGAGCAGGAGAGGCTGGCTGGCTGGGCGAATGATTTCAACAAGTTCATGTGTGTGAACAGTTCACCAAGACGTAACAAACAAAAAAAGTCAAAGGTCCGCAAAAAGGTGCATCCTCATTTGCATTTAGTTATAAGGTCTCTCATCACATATTGCCCTCAATCAGGGTTTTTCCTACAATCGAGGTCGCAAAGGTTGCTGAATTCGGCAGTATTGCATTAGTTCAGTTTGCCGTTTTACTTTTAGTTTTAGTAGCTAGTCGCGGTTTGTTCCGTCAAATCAATGTGTCCCCCTGAATTACAGGATTGCCCGATTGCTAATCATGAACTACCTTCAAATGTTTGAAATAGTTGCATTTGTGCATAATAGGGAGTTGTACTTACCCAGGGTTTATTCACATCGCATCAAGGTCAGCTGTTTCATTCGCACCCCTCGAAAAAATTGTAATAAATTGTTAATTTGTTTGTTTGTTGTGGAAAAGTGGGATTGACGGGAATATAAAAGTTACGGTGTCCCAGGAGCGCCAATTTTGCATCAACATTTTTTATTTGCGCGAATGATTTCTATTTTAGCAACAATTTTTAAGGGGGCGCACACTACTATATAAGTCCCCCATTGAAATACACGCATTTCGGCCCTTTTTCAAGACCGTGTTTTTACCCATACTAAAAATGTTGGAAGTTTTAATTTTGCATGAATGTTTTAGATAGGGGAGGATGGGGCAACTGGTCCGGTTAAGCATATTTCATAAAAGATTAAAGCTCGTGTAAATATTTATGGAATTGCTATGAAAATATCACCCATGTAACTGTTTACATATAACATATAATCAATGTTAAAAAATATCTTAAGAAAAGGCCAATTACCACTAACTGAAAACTGTACTTGGCACGGACCAGTTACCCCATCAGTGCAAACATATTTCCATATTATTTAACATATAAAAAGGATACATGTCTCATGAAACCCATGTTTTATTAAGTTTTCATGGTTAACGTGTAAATAGCAGTATACTAATGGTGTACAAAGCAAGCGAAATTTTCAACTGCACATTTATTAGATAAAACGGATCGAACCTAGTTAAATGGTTACATGGTTGTGATATTCAGATGCCCATACATTTGTCTATAATTATATGCCCCTCTCTTTAATGATTTTATTTACTTCATAAATCATCATTTAGCACTTATAATAAACCATCTTGATATTTAGCCAACATTTCATGTTAAAGGGAAGTTAGTCAATATGACAATGATGACCCAACGGTTAATATACACAAAAAGCAGTGGATAAAATACATAAATCATGACATTTTGTCATTGCAAATACCTTTACAGACACCATTCAAAATATAATAAAGATGTAATTCATAATACCGAGGTTTTAAACCATTCTAAAGCAATTTCATGTCATATTGTAGTCCTTCAATAGCAGAAATAGTGGTATTAGACCCAAAATGCCCCAAAATGTCTAAGAACTAGAAAGAATGTGAATTATTTCATATTCTATTCACATTTCAATACCGAGTCAAGGGTGCATACCACTATTACGCGCTAACGTGTGTTTCTATGGGAAAGATGCCTCGGGAAAACGGCAATATCTTGAGTTACCTTGCGACTCATTGAATGAAATCTTGGAATATTTATTAACACACATAGATCTTACCTGGGTCAAAAACTCAGATGGGGGTGACCGTTTACATTTTTCTATATTTCCCCCTTTATACGGAGTAGTATTTTTTTAACACGAAATTACACCTTGTAGCCCGTTGTGACCAATGTGTATCCCTCCGCCAATATTTTCTAACAAAACAGTAGATGTATACCCTTTTCATTCGAATTATCTCAGGTACACTTCAGTGAACAAATATAGACCAAATTCAATAATTTTGAATGACATATCATGTCAATATTAACCATTCTTTCCGTTATTTAGGAACTACATTCGTGATCGCGATCGACGGAAGCTGGGCGTTGGACTGTAATAGTGGTGTGCACCCTCAAATTTTATTGACACTAACAACTAATTTTCAAAATTAACTTTACAATTTTGATTAAGTTTTTGCAGGCGGACCAGCCCCATACCCCTTCGGACCACTTGCCCCAACAAATGACTTAGCACTTTGTCGGATAAAACATTATTCAAACACGCCTGTGACGTAATAAATTTTACGCCAAAATGTTTTAAAACATACCACCATTTGTCATAATAATCAATAACTCCAATACATTTCAGAAAAAAAGGCAAAACTGCATTTTTGTTTTTAGCCATTACACAGATTTCTGTAGCCAGCGAGTATCTTTGAATTCGCAAATATTACGGCGTTCGGGTCCTACAAGTAGACGAGTGTCTTTAGATAAAATAAGAAATGGTGTACTTTGTTATTTGCAAATTCATAAACTAGACTCTACCAAATGAATACCCGTGATAATGATTTTAAGTTGAAGCATTCTTTAAATGATAATATTGATCGCAAATCCAAACCACCAATGTCCCAACTTAGCAATGTGCGCCATTTTACGGTCATTTCAACCACAACCTATGGTATTAATCATATTTCGGAAAGTCCCTAAGCACACTACAATATAGCACCCATCAAATGCAATATGCACCTAGCATCTTAAAACGACTGTACTGCATATTTACTGTTGCATATCTGTCAATCATATAAAGTACATTAAACATGATCTAAACCCATCTTCATATATCGCCCATACTATCTGTGAATTTTCATCAGTCACTCAAGGAGGTGGCTTCAAAGATCTGGAGCAGGCCTTCTCAAATGGTGGCGCGCGCGCCACTTATGGCGCTTTGCATCAGTCCGAGTGGCGCGCGGAAGGACGCATGAAAAAAATAATAATAAAAAAAATTAAAAAATTAAAAAAAGAAGAAGAAATATATCCCCAACTTCAACCAGATCGCAAGAAGCATGAAGAGCCACTTTAGCCACTAACTGCAGTGGGGTAAGTCATGATTATTAGTAGTAAATAGGCCTATTGATTATCACAACATTTGCTAACATTTTTTGTACATTTTACCATCAACATCTCTTTATTTCTTGTACCGTATTGCATGCAAATATAGCTCTCCTTAGCCTCGGGGTAAATTCATGAGCTTCCAGGGCGTTTCGCCCCCACTGGACCCCACCCGTAATTCGCTCCGCTCGCTTCGCTCGTTATGCTCGCAGGGATAGTGGCGCTTCTAGATCACTAACATCTCAAAAGTGGTGCTTCACAAAATCTAATTGAGAAGGCCTGGGCCCTAGAGTACTGAGATCATGGTCGTACGTAGCCAAGACATTAATCTTTCACATAATATCAATAGGTCCATTCAATCTTTAAAATTGGCGTCTCTAGAACTCTTTAAATGAAAATAGGGCGAACACTCCCCATAACCGTTTTGAAAATATTGACCACATTTTGGCACTTTTTGGTCAATAAAAACTAAAGAAATTTAAGCCAAAAAAAAGTGCTTGCTAGATAGGCCTAATTGACTTAAGATGATTTTTGTGAAATTTTGAACGTTTTAATCTAAAACTGATTTTGTTAGGTTGTCTGAAAAAAATTGGCGCCAAAAGAGTGATTTTTGGGAAAAAAAATGTAGAAATCACTATTTTTTGTGAAATTTAATACCAAAAATGGATTCTCCAACTTATGTCATTTGAAAAATTGTATACTTTTATGTACATTACATTATTAGTTTAAAAGTTACAGTGCTTGATAAATTTCATAAAAAAGGGTTGACAGTACCCTTAAGTCAAAGGTCATCTGATGTCAAATTTTAAAATAAGAATCACAAAATGCTTTTTTTTTTTTTAATACCAAAACCGATTGCAACCAAACTTGGATCATACATGCAACATGGATACCGCAATACATTATTTACGATGTTCAATTTCCTCTCTATTTCAATTATTTTGTATTTTCAATGTGTAGAATAAAATAGCATTGAATGGGAAGGGGAGTCAAAGAAAGTTTCATTAACTCAAGCAAAGCAGAATCTGTAAATGCCATCTGGCTGCAGTTGAAAACCAAGGTGAATGATTTGCTGCAGAAATATGTGCCTCAGAAAACAATAGTGGGATGTACCCTGGATGACTCCCGAAATTAAAAGAATGATATCGCAAAAAACATCATGTATACAAATTGTACCAAAATGTCCTAAAATACAAGAAATCTTTTCATTGGGAACAATTCAAGCAATTGAGGAAAACTGTTCAGAGAAGTATGCCAAAGGCTAAAAATGATTATTTCATGTCTCTGCTCGATGACCGTACATCAACAAAATGTGAATCGAGTAATGTCAATGTTAACCCATCAACAGGTAAAATATTTTTGAAACATATCAAGTCAGTTAGAAGAGATAGGTGTGGAGTAGCAACACTTAATGTTGATGGAGAAGAGATATCATCTGCAAAGGGTAAAGCAGAAGCTTTAAACCATCAATATTATAGCGTATTTACATCTGAAAATACTACCCAAATGCCCTCCATGGATGGTAAACCATTACCTTCTATAAATACCCTGAACATTGACTTAGATGGTGTGACCAAACTTCTGAGTAACATTGACCCAAAAAAGGCATGCAGCCCTGATAGCATACCTTCTCAGTTGTTGAAAGACCTCAATCAAGAGTTATCTCCAGTCATTCATCACATATTTACACAATCTCTTTAAACAGGGAAACTACCGGACGACTGGATCACGGCTAACATAACCGCTATTTTCGAGAAATGTAGACCCGCGAACTATAGACCGGTATCTTTAACCTCTGGTATATGCAAACTCATCGAACATATCATCTTCCGACATATCATGACCCACCTGGAAGAATATAAAATTCTGTCACACTTCCAGCATGGATTTAGATCTAGCTATTCATGTGAATCACAGCTGCTCATTACTATCGAGGATTTGGCTCGAAACTTGGAACATAACATGTAAACTGATCTTCAGATTTTAGACTTTCAAAAAGCATTTGACGTCGTCCCACACCAGCGATTGTTACAAAAACTAGATTTTTATGACATACGAGGCCAACTTGTACTGTGGATTGAAAACTGGTTGACCAGAAGAACGCAGAGAGTAGTTGTTGACGGTGAAACATCAGACGCCGCATTCGTCAAGTCAGGAGTACCTCAGGGAACTGTACTCGGCCCATTAATGTTCTTAATCTATATAAATGACATCGGAGATCATATTGACAAAGACACCAGAATAAGATTGTTTGCAGACGATTGTCTTTTAGAATAAGATTGTTTGCAGACGATTGTCTTTTATATAGTAATACATTCACCTGACGATGCTGAAATCCTTCAAAACGATCTGAACTCTTTTTGTAACTGGGCCAATAGGTGGCAAATGAAGTTCAATACGGCGAAATGCAAATCAGTTAGAATAACAACTGAGAAGAATCCAATTCTCACTTCATACACAACGAACAATTATCAGCAAGAACAGGTATCTCATCATCATCACCCCTATCTAAGTATTGAAATTTCCCACAACCTTAAATGGTCCATTCATATCAATAACATCATCGCCAAAGCAAACAAATCTCTTTAGTTCTTGCGTAGAAACCTCTGGCGATGCCCGCAGAAAGTGAAAGAACAGCTGTACTTCACGCTCGTGAGACCCCATTTTGAGTTTGCTTCTGCTGTATGGGATACATTTGCCACCTCGGATATCCAACGCCTAGAAATGATACAGCATAGAGCTGCTCGGTTCGTCACCAAAAACTATAGCAGGGCGCAAGGATCCATGAATCAGATTTTGAAACAAATCTATTGCCATACCAATTCCCGACTATATTCAACGCCAAACCGTCAGTAGCACAAGACAGTACCATCCGGCAAAGTTCCGAATCATGAAAGCCAACAAGAATGTAATATAAGTATAGTTTTTTTCCGACGAACCGTATCAGATTGGAATGACCTCCACCCAAATGTTATAAATGCAGTCAGTACCGAGGGATTCAAAACAGCTGTTACAAGTGCAGTTTAGGGTTTTATTCTCCATCTTTTGTGTCAGTTTCTGTTCTTGATTAGGCAACATTATTGAGTACTAGCGGGACGCCCGTCCTTCGGACGGGCTCTCCCGCTAGGGAGTAGGGCCTACCAGATAGAACACCTACAAAATGAAACAACACATAAGTCTTGGAAAATGTATACCGAAACACATAGGAATAGACCAATATTTAAAACATTTTTTGTTTTAAATCAAAAGGTTTTGTTATAATTCAAACAATTTCAAATGTCAATTAAAAAATTAAAGACCCCCCGCCCGCCCGCCCACGCCCCGTGGCATATTTCAACTCCATGGCCTAAACCTTAACCATCTTCCGTACCCCACCCGTCACTCCTCGCCCTACCCCCGCCCCGCCCCGCCCCTTGGCATCCGTTACGCAATTTAGCATCACATTTCTTCATTAACCCCCTGCCTCCCAAACCACATTACATCATTACACACAACCCCCATTCGTCAACCCCAAGGCCTAAACCATAACCAACCCCGTGTGGCGCAGCGTATTTCTACAATATTTACCCGCCCGCGTGTGTAGGGGTGCGTGGGTGTAATGCGTGTGCGCGTTTATTTTGCATGGCGCATTGCGACGCGTTATGTTCTACGCACCGACTGCATGGTTACAGTGTACGCAGAGAAAAACAAACATGGCCCGTAGAAATAGTCTCGAAAGCCGGGCTGAAAAGGCCCTAAATTGGACATCATTTTGCTCATATCTTGGTCAATTCTGTACGGTTTTCGGCCATTTATAGCTTATAACCTGTCTCAAGACATCCCCTATTATCAGTGCAATATTCACGGCTTTAAGATGCAAAATGAGAAAGCCTTTTCAGGATACACACACACACATACATATTCATCTTTTATTGTATCAAACCACGTCATTACATATAATATAACATGCGGATAATATTGAAACAATAGTATACTTAAATGGAAACAAATTAAAGCAAATAGAGACACAAAGATATCATAAGACCAGAACAAAATCAAAATAGAGTTCTAGTGAGGCAATTGCTAGATAATGCAAGTTGATAGAGCAGCCTAAAGCCGAAATATTTTTCTCGTGCGCATTTTCCAAATAATATTGGAGCCGATCATCGCGCTAATGCTAAGTTACCTTGCAATCGTCTTACTTTTCCTCGTTGAAAATCCCAGAAGTTTGAACCCCGTAGTGACCCTTTTGTGTATACATCCCAAACTGCCAATAACAATAATAATGATTTTACATGAGTAGGTGGTGTCTAAAGAGATTAATTCATTAAGCGGTTGGTAGTAATTGAATTTAGTTTTGTAACAGGTATCAACAAACGCATCAAATGGCACAGCAATTTCAATGATGAAAGCTTTCATGGTCTGCTTGTCATAAATGAGGATATCTGGTTTACGGTGTTGTATGATATTGAAATCTGTTCTGCTATCAAATAGGTCACCGGATAGAACTACCAGATAGAACACCTACAAATGAAACAACACATAAGTGTTGGAAAATTTATAACGAAACACATAGGAATAGAACAATATTTAAAACATTTTTGTTTTAATTCAAAAGTTTTCAAATTTCAATTAAAAGACCCCCCGCCCGCCCACGCCCTGTGGCATATTTTAACTCCAAGGCCTAAACCTTAACCATCTCCCGTACCCCAACCGTCACCATCCCGCCCCGCCCGCCCCCGCCCCGTGGCATATCCATTACGCAATTTAGCATCACATTTCTTCATTGTGACCCCCTGCCTCCCAAACCACATTACATCATTACACACAACCCCCATTCGTCACCGTCCCCGCCCCGTGGCAAATCTCAACCCCAAAGGCCTAAAGTTCCCCGCCCCGCGGCTTATCTCAACGCCACTGATGCCTTAACCATCTCCCGTAGCGCAGCGTATTTCTCCAATATTTGTCCGCCCGCGTGTCGCATACAGTATAAAATCCCACATCTGACACCATGTTACGTAATTTAGATTCACCATATCATGTTTTGTTCTATCAGAAACCACATTATTTCGTTAACTTATGACCCGCCGCCGTTCTCGCCCCCCCCCCCCCCCTGCCGTCCCCGCCCCCGCCCCGCCCCGTGGCTTATCTCAACCCCAAGGCCTAAACCGTAACCAACTCCCGTGTGGCTCAGCGTATTTCTCTAATATTTGCCCGCCCGCGTGTGTAGGGGTGCGTGGGTGTAGTGCGTGTGCGCGTTTATTTTGCATGGCGCACTGTGACGCGTAGTGCTACGCGCGCCGACTGCATGCTTACAGTGTACGCATAGAGAAAAAACAAACATGGCCCGTAGAAATAGTCTCAGAAGCCGGGTTGAAAAGGCCTTTGATTTCCCGCTTTTGCTCATATCTCGGTCAATTCTGTACGGATTTCAGTCATTTATAGCTTATAACACTCACATTATAATCATCTTTTATCAGTCGCAACGTTCACGGCGTTTAGACGTAAAATGAGGGAGCCTTTTATGGATACATACATACATACACCCCTACCTACATACATACATACATACAACATACGGTGAATTATAGTAAGACTAGCGGGACGCCCGTCCTTCGGACGGGCTCTCCCGCCAGGGAGTAGGGCCTACCAGATAGAACACCTACAAAATGAAACAACACATAAGTGTTGGCAAATTTATGACGAAACACATAGGAATAGAACAATATTTAAAACATTTTTGTTTTAATTCAAAAGTTTTCAAATTTCAATTAAAAGACCCCCGCCCGCCCACGCCCCGTGGCATATTTCAACTCCGAGGCCTAAACCTTAACCATCTCCCGTAGCCCACCAGTCACTCCCCCGCCCTGCCCCGCCCCGCCCGCCCCCGCCTGTGGCATATCCGTTACGCAATTTAGCATCACATTTCTTTAACCCCCTGCCTCCCAAACCACATTACATCATTACACCCCCCCCCCCCCCCATTCGTCACCGCCCCGCCCCGCCCGTGGCATATCTCAACCCAAGGCCTAAAAGTTCCCCGCCCCGCGGCTTATCTCAACGCCAAGGCCTAACCTTAACCATCTCCCGTAGCGCGGCGTATTTCTCCAATATTTGTCCGCCAGCGTGTCGCATACAGTATCAAATCCCACATCTGACACCATGTTACGTAATTTAGATTCACCATATCATGTTTTGTTTTATCAGAAACCACATTATTTCGTTACCTTATGACCCGCTGCCACCCCCCCCCCCCGCCCTCCCTGCCGTCCCCGCCCCGTCCCCGTCTCCGCCCCGCCCCGTGGCTTATCTCAACCCCAAGGCCTAAACCATAACCAACCCCGTGTGGCGCAGCGTATTTCTCCAATATTTACCCGCCCGCGTGTGTAGGGGTGCGTGGGTGTAGTGCGTGTGCGCGTTTATTTTGCATGGCGCCCTTCGACGCGTTATGTGCTACGCGCCGACTGCATGGTTACAGTGTACGCAGAGAAAAACAAACATGGCCCGTAGAAATATTCTCAAAAGCCGGGCTGAAAGGCCCTAAATTGGACATCATTTTGCTCATATCTCGGTCAATTCTGTACGGTTTTCGGCCATTTATAGCTTATAACCCGTGTCAAGTCATCATGTATTATCAGTGCAACGTTCACGGCTTTTAGACGCAAAATGAGAAAGCCTTTTCAGGATACATACATACTCACACCCCTACATACATACATACATACAACATACGGTGAATTATAGTAAGACTAGCGGGACGGGCTCTCCCGCTAGGGAGTAGGGCCTACCAGATAGAACACCTACAAAATGAAACAATTTTTTAAAGTGTTGTAAAATTTATAACGAAACACATAATAGAAATAGAACAATATCTAAAACATTTTTGTTTTAAATCAAAAGGTTTTGTAATAGGATTAATTCAAAAGTTTTCTAATTTCAATTAAAAAAGACCCCCGCCCGCCCACGCCCCGTGGCATATTTCAACTCCCAAGGCCTAAACCTTAACCATCTCCCGTACCCCACCCGTCACTCCCCCGCCCCCGCCCCGTGGCATATCCGTTACGCAATTTAGCATCACATTTCTTCATTAACCCCCTGTCTCCCAAACCACATTACATCATAGCACACAACCCCCATTCGTCACCGCCCCCGCCCGCCCCGCCCCGGGAAATATCTCAACCCCAAGGCCCAAAGTTCCACGCCCCGCGGCTTATCTCAACGCCAAGGTCTAACCTTAACCATCCCCCGTAGCGCGGCGTATTTCTCCAATATTTGTCCGCCCGCGTGTTACATACAGTATCAAATCCCACATCTGACACCATCGTTACGCAATTTAATAATACATTTCTTTATTAACCCCATCCCAAACCACATAACCCTAACATAACCTACATGTAGGCACTAAGGGGATCATTACACACAACCCCTAACCGTCACCGCCCCGCCCCAGCCCCGTGGCGCGGCTTATGCAACCCCAAGGCCTAAACCGTAACCAACTCCCGTGGCGCAGCGTATTTCTCCAATATTTGCCCGCCCGCGTGTGTAGGGGTGCGTGGGTGTAGTGCGTGTGCGCGTTTATTTTCCATGGCGCACTGCGACGCGTTATGTGCTACGCGCCGACTGCATGGTTACAGTGTACGCAGAGAAAAACAAACATGGCCCGTAGAAATAGTCTCACTAAAGCCGGGCTGAAAAGGCCCTGAATTTGACTCATTTTGCTCATATCTCGGTCAATTCTGTACGGTTTTCGGCCATTTATAGCTTATAACCCGTGTCAGGTCATCATCTAGTATCAGTGAAATATTCACGGCTTTAAAATGCAAAATGAGAAAGCCTTTTCAGGATACATACATACTTCGGACGGGCTCTCCCGCTAGGGAGTAGGGCCTACCAGATAGAACACCTACAAATGAAACAACACATAAGTGTTGGAAAATTTATAACGAAAATTTATAACGAAAAAAAGGAATAAAACAATATTTAAAACATTTTTGTTTTAATTCAAAAGTTTTCAAATTTCAATTAAAAGACCCCCGCCCGCCCACGCCCCGTGGCATATTTTAACTCCAAGGCCTAAACCTTAACCATCTCCCGTACCCCCACCGTCACCATCCCGCCCCCGCCCACCCCGTGGCATATGCGTTACGCAATTTAGCATCACATTTCTTCATTAACCCCCTGCCTCCCAAACCACATTACATCATTACACACAACCCCCATTCGTCACCGCCCCCGCCCGCCCCGTGGCATATCTCAACCCCAAAGGCCTAAAGTTCCCCGCCCCGCGGCTTATCCCAACGCCAAGGCCTCACCTTAACCATCTCCCGTAGCGCGGCGTATTTCTCCAATATTTGTCCACCCGCGTGTCACATACAGTATCAAATCCCACATCTGACACCATGTTACGTAATTTAGATTTACCATATCATGTTTTGTTCTATCAGAAACCACATTATTTTGTTACCTTATGACCCGCCACCGTTCCCGCCCCGCCCGCCCTGCCGTCCCCTCCCCGTCCCGTCTCCGCCCCAGCCCCGTGGCTTGGAGTCAACCCCAAGGCCTAAACCGTAACCAACTCCCGTGTGGCTCAGCGTATTTCTCTAATATTTGCCCGCCCGCGTGTGTAGGGTGCGTGGGTGTAGCGCGTGTGCGCGTTTATTTTGCATTGCGCACTGCGACGCGTTATGTGCTACGCGCGCCGACTGCATGGTTACAGTGTACGCATGAGAAAAACAAACATGGCCCGTTGAAATAGTCTCAAAAGCCGGGCTGAAAAGGCTTTGGATTTCCCGCTTTTGCTCATATCTCGGTCAATTCTGTACGGTTTTCGGCCATTTATAGCTTATAACCTGTCTCAAGACATCATCTATTATTACATACAACATACGGTGAATTATAGTAAGATTATAATGGATGTAGATGTAGATAGAAAAATCTAACTTCCGATAGGGGGGGTCATAAAATAATGTTGTTATCAGATAGGGGGGTTATAAAAAAATAGCAATGGCCATTGACATATTTGTGACCACCCCCCCCCCCCCCCCCCCCGCCCCCCTTCCGAAGAAAAGACAAACCCCTTAAACAAGTTAAGTTGCAGTATTTTCTAAACAACATTAGAGTTCCAAAAATCCATATGATGCACTGATTTCCATCACAGCACATAATCTTGAAAGCGGGCTGGCAATCTGATATTTCTCTGCGGACGCTGTCCTGCAGCTGGTGCCTGATCTGTATCGGTGCTGGTGCATCTGCGTATCCTGGTTCATCGCCGTCACTGTCTAGCTGAACTTGTGCTTTCACGTCTTTACTGTTCTTTAATTGTTCAACTTTCTTGTAGTATGATGAATTTCTGGTGACAGTCGGTCGCCATCAATCGCTGTGTGTAACCATAGAACCTTTCACTTCAGTGACCTTGTACGGCCGGGTGTGTGTGATATGGGGTTTGATGACTTTCTCTCTTTAATAGGAGCTAATAGGACACAATCTCCTATGCGCAGTGTCATATAGCCGATTGTTTTCCTCAGCATTTGACTTCATTTTACCTTTCTTCTTATCATGGTTGCGCACAGATTTGTCAGATTTGGGTTTACGCGTGACCTCAGGAAATCTAACGCGCGCTTCGCAGCCGAATAATAGCGTGGCTGGCGCGACACCGGTCGAGTTGTGTGGGGTCGCTCTATAATTGCGCAAATACTTATTTAACGCTTGTTTCCATCTTGCTGTTCAGTGGTCGCTGTGCGATAAAGCTTTTTCAAGTTACGCGTCATCCTTTCAACCTCACCGTTTGCCTGTGGCCACAAAGGTGTCATTTTGCGGTGCTTAAAACCTAAATAATCAGCCAACTTTTTGGATTCAATACCATTGAATGTAGGACCGTTATCAGTACGAACTGTCACTGGGATACCATAAGCAGCAAAGATTGTATCAAGTCTTGGAATTACTGTCTTGGCTGAGGTTGATTTTTAATTTTTTTATTCTTTCTCTTTCTTGGCAGCTGTTATAAATATAGTACTGTCACTTACTCAGTGACTTTACGCTACGAGGTTGATTTAAAGGCATATTATGTGATCTTTTCCAGAGAGCGCCCTCTATTCATTATTTTTTTTAGAAAGTAGATTTTCTTGCAGATTTACATTTCTGATCATAAATCATACATACATTCCAAGTTACAGAGCGATACGATTCCTAATTACCTAGTATGTACGATTTATGATCAGAAATGTAAATCTGCAAGAAAATCTTCTTTCAATTTTTTTTTCGATGTTGAGGGCGTTCCCTGGAAAGATCACATACTATACCTTTAATGACATCAATGACAGGAAATCTACTATAGTCATCTATGACTCCATCAAGTACTCTCCAGTTGGAAGCTCTTTGAAGTCTAGGCTTTCTTCTTACCATGGTCCTGCTGGAAGATCTGACATCTTTAACGGCTGAAAGGTGTTTCTTTCCACTGTCGATGCTTGACAGGGTAGACATATGACGCTATTGTTTGTTCTACCATGTAGTCAAGTCCAGGGAACCATACTTTCAGTGTCTCTGCTTTGATCACTCACTGGTGACCTTCATGTGCTATATCAATCGCTCTTTAACGTAGCGCTTTGGGAATTACTGTGCGGTGATCTCTCAGCAGTGCTATCTGCATTGATGCTGAGCTTGTTTCTCACCTTAAGCAGACTGCTTGTGTCCTGTTAGGTGTTACCGGTGGCTTTCTTTTGCACATCATACCACTTGTTGTGTTTAATTGCTCTCATGCATTCTTGTAGTGCTTCATCATTTGCAATTTCACGCTGAATTTCATCGAGGTGAAGAGATCTGGGCACAGCGTTTGAGGTGATGAGATTCACATCCATTAATTCACATATTATTCTTCAGCAAGCTTTTCCTCTCTGCTGGGTGACTTTGTGCTTGCAATCAGGTATCTCGACATGTAGTCAGCTGGATTTGTTTTTTCCAAGAGCATATGAGAGCTTAAAGTCATACTCTTGCAGTCTCATTATCCAACGTTCTTTGCGCAAGGGCATCTTGGCTGTAGGATTATTGAAGATTGGAAGTAGTACTTTTGATTTGTTAACATACATTAAAACCAAAATGGCCGCCAAATGAATAGCCAAAAATGGTCAAAAGTTGTCAAAGTTCCGTAAAATAGCATAATATCAACCGTAATGTATGATGAAAATTTAATTTAAACGATGTGATGTATGTGCTAGACCACTAGCAACTCATATCCAGCATTTTTGCTTTGTTAGTACATTATATAGTAAAAAAACAAATCCAAAATGGCCCCAAAGTGGGTCCTAAAGTGGCTGCAAAAATTGTCAAATTCCATTAAATGGGATATTATCAACCTAAATGTATGATGAAAATATAGTTATGATGGGATGTATGTAATATAGACCACTAGTAATTCATATCTAGTATTTTTGCTTTGTTAACATACTTAAAAATCCATCTTGGATTTTAAAGTATGTTATTACAATGCAAATATACTGGATATGAGTTAATAGTGGTCTAATAGATACACCCAAATGTTAAAACTATACTTTCATCACACATTTCGGTTGATATTATCCCATTTTATGGAATTCCAACAATTTGTTCAGTCATTTTGGGACCCATTTTGGGAGCCATTTTGGATTTTTGAGTATGTTAATAAAGCAAAATTCTTTTTGGTAATAGGCCTATCCTAAATATGTTTTAGGACCATGAAAGTAAGTCAAAAAGTTGGTTTGAGGTAACCCTCTGTATATACCCGACTAATGGAAGTACAAGCCAATACCTTCACGCCACTTTGTAACTTGTCAGAAGTAAATATAGGCACACATTTAATAATTTGATATCTGTTTGATTTGTGCGACTTCTTGAATGTAAAGTGTAAATGTTAATTAAAAAAAACCCACCAAATTACATCGGTTTAGTCAACACTATAGAGCCTATACTGACAAGGTTAAGGGGAACAATACGGTCTACTATGAAGTGAATTATACTGTAAATCTAAAGGCATGGGTTATTTATGGCAAGAAAACTTTTTACGAGTTGCCATGTATGTATTCACACCAATGGCAACTCGTACAAGGCGTGAATAGCCTGAATTGATGCAGTTATGATTATTTCCCTTCATTTTCAGAAGTTTAAAAGCAAACTGAATTTCCGAGCTTGATCTTTTACCGTCTTTATGCAAACATGCGAAAACATAATCATAATTAAAATAAAGGGAACTAGATGGCGCGATTCTCGGATTACGCGATTTGTGGTTTGAGTTCCTTATTAATGACGCAATTGGATCTTATCGGAACCGTATACGACGTGCGGATCCATCCATCCATCCATCCTCCCACACCCACCCATCCACCCCACACACCCACCCACAACACCACCCACGCCACCAACCAACCAACCAACCAACCAACCAACCAACCAACCAACCAACCAACCAACCAACCAACCAACCAACCAACCAACCAACCAACCAACCAACCAACCAACCAACCAACCAACCAACCAACCAACCAACCAACCAACCAACCAACCAACGAACCAACCAACCAACCAACCAACCAACCATCCATCCATCCATCCATTTATCCATACATCCACCCACCCACACTTCCACCCCACCACCCATCCACCCGGGCCATCCACCCACCCACCCACCCATCCACCCACCCATCCACCCACCCATCCACCAAACCACCCACCCACCAACCAACTTGTCATCATCTTCTCATTACTCCGTAACTGCTTGTTTTACATAATGGGAAGGGGGCGTTATTCCAAAAAGGAAAATATACAAAAAATATTATTTTTACACAAAGGACCTTTTTCAGACTTGGGGGAGGGGTGGGGGGGGGGGGGGGGTGGGGGGCATCATTTCAGTACATCTATTCATGATCCAGGGCTGTACTTTCTACCTGTTTAAAATATTTATAATTTGTTTAATACCCGTCGTATATGTATTTTCCTCTACAGGGAGGACGGCACTTGATTATTTACACTTGTATAGGCCCGAGCTACTCCGGGTAATACTTTTGGCAGGAGACTGGGAAACGAGATCGCTTAGGTTTGAATTTCAGATGCTTAACCTCGGAGGTCTTGTGGCCCAATAGATAATGCAGTTGCAAGCAAGCAACAGATCCTGGGTTCGACTCCCGGGCGAGATCGTTTTCCTATTATTGTCTCTTTTCTACCCACGACGACGAAGAACCTGTTTAAAATATTTATAATCATAATATTAACTATAACTCCAACTATACATTCAACTATAAATGTGTTTCCATGCTCACCAGAATATAACTCTCACATCTGCTGAAGAGTGGTTATGATTGGCTGATTTGACTCAAACAGAATTCGACCCAGAGCAGGCTCAGGTATGATACCACAATACATTGCAAGTCAACAAAACACGTCAAAACACAAGTTCTTCAACATACCGTATTTTTGACCGCATGATACCCGCAGCACTGGATGTCAATCTAACACAGCACATATCCATTTTGTGGGATTCCAATTGCCTTACTTTTCCGGAAAAGGGGTCGGGACTGACAAAAATAGAAGGTTGTAACAGACAAATCACTACATAACACTTGCTGCTTTCTATTCGGAGCAAATTTTGCCAGATTTAAAGGGACATTGAGTGGTGTTGAAAATTTTAAATGTTTAAAAATTTACTTCAGAATTCAAGATGAACATTAAAAATTGCCATTATTGTTGTTTCTACTAACAAAAACACAGCAAAACTTGATTAAAACAATATCATCGCTATTTATTGAAAAACGCCCTCTATGCAAATATGGTTCGCGTTATGTATCACGCGTACTGCAGGGGGATACTGTCGGACGTAAAATGCTCGTCCCGCGGGACGAGCATTTTTGAATCGACGTTTTCTTGTACAAAGAGAGCTGATTTTTCTTAATCCTTATAGGTGTAAGTTCATACATGTAATACAATTATAAAAATAAACTAATCTCAGTTTTTATCATAATTGAGGGCGCTGCCTCCAACACATCTCTTAGTGTCCCTTTAAGCTAACGAATCCAATATACTCGTGACACTGTGTTCACACGTCGTATAATTAGACGGATACTATACAAAAACCGCTTGCGAAGTTTATGATGAACGCGACAATTCAATGCTTTGCAGAGAATATGTCTGGGTCAACTTTTACGGTTAATTGGACTTGTTTGGCAAATATTTACGGATGAGTCGTCTAGTTTACCAAAATGAAAATATTATAGGAATCTGGTAATTACATGCGAACGGGTGCACCAAATTGGCGTAACTTATTAGAGAGGTGAGCAGACCTCTATAGTATAAAGCCCTAACTGCGGCACAGGCGCGTATGGCAAGGTCAATAAATAATAATTCGACAACACAGACTGACGTACTGACAAGGTTAAGGTCATGTTTTTTATACTGGGTACAATTTGTGTTACATGTCCCTTTTTCCATAAATTAGGTTCCTTTTTAAGTTAATGCATTATATCTGAAAAAGTTTACATTTTAAGTTGGTAAAAGTATACATATTCTGAAAGCATATACTGTATCGGATGCAAATAACATACAATCAAGTTTATTATACAGGGTGGCCCGAAATTGTACAGGGTGTAACAAGCAAAATGTTCTAAAAAAGAAGGGTTTCAATAACTACTTCCACTATGTATATGAAGTGATGAGAGAAATGTTCAGTACAGATTTAAAGTAGTTTAATAAAATACCCATCCAGACATATGCAAATTAAATTTCATTATGAATCTGAAATTCTACATTACAGGGTGTCTAAAAATTTGTTTATTTAGTTCCAGAAAAATGCTTGTATTACTACATACATGTATACAAACACTAGTTGGTATTTTAACCAAATTCAAGTAGATTTCAAATAAAAATGCATCAATTACATGTATATGAACATCGATTGATTTTAAAAGTCACCCTTTTCTTATGTAAAGTTGTTAATTTTAAACATATAGGGTGTTTAAAACATTAATTTAGGTATACGTGATTATGCACAAATCATTAAATTGAATGAATTTAAATTTGCATCTGAAACATGATTTTACATTCCAATTTGAAGTGGCAAATGCTTAAAGTGGTATGATATTCAAATAATGTTCAATAAAAAGGGGCCCTTTAACTACAGGGTGACTCAAATCTTCCCAATGGCACATGTTTAGTGGCATACAATTAATTGCGTTCATCCTTCTTGCACCTTCATGATGTGCAAAGCACATTCAAATGAACAAATTAGGTTAGTTTCCATAATGTTTGAACCCAGTATTCAAATTTCAAGAGTCTGATTTAAGATTGAATTATAAAATGTTATCGTTTTAAGCTGTATTCAACATATAGGGTGATCCAATGTTGATTGGCGAACTAATCAAGCAGCTTATGCTGGTCATCCTATACTAGGTCAGGTCAGTTGCATTCCTAAGAATTTAATAATTCTCCTGAGTTTACAAGCTTGATGAAAACCAGCAGTTTTTTACTTATTTGGTAACACAGTTAAAAACAAGTAATAACACCACACAAACGCATTTAACAAAATGTGCTAATTAACATCCAGACAATACAGAATACATGAGGTTAATTACATATCTTCTTTTAATTTTTAATTAAATAGTTAAATTTATTTATTCAAAAGGGTACCTCAACCTTTCTATACTTTTAAAATAGACAGTTTGGTGCAGGCAAATGTTTGCATACATTCGCAAACGGCGACCAACTTACGTTTCTTAACAATTTTTTGAGCTTCTTAATGCTAATTAATGATTCCTTAATTAACTAATCAATGATTCCTTAATTAACTAATTATATTATTAATTCAAATATGCTTCAATAATGTTATGTTTTCAATATAGAATTGTACCAATTAGAGTGAAAACAGTGCATTTTATGTTTGCCCAATGTATATTGCACCATACTTGTTCAACTATGCACTCCTCCTCCTCCACATACTCCTCCTCCGCATACTCTTCCACCCCTGACTAATTAGGTTTAACGAACTATTGTAATTAACAGAACCATGGTAGTTTATATTTTTCTTTTTAAAATAAAGGCCAAATACTTTCTCATCAAAATAAGACCAAATTTGAGTATGTGTGATAAAGAATAGCCAAAATATATGCATGTAAAGTAATAATATGTAGTGCAAATGTAACAGATCCACCTTTTTTGGGTACCCAGTATAAAAAACATGACCTTAAGAGGAACTTTTTTATTTGACGATAAACTCTGCTAAGAGTAAAAGCAAGATATACCAACAGGGTGTGGGGAAACAGGTAATAACAAGGGAGAAAAACGCGATAAAACAGATAAACAAAACAAAAACAATAACACAGGGAAATCAACTGGGACAAGCAATTGAAAATTGCTGTGCAATAAAACAACAAAGATATATGGTATAGCTCTGTTTATCGCAGGGTAAAAAACGTGTAAAAACGTGTAATAACGTGCGAAAACGTGTAAAAAAATCTCTGCCCCCTTCAACCCCCGCATGGGGCTCTGCACGTTGACCCAAGCAACGGGGCGGCCGCATAATTGACCCCCGCTTTGGCGCCCCCTATTGAGAAATCCTGGATCCGCCCCTGCACTTGTTATCAGTCCATGGAGGTCCTATACTGGATCACTAATACACAATCTTGATTATCAAAGTACATGGGGTGGGTGGTACCTGAATAATCAAGGGCACCATGTGTTATACATGCATGGCATACATGGATTTATTAAGGGCACATGGTATATATGGATTATTAAGGGCACTGTGGTACCAATGTCAGTATTAAGGGCACCTAGGATACATGGAGTATCAACGACATACTCTTGCTGTTTTACAATACCCTACGTTTTGATGTGACTAACCACACGCTATTAGTATTATAGCTTCGGCACCTATACCTGCGCTTTCCATTATAAACTGGATATAATACGGGTACATTGGTATGGATGTAATGCCGGCAAATGCGGTACCTGGGTTATTAAGGCCATCTGTGAGGGGTAGGGCCTAGGCCTATGGGCAACCGGTGTATTAAGAACACGTGGAGTACTTGGATTAGGAACATGGGTATCTGTATTATTCAAGAACCCATTGGGCCTAGGCGCATGGTGTATTAAGGGTACCATGTCACTTACATTATATCAAGGGCACTTTAGGTACCTGCCCTGGGTACCTGAATAAGGACATACTCTTGATATTTATATAAACATTTATAACGCTTTGATATTACTCACCTCTGCCTATTGTGATGGACTATTACTGTCCGCTATCTTCGGCACCCGCGAATAATTCAAGTTACTTAAATGATAAAGTAAGGGCACCTGGGTATCTCGATATAATGGCACACTGCAGTACCTGGATTATGTGGTATCCGGTGCCATTAAGGCCTATGGGGTCCCTGGATATAATAGGACAGCGGGTACCTGCATTTCAGGTCACATGGGAGGCCTACATAGGTATCTCGTGGAAAGGCAAAGGTAGGCCTACCTACTTTAAGGCACATGTATACCTGGATTATCAAAAGCACCTGCGATATTCGGATTATTTAGGGACCGTCTGGATTATGTATACATGTAGGACATGTTCTTGATATTGTATCAAATTTTCTTACGCTTTGTTTACTTACCTCCCCGTGAAATCTTCTAGCGGGTCCGCGCGAAGCGCGGATGCCCGCTAGTAACTATAAATTTTAATCCACCCAGTAAACGTATCTGTATGTGACAAGGTATGATTGAATGGTATAGACTTAATTTTGGTCATATTTTGGACAATCGGTGGCCACCTGTGGTAAATATTTTGACCATTTGGAGGTAATTTTATTGACCATTTGGAGGTAATAACATCACATTGTCAAAATGGAGTCTATACCATTCAATCATACCTTGTCACATATACAAATATGTTCACTGGATGGATTAAAAGCTGTAGATATAATAATTTGGTTATATCTAATGTACCGCTAACAATAATAATACTGTTTTTCAGTTATTTTAACCTTTTGCAGCCATCTTGGATATTGGATATTTTAGAATACCCAAACTAGATCTAAAGCCCCTAGGCTTTATCATAGACATGTAGTGAATCATGTCCCATTATATTTGGGGTATTGGTAGTACATAGTATGGCCATTTGCAATACAAACAATTGTGTTAGGTCATTTAACATCAACTTATCCATTCTGGCAGCCATTTTAGAAAGTGATACTGAATCAAAATGGTCAGAGATTGGCCTTATATCTAAAGGCAATAGCTTATCAGTTTTAAACATACTATTTGGTGAATGTGATGCAATATAAACTCTTACAATATCTATTTTGGATTATCATACACTCATGTAGACTATTTTTTACATTTACAGCGGCCATTTTGGTGGCCATCTTGGATTTAAAGTATGTTATTACCATGCAAATATACTGAATATGAGTTACTAGTGGTCTAATACATACATCCCAATGTTAAAACTAGGCTTTCATCATATATATATTTTGGTTGATATTATCCCATTTTATGGAATTTTGACAATTTGTTCAGTCATTTTAGGACCCATTTGGGGGCCATTTTGGATTTTAAGTGTGTTAACAAAGCAAAAATACTAGATATGAGTAACTAGTGGTCTAATACATATTTTTTAGTCATACATTTAGGTTGATATTATCCCATTTTATGGAATTTGACAATTTTTGCAGCAACTTTGGGACCCATTTTGGGTCCATTTTGGGAGCCATTTTGGATTGTTAACTATGTTAACAAAACAAAAAATACTGGATATGAGTTACTAGGCGTCTATTACATACATTTTATCGTTGAAAGCATATTTTCATCGTACATTCCGGTTGATATTATGCTATTTTATGGAATTTGACAATTTTTGCGGCCACTTTGGGACCCATTTTGGGGCCATTTTGGCAGCCATTTTGGATTTTTAACTATGTTAACAAAGCAAAAGTGCTGGATATGAGTTATTACTGGTCTAACACATACATCCCATCGTTAAAAGTATATTTTCATCATACATTTTGGTTGATAGTATGCTACTTTATGGAATTTTGACTACTTTTGACCATTTTGGGTAATTATTTTGGCGGCCATTTTGGTTTTAAGTATGTTTACAAAGCGAAAATACTAGATATGAGTTTCTAGTGGTCTAACACATACATCCCATTGTTAAAACTATACTCTGATCATATATTATTTGAGTTTAAGTGTATCATACGGTAGTTTTCTGATTTTTTTTGGGTCCCCCTGAAAGACCCCCCCCCCCCCCCCCCCCAACCCCGGTTAGGAGGGTGCGTTCAGGATTTGGGCTGATTACCCAAGATATTCTTATTCCTCATGAAATTCTGGTCTAGAAAAACCACATGAGATAAAGAACGCCTCCAAGTGATACCTAGCTCATTTTTAGCCTGGTCTAGATGATCTATTGATTTGTAAGCACAAAATAGTGTTGATTTTGACACTTTCAGATTGCGACCTCCCCATGTTCTCAAGCAATAGGTTGAGAACTGGAACAAGGGATTGCTTCAAATTGGATACCATCATAATAAAGATAAACACATCAGCTTTTAAATAATATATTACACTTAATGAACATATCCCGCGATATTTGAAAATCTTGTGCTTGAAAAAATATTCCAAACTTTTTTTGAGCAGTTTAGTAATGGTTTACACCTGTTGGGACTTTTTGCCACCGCAGTCGGTAACTAGTCAGTCACATTAGTGATTAATGATGACAGTGGTATGCGTTACACGGGTACTTTTTGCTACCGCGGTAGGCATCTAGTCACATTATTAGTGTTTAACTGGGACACTAGTAATATGTGCGATCGTTAATATACATGTAGGTACTTTTTGCCTGGGTTAATATTGGCAATTAGTTCTGTTATATGTAATTGCGCCTTGTTATTTGTATTCGTCAGGTTTTGTCAGTCATGTCAGTACAGTAGGTGAAAACCGTCCGCAAATAAATGAATTATTACACTGTAAAAATAATTTAGTCATTTTCCTCCTAATTGGTCATAAAAGACATCATTTCGACTAATTTAAGTCAAAACGATGTCTTATCTATATACTAATTTTCGGTCCCTCGCCTGATTAGATAGTTCAATAATAATTTTACACTCGCGTCCCTCTTCAACTGAAAAAGCGTGGTAATTGCGCCTCTAATAGACGAGCTAATTAGATAGTTCAATGCCAGTATTTTCCCGTTTTCAGACATGCGCAGAAAGGATCACAGATGATAATCCGAAATGTTGAATTTCTTTTACTCGAGTAGCTACTGTTCGGGCAAAAATTGTGGTTTTCGGAGTGAGTGATGACATATGGTCTTCACCCAAAATATTTTCATCAGGGATATAGCTACATTTCTGTATATGCGGTCGTTTGTTATTCTTAGAGATCGCATGAGTACAAGCATTTATACGTGACTAAACGTCCGACAAATAACATTATTTTACGACATTTTCTAAATGTAAATAAAAACTCTTACACAGATCTTAAAGTGACACTTTCGCATTAGTAACATAGATGAACGCGTAGTTTGCTAACGATAAAGAAACTGTGGTGGTACCATAACAACCGTTACGATGTTGAAGCTGCGCGGCCGCGTTTATCATGGCGCGCGCGATTCGGCGCACACGTAATGACGCATACAAAGTGTATACGCGTTTGTGGCGCAAACTGCACATTGTAACGTGGCAGGGTGAAAGCAGACTCTTAAAAAAGGATGCTTCAGGCTTCAGGGGTTCTTGGCTGTCCCGTATGGAACCCTTTATAACACCTTAAAAGGTTCCAAAAAGAACCATTTTAAGGTTCAAAATGGGCAAAATATGGGCAAACATTGGTCTTTAGAACCTCTAAAGGATCTCTACAGAACCTTTTGGGGCCTTTAAAATCAAAGAACCTTTAAACCATATATACGGGACAGCCAAGAACCCTTCTGAAGCACCCTTTTTCTAATAGTGTACCCTAAGCCACCTCCTCCTCTCCGCACTTCCCTTACTTGATAATCTGGATATAAGGGCACATGGGGCATCTGGAAAACGGAACGTGTGGTACATTATCATGATTATTAAAGAGTGTCTGGATTATTAAGGGCATCCGTGGTATCTGGATTACGGGGTTCACTATAAAACGAGTCTCAAATTACCTGGATATACTTATGCGCAGGTGGGCCACCTGTGATAACTGGATTTTAAGGGTGTACACTCAGGTAGAACACAGCAAACATGACAAAGGGCATATATACTATAATAAGTTAAGGCCCTACATACCTATTGGAATAATGTATTTAATGTAAATAGGCCAAACAAAACCCGAATGGCACACATTGTGCTCAAGTACAAGCGTGGAATGGTGCAAGTAATCTTGATGATAGACTCCGTTGACCATAAAACTAAACGACCGACTATAAAACTATGACGCTCAGAACGTAGGCCTACTGAATTACCTGGATACTGTATGTGCATGGGCAGTGGCGACACCAGCACCAAATTGTTAAAGGAGGAAAACGGGATGGCGGGGCAATAAAAGAATCGGGGGAGACGTATAAAAGCTAATTTTAAGTAACTTTCAATTTTGATATTAAAATTCAACTTTTTATTATTTGGGGTACAAAATAGGTAGAGACATGCGCTGAAAGGAGGTAATAACTGGGGGTATTAAGAACATGTGATGGAGTAGGCCTACTTGGATTAGGAACATGGGTATCTGTATTAATTAAGAGCACATTGGGCCTAGGCTCATGGTGTATTAAGGGCACCATGTCACTTACATTATATCAAGGGCACTTTACATTATATCAAGAGTACCTGATTATTTAAGGACATACTCTTGATATTTATATAAACATTTATAACGATTTGATATTGCTCACCTCTGCCTATTGTGATATGACTTTTACTGCCCGCTATCTTTGGCACCCGCGTTTAATTTACTTGACTATGATAAAGTAAGGGCACCTGGGTATCTCGAGATAACGGCACACTGCAGTGGGCCTACCTTGATCATGTGGTATCCGGTGCATTATTAAGGGCACCTGGGGTAACTGGATTACGGGGGTAGGGCTTAGGCCTATGGGGTCCCTGGATATAATGGGACAAAGGGTACCCGCATTTCAGGTCTCATGGGAGGCCTACGTATGTATCTGGAAAAACAAACGTAGGCATACCTGGATTATCAAAAGCACCTGCGATATTCTGATTATTTAGGGCCCCGTCTGGATTATGTATGCACGTAGGACATGTTCTTGATATTATTGTATCAAATCTTCTTACGCTTTGTTTACTTATTCCCCGTGAAATCTTCTAGCGGGTCCAGCGCGAAGCGCTGGTGCCCGCTAGTAGGACTAATTAGGTGGAATATTATTTGGTGATCTGTTAAAATTGTATAAGTTTTTTATTTATATAAGTTTCTTTTTTGGCTCAGTGTATTTGTGTCCTGACTGGAAGGATTCTATTATTGTACAGGTTTGTCATACCTATCTGAACAAGAATGAATAATATTACAAACCGGGTTCAACGTCGTAGTGCTTGAGATAAAGAAGCTGCCGCGGCAAAGGGTGCAGTTGTTGGGGAAAAGTATTTTGAGATATTGATGGAATTAGACATGGAAAAACAAAGAAAATAAAGACATTTTTTTACAGTAATTTTTCTATTAAAATCAGAAAGTAGTATTCAATCTGGACAACAATGGTGTCATTTTGAAGCATTTAAAGAACTCTTTTTGGTGGTATTAATATTTCACCGTTACTTCGAGAGACAACTGCACCCTTTTGCTGCAGCTGTACACATAGTTGAGCACCAAATAGCTCCCTAGTATATCATCGTATTAATAACCGCGCTGTAGCAGAACAACGGAATAGTTGAACGTGACAGACTGACAGAAGGCAGCAATGGTATTGGGTGATGCACAGTAGGGTACGAAATGACCAAGCAAATCAATTCATCAACGCCTTTACTTACTATATGCCTAGTGCAATCAGTTGGAAGCCATCGAGGCAACGTTCGACACCACGTATGACGAAGCAAATCAATTTATCAACTCCTAACTTACTTAGGCCTAGTAGTCAGTTGGAAGCAGACGGAACATCGAGACAACGTTCGAATTGAGAATGGCGTACTTTTTCTTTGACCAGATGAGCATTCTTTTTCTGTGTCTATATTATGGAACATGTGTTACCATGGTTACAGCTAACGGTAAGAAAGATTATTAGTATGCCTAAATATTCAGACTCAATGCTCCCTCACTTGAAGGTATACGAGTATTATGTGATTTTTTCCAGGGGACGCCTTCAATCCTCGAAAGAAGAAAAAATTGGAAGCAGATTTTCTTGCGGATTTACATTTACATAAATCATGACTATATTTCACGTTACAGAGCGATACGATTCCTAATTACCTCAAAATAATGGGTTTAGAGTAAATTTAGAGTAAAAAAACACCGTCAGTACGATATGATCAATGCGCATTGTATGCTTGTGTTCTCGTTATCTCTTAACTACACAAAGTTAGTTTAGCGTCACGTTTTTTAACCTCGGCACCACAAAAACACATGAAATGGTCAGATATCGTTGGCATATCGTCGGGTTCTGTGAAGTACGCTGGAAAAACTTTGGAGAAACATCCACGGAGGAAGGCCACAAGTTCTACTTCAGTGGCAGAGAGGACAAACATCAGCATGGCGTTGGATTCCTGGTTCACAAGGACTTTGCAAACACAGTCATGAGCTGTCGGCCAATCTCCAGCAGACTCATTACCATTCGTCTGAGAGCAACCCCTTTAATATTACAATTATCCAGGCATACGCTCCAACATCTGACTACAGTGATAATGATGTAGAGGAATGTTATGATCAGCTACAAGAAGTCTTGGAGCAGACCCCCAAGAAGGATATCCTTGTTGTGCAAGACGATTGGAATGCCAAAGTAGGAGAGGATGCTAGCAACACCTGGAAAGGCACATGTGGGCGTTACTGCAATGCGGAAACAAATGAGAGAGGCCTGAGACTCCTTGAATTTGCCAACCACAACGATCTGTTGCTGGCAAACACATTTGGCCAACATAAAGCATCTCGGAGATGGAAATGGCACAGCCCAAATAACCAAATTGACTACATCATGGTAAAGAGACGCTTCCAATCGAGTGTGAACATCGCCAAGACTCGAAGTTTCCCAGGAGCTGACATCGGAAGTGACCATGAGTTAGTAATGATGAATTTCCGACTCCGCCTCAAGAAAATCTACAAGAAGGGCCAAACTAGGATCAAGTTCGACATTGAAAAACTGAAGGACCCAATGGTAGCAGAGGAATTCCAAGCAATGCTAGGAGGGAAATTTGCTCCACTCACCTTGCTAGATGCGGACGATACTGACATGGACACTTTGATTGACAACTTCAACAAAGCGGTGGCGGAAATAGCCAGCGAGATCCTTGGCAAACACCGACCAGTCAAGCAACCATGGGTTACAGCTGACATCCTCAATCTCTGTGACAAGCGAAGGGAGCTGAAGAAGACAAAGTTTGAGACAGAAGGGGCAAAACAGTACAGAACGGTCAACCGAGAAGTCAATAAAGGTATGAAGAAGGCAAAAGAGAGCTGGATTGAGCAACAGTGCCAAGGGATCGAAGAGAACCTTCGGCAGAACAACAGTAAGAAAGCCTACAAGCTTGTAAAAGACCTGACTTCCACAAAGCAAGGACGAACCACCACCATACAAGACAACGGTGGAAAATGCCTTACTGAAGAGAGGGACATCCTGAAAAGGTGGACTGAGTACTGTTCAGACCTGTATAACCATACAGCCTCAGGTGACCCAGAGGTCCTGAACGTTCCTCCAGCAAATGACACCGAAAACTATCCCATTCTTCGGGCAGAGGTCAAACTCACTGAAGAAGGGGAAGTCCGCAGGAGTTGACAACATCAACATCTCAGCAGAGCTTGTCCAAGCAGGAGGAGATACCATGGTCGACATCCTTCTAACTATCTGCAACAAGATCTGGCAGACAGAAGAGTGGCCTGCACCTTGGACCCAGTCAATGGTCATCACACTTCCCAAGAAAGGCAACCTTCAGCAGTGCTCTAATTACCGGACGATCAGCCTCATCTGTCACCCAAGCAAAATGCTGAAGATCTTACTAAACAGACTGAACCCACAAGCAGACAAGATCATTGCTTAGGAACAGACAGGCTTCAGACCAAAACGTAGCACTACAGAGCAGATCCTTAACCTTGGGATAATTTGTGAAAAATACCTTCAACATCAACAAGACCTCTACCATGTATTTGTGGACTTCAAAAAGGCGTTTGACAGAGTCTGGCATGCAGCCCTGTGGTCTACCATGAGGATGTACAATATCAACACCAACCTGACCAGAGCCATTGAGAACCTCTATAACAAGGCCTCCAGTGCAGTCTACCTCAACGGCAGCTTAGGGGAATGGTTCAAAACAACAGTCGGGGTTAGACAAGGTTGCTTGCTCTCACCTACTCTATTCAACATCTATTTGGAGAGAATAATGACTGACGCTCAAGGATCGGTCAGCATCGGAGGCAGAATAATCACCAATCTGCGTTTCGCCGATGATATTGATGAACTAGCCGGGTCAGAGGGAGAATTAGCAAAGCTCGTCGAACGTCTGAACAGGACCTCTATAGCCTACGGCATGGAGATGAGTGCAGGGAAAACTAAACTGATGACCAACAACACCAACGGAATCAGCACTGACATCAAAGCCAACGGCGAGAAGCTGGAAACAGTCAAAAGCTTCAAGTACCTAGGGTCAATCATCACAGACCAGGGTTCCAAACCTGAAATTGTATCCAGGATCGCACAGACAGTAGCATCTCTGACTAAACTGAAGGTCATCTGGAGTGATAAAAACATCTCACTTTAAAGTCAGAGATCAGACTGATGCACTCCTTGGTTACCACGATATTCCTATATGCGTGCGAATCTTGGACCCTAACAGCGGACTTAGAAAGGAGAATCCAGGCTGCTGAGATGAGGTGCCTTCGCAAACCCTTGGTATTTCCTACAAAGACCACATCACCAACATTGATGTCAGAAAAAGAATTGTTGCAGCATAAAGACCTCCTAACCACAGTGAAAAGACGCAAGCTACAGTGGTATGGACATATGTGTCACGATCAACAGGACTTGTCAAAACGGTATTGCAAGGCTCGGTGCCAGGAGGGCGAAAGAGAGGTCGGCAAAGAAGAAGGTAGGAAGACAACATATCTGAATGGACTGACCTGAAGCTTAGTGATACCTTGAGATTGGCAGAGAACCGACAAGGATGGAGAGAGCTGGTGGTCAGGGCATCTGTGGCGCCCCAACGGTCGACAAGACTACGGGATAGATAGATAGATAGAATTGAGTAACCCTCTATCAAATTGACTTGTGTTTGGGCTTATCTTAAAGACAATTTAATATCTTTAATAATCTTAAGAGAGAAAAAATCTATCACTTTTGCTTTAATAATACAGCTCGTTAAGTATAATTAGTCAGGGGTGGTTGAGGGAGTGGAGGAGGAGGAGGAGATTGCTATGTAATACATGGGTGGAAAATTGTTAAAACTCAAATTGTCCTAACAGGCTAACAGATAAATGGTAGCGGTGTGGTACAGAAGTCCCAAGTATGCAAATGATTCCATTGAATACAATGTCACACACAAAGTATTCAACAACTGACTAAATCTTTTTGTCCTATTTGCATGAATGGATGGTGGACACTATTATCTCAAATTGGCCTTGACCTTCATACATGGGTGGAAATTGTTAAAACTCAAAATGTCCTAACAGGCTAACATGCAAATGGTAGCGGTGTGGTACAGAAGTCCCAAGTATGCAAATGATTCCATTGAATACAATGTCATGCTCTACCACACAAATCATATTTGCATGAATGGATGGGAGCCACTATTATCTCAAATTGGTTTCTTTTGACCTTCATTCAGACCACTAGCCAAAGTAATTAATTGTCATGATTATATGCAACGCATATTATTATGCCCACTATTGCAGGTTGAGTTATGTAGTGGATGAGATATGACAACATAATACTCACGTCAGTGGTGGATACGGGGGAGGGGGGGGGGGGCTGTAAATTTTTACAATATACCTTTTTTGTATACCCCTTTTCCTTTTTCAGAGGCGTACCTATGGGGTTCTGGGCAGTGGCCAATGCCCGTCGGTACATTTGCGAGTTCTACCATTCTATTTTTGGTGGTTTTGTGGACAACCACCTCGCCCCATCAGAATTTCACGAGCTGGCGGCAAAATTATTTGGGCACCATTTACGACCGCCCCCCCCCCCCCCTTTTTTTCTGAAGACATCGTTTTGAGGAAATAGGAAATGTGACTCTTTTGGGAAAAGTAAACCTGATATCGAAAATGTAAAACGTTCTATTGGTAGCCAAGCGTTTTCTCTTTTCATAATCGTTTCAACTTTTTGAAACGTCTAATTATGTGTGAAGTTATGTAAACAAAAGTAATCTAATTAATTAGGGGGACTTACTTCTTTTGACCCCTTTACCAGTATTTTGTATTCCCGTTAGGAAGGCTATTTTGATAAGAGTAATCAATTTTATGTTTCAGTTTACATCTGTTTGTTCGTTAATATCACTATTAACATAATAATTAAATGATTATTCGTTTTTGTTAATGATCTGATAAGCAAAACCACTCCTATTTTCAGAGCCCTGCGTAGACCCACTTGGTATGAAAGACGGTTCAATACTCGATAGTCAGATCACGGCTTCCAGTGAGCTTGATGCAAATAGTAAAGCAATTAACGCCAGATTAGATCGACCTAACATGGGTGTTATCAAAGGAGCATGGCGTGCTGGTACCAGCGACGCCAACCAATGGATACAGGTGGATTTCGGTACCTGGAGATCTGTCACTGGGATTGTATTACAAGGCAGATATGAATTGAATGAGTGGGTCAAAAAATACAAGGTTCAGTACAGCAACGATGGTAGTACTATGCAGTATGTGAAAGATAGCAGCAATGCAGAAATTGTAAGTGACATTACAATTGGTATTATATTATTTGTACCGTTACACAGTATAGCTAAACGATTCGTTATCTGACCAACCTAATTTGTTGTAATATTTTTTAAATATTCTTTCAAAATATATATTCCCGTGAATTGTGTTGTTTAATACCGGTAGGTCTTCAATGGAAACTCGGACAGATTTACACACGTTAGAAGTACATTTGACTCTGCGATAACTTTGGTAACGATCAGAATACGTCCAACAGAATGGAATGCGATCATTGCCCTACGTTTTGAATTACTTGGATGTAAAGGTGTGTTGCAATAAATAAAAAGGCAAATGAACTGCATGTGTAGTTTCCAATTAAAGCTATCATCTTTTGGACAAGCCTCTAATTAATTACACCGTGCTGATTATTGATGATAATTTGTTTAGGCGACCCCCCTGTTTTACGGGCGGACAGACCTATGAAGTCAAACAAATATTTCGAAGAAAAAATATATATTTCGATATATTTCCGGCCAAAACCGGGTTGATTTTACACGACGATTTGAGAAAAAGTATTTAATTTTGTTTTTCTTAATTCTTGAAAAACGCAAAAGTGGGTCGCCGGGCCCGTAAAATATGGGTTATCCTCGCCAATGATGGTCTACTACTTGTAATAATTTGTTTTGTATATACGCATATGGCAGTTTTTATTAAATCATTTTAATTTATATTGTAAGTTACATATTATGTATTCCCATTAGAAAGGTTATTATGATAAGAGTAGTCAATTTTATGTTTCAGTTTATATGTGTTTCTTGGTTAATATTACCAATAACATACTCAAATGATTATTCGTTTTTGTCAATGATCTGATAAGGGAACAGTTCTATTTGTACGCGATAAATTTATCGCGACTGTATCGGGGCCTGATATGTTTTGGACCCGATGTTTTTCAAGTTGATACGCGATAAAATAGTCATCAGGCCCCGATAAAATAGACATCGGGGCCCGATACGAGGCCACTGCCATACCCTGGGGTATGTTTAGCAAATAGAGCGGGACATTGTTTAGCAAATACACGAGGATAATACAATTTACGTTAAACATCCATAATCAATAACATTATCTCTAAAAACATGAAATGCTGAATTTGTACCTTACAACTAGAATAAATAACCCGAAGCTCTATTTACATACCGACCACTTATCTTTCGTTATATTTAAACAAGCGGTAATACGCTACTCGATAAATAATCCTTTGCTACTCGCAACTGTACGCGCTAAAAATCTCATCGGGGCCTGATAAAAAACTCATCGGGGCCCGGAACATTCTCGCAATTTTTATCGCGTACAAATGGAACTGCTCCCTAAGCAAAACCACTCCTATTTTCAGAGCCCTGCGTAGACCCACTTGGTATGAGAGACGGTACAATACTCGATAGTCAGATCACAGCTTCCAGTGAGGATGATGCAACTAGTCCAGCAATTAACGCCAGATTAGATCTACCTACAATTGGTGCTATCAAAGGAGCATGGCGTGCTGGTACCATTAACATCGACCAATGGATACAGGTGGATTTCGGTACCGTGAGATATGTTACTGGGGTTGTATTGCAAGGAAGAAATGCCTGGAGTGAATGGGTCACAAAATACAAGGTTCAGTATAGCAGCGATGGTATTACTATGCAGTATGTGAAAGATTACAACAATGCAGATATGGTAAGCACTATACAATGTGTATCATATTTGTACAGTTATGTTATACAGTTAAAGGTCCAGCGACGTGCTCATGAAACTTATTTTTAAAAGTTATACAATATATTAGTTAAAACATTTCACATGTTATTTTTTATAAAATGTGAATAAATATATTTTTAAAAAGATAAAATACGCTCGGTCGTATACCAAATCCAAGCCCTTCGCCAGAAACGCAATGAACCATGAAGTTGTTTGGGCGACTTTGCTGGTGACGTCACTCCGGGAGGAACTGAAGTGTTAATACGGTCAGATTCCCGGACTGACGTCACAGTTTCCGTGTTGTCTAAGAGGAGAATTTGTAGTAAGCAAACAATGCACCACGGTCTAAAAATAAGGCCTCAAAATAACGTGTATCAAGTTGTACAGGTTCTCTTACAAACAGTATCATGACCTCGATCTATTCATTCACCTAATGCGATAATACGGCTAATCCACTTGAATGTATTATTTTTGAATGCACACAGCACACTTATCAAACTGCTTTATACATTTCACGGACATAAATTATGCTAATGAGCTAATTCGTGAAGGGCGCCGCTCATTAAATGACGTCACTCACATCATCGATATTTTCGTAACGCCAAAATTGTATGGTTGAAATTCTAGGTCGAGTAAAATGATGTGCTTATTTGCTGTCTGTGAGCTTTTGTGAATTTTTTCCCGTATTGGAGTATTTTTTTTATTGAAAATAGACAGTTCAAATTAAACGTTGGTTCCAAGTTCAACTGACAGCGCATGTATTTAAGTAGACAGCAACTACAATATGCAGGCAACATTTGAGAAAAACGATGCCCGGCTTTGCAAGGGAGTGTACGGGGAAGTGTACGGGTGAACATGACAAACCAAAAAAGCCTAGTAAGTAACCGCCTCCGTGGCGCAATTGGTAAGCGCGTTCGGCTGTTAACCGAAAGGTTGGTGGTTCGAGGCCAGCCGGGGGCGTTGTTTCTTTTTGCATTTAATGCAGATCGACAAATCACAGTAAAAATATAATATTGACAAAATCACAGACCACTTACACAAAAATCGCATCTGCGCATGCTCCTGTCGTGATCGAAATCCAACACACAAGCAATGGGCGAGTTTTATAAGTGCAGCATGGATACACATGTTTAAAGTTCGCGCGGTCATTCAATTGTTCAGCAAGGCATGATGATGGGAAAGGGCTAATATTGTAAAGAGTGTGTGAAGACATATTAGACCCTAGGTTTGTCACAATGTTACAGTGCATTGTTGGCTAACTATGATTTCTCCTCTGTGTTGCCTAGTAGAGCGGGTTTTTCAAAATACGAAGATCGTTTTAACACTGATTTTGGGCGCATTTATGGTTTTTGTAAATTTCTTCTTTCCCTTTAATGGATCGCTCATAAAATGATTATTTTCGAAATCCTTGTGATTTTGTCTTTATTTTGATATGTAATAAATGATGCATTTCGGTGGACCTTTAAGCTCAGTTAAGGCAACAACAACAAAAAATTCTCTGAAACCCGCATGCATATAGACTATAGAACCAGGGCTGCTAACTACTCTGGTAAGTGATTCTTGTTGTCCATCTCTGGGCAGAACATGAAATTAGTACCAAAGGATGGCAAATACATCCCTAAAGACAAATTCACCTTATGCACGTTAATGCGTAATTCCATCTTAAAGTTTGACTGAAAACCCTGTATGATTGAATGGGGAATGTCTTAAGTCTGCCAAAAGAGGGCAGTATTTTCTTAATTGCATATAGTAGTTTTGGTATACTAAAATGAGTAACTCTACATGGATATGCAATGAGTTTGAACAAACATATAATGTATTATTAAAATTATCACTATTTCAATATTATTTTATGATGTTTTTAATAAAACATCATTATTTTAGGTCTATATAGACTTTATAATTATAGATTAACATTTATAGAACCAACAACAGCATATTCCATAAAATATGATTATAGAAATGTCATTCAAAGTTACCATTATGCAATGGGAACTGACCAATTTATCAACTTTGAACAAAAAGGTATACCAATAGAGTGGCATGACTAGAGGGGGGGCACTGTCGGTACATTTTACAAGAGGAATCATGGAAATACAACGGTGAAATGTATGGAGAAAAATCGCACGTTACATGCTCAGGTGTGCCCAAAATGGAATATATTTTGGTAGAAGCTTTTTTAAAGCCGAAATGTAGTACCTCCATTCATAGCAAAAATAAGTGTAAAATCGCAAATTGAGCGTTATGCACACATTTTTGGTCGGAATAATATTGTCGGTTCACTTTCATCCCCCCCCCCCCCCCCCCCCCCCCCCCCCCCCCCCCCCCCCCGCCCATATGAAAAACCTAGCTACACCACTGAGTAATAAAGTGCTCAACAAAAGAAAGTCATACACTTTGTTTAGGTCCTTTAAAGTAACTTCCGATTATTTTTTGGCCAAACAGACTAGATAGACATTTGAGCACTTTAGTTAAACAAGTAATCGAGTTATCTGTGCGATCTCTTAACAAAAGAAAATAGCTGAGAATCAACTTCTTGATCATGGTATCGAGTTGAATTTCACTTTATTTCTATACTTTTGCCAGTGTATATTTTGCTCCTTTTGAAATAAGTTATCCTTAAGAGTAAGACCATTGACGCATAGGCATATACCTCACAGGCCTTGTATTGGGGTATGCATTGCATATAATAATGGTAATCGTAGAACTGTCACTCTGTGGAGTCAATTCAATTTAGACCGATTGAAAGATGATGAACTTCATTATTTACTATTTAAAGTAAGTAAAATATGTAAATGCAAAATATATTTACATATTGTTGTTGTTGTGTGAATATATTAATTTGAAACAGGTTTCTATTAGTATAGTAATATTACCGATATGACCGATGTTAGGCCTATATCAGTAGGAGCCCCAGGCCTCAAATTTAGGAGTTGACCCCTGACCTCCGAACATACTCCTAAATTTACATTTTTATAACAGATACATATCTTATCTACAAGAATAAAGAGTCCTGCTCTAAAGATTCTCTTGCGAAATTATGCTATGGCGATAATCATATTCCCCATGTATTCACATAGCAGAAATGAAATAATAGAACCTCTCCTCTCGTAAGGGTTTGAGTAGTTTATTGACCCTAACACTCAAAGGGAATCTAAAAACTACATAAAATCATGTTATGAATTTAAATGAATTTAAAAAGAGAACTGCTTAACACATTTTATTAGCTTTTTCAATTTTGATGTCATTGATATCAGTCCAAAATTGTATGGAACATATGAAAAAGTTAGAAAAATACTTTTCTGACTTTCCCTGTGTTCTATTTAGCTATGTTACCTGTAACATTGACATCATAACTATATATAACAATCTCAACTTGTGAAGCAGTTCTTCCCCATAGGTATGATGTATAGTTATACATACGTTAACATTTATTTCAACTTTTTATGGCGATAAACTACCCCTACCCCTAACACACGAGTTGTTTTATGTCATTTTGTCTACACGTGAATATATAAGGGAATACAGGTATTGCCAATAACATGAATTCGCAAGAGTATCATAAAAGCAGGACAAATTATCCTTGAGGACAAGATATGAATCTATCATAAAAGTATTCCTTTTGGAGTATGTTCGAAGGTCAAGGGTCCAACCATTTCATTTAAAGCCAAATTTAGAGCTCTGGGGTTCCTACTATATATACATGTACATGTATGGAGAAGTTGTTACCGTGGTTACGGAGAAGGAGAGATATTTTAAAACTAAGAAAAATATTCATGTAAAATGAAAATAAAGTTATTGGTTAAATGAGAAACAATAGGCTACCGGAAAATCTAAGTTGCAATAGACATAGAAACCAATATCCCGACAATGTGTTGTGTTACAGTTGTAAGCTATTATACACACTAGCGGAACGCCCGTCCTTCGGACGGGCTCTCCCGCTAGGGAGTAGGGCTTACCAGATAGAACATATACAAATGAAACAACACATAAAGTGTTGGCAAATTTATAACGAAAAAAACACATAGGAATAGAACAATATTTAAAACATATTTGTTTTAATTCAAAAGTTTTCAAATTTCAATTAAAAGACCCCCCGCCCGCCCACGCCCCGTGGCATATTTTAACTCCAAGGCCTAAACCTTAACCATCTCCCGTACCAACCGTCACCATCCCGCCCCCGCCCGCCCCATGGCATATCCGTTACGCAATTTAGCATCACATTTCTTCATTAACCCCTGCTTCCCAAACCACATCACATCATTACACACAACCCCCATTCGTCACCGCCCCGCCCCGCCCCGCCCCGTGGCATATCTCAACCCCCAAGGCCTAAAGTTCCCCGCCCGCGGCTTATCTCAACGCCAAGGTCACGCCCACCTTAACCATGACCCGTAGCGCGGCGTATTTCTCCAATATTTGTCCGCCCGCGTGTCACATACAGTATCAAATCCCACATCTGACACCATGTTACGTAATTTAGATACCCCATTTCATGTTTTGTTCTATCAGAAACCACATTATTTCGTTACCTTATGACCCGCCGACGTTACCCCCCCCCCCCCCCCCCTGGGGCGCCCGCACCCGCCCCGTGGCTTATCTCAACCCCAAGGCCTAAACTGTAACCAACTCCCGTGTGGCTCAGCGTATTTCTCTAATATTTGCCTGCCCGCGTGTGTAGGGGTGCGTGGGTGTAGTGCGTGGGCGCGTTTATTTTGCATGGCGCACTGCGCCGCTTTATGTGCTACGCGCGCCGACTGCATGGTTACAGTGTACGCAGGAGAAAAACAAACATGGCCCGTAGAAATAGTCTTAAAAGCCGGGCTGAAAAGGCTTTGGATTTCCCGCTTTTGCTCATATCTTGGTCAATTCTGTACGGTTTTCAGCCATTTATAGCCTATAACACTCACATTATAATCATCTTTTATCAGTGCAACGTTCACGGCGTTTAGTTACATACCGAGAGAGCCTTTTATGGATACATACATACATACATACATACATACGGCTAATTATAGTAAGACTAGCGGGACGCCCGCTAGGGAGTAGGGCCTACCAGATAGAACACCTACAGGCTACAAATGAAACAACACAAAATGTTGGAAAATCTATAACGAAACACATAGGAATAGAACAATATATAAAATATTTTTGTTTTAATTCAAAGACCCCCCGCCCGCCCACGCCCCGTGGCATATTTTAACTCCAAGGCCTAAACCTTAACCATCTCCCGTACCCCAACCGTCACCATCCCGCCCCCGCCCGTCCCGCCCGCCCCCGCCCCGTGGCATATCCGTTACGCAATTTAGCATCACATTTCTTCATTAACCCCCTGTCTCCCAAACCACATTACATCATTACACACAACCACCATTCGTCACCGCCCCCGCCCGCCCCGTGGCATATCTCAACCCCAAAGGCCTAAAGTTCCCCGCCCCGTGGCTTATCTCAACGCCAAGGCCTCACTTTAACCATCTCCCGTAGCGCGGCGTATTATTCCAATATTTGTCCACCCGCGTGTCACATACAGTATCAAATCCCACATCTGACACCATGTTATGTAATTTAGATTCACCATATCATGTTTTGTTTTATCAGAAACCACATTATTTCGTTACCTTATGACCCGCTGCCCCCCCCCCCCCCGCCCGCCCGCCCAGCCGTTCCCGCCCGCTCCCGTCTCCGCCCCCGCCCCGTGTCTCAACCCCAAGGCCTAAACCATAACCAACCCCGTGTGACGCAGCGTATTTCTCCAAGTGCCCGCCCGCGTGTGTAGGGGTGCGTGCGTGTGCGCGTTTATTTTGCATGGCGCACTGCGACGCGTTATGTGCTCCGCGCGCCGACTGCATGGTTACAGTGTACGCAGAGAAAAACAAACATGGCCCGTCGAAATAGTCTCAAAAGCCGGGCTGAAAAGGCCCTAAATTGCCATCATTTTGCTCATATCTCGGTCAATTTTGTACGGTTTTCAGCCATTTATAGCTTATAACACTCACATTATAATCGTCTTTTATCAGTGCAACGTTCACGGCGTTTAGTTACAAATTGAGAAAGCCTTTTATGGATACATACATACATACATACATACATAGTCACAACATACGGCAAATTATAGTATGATACCATATAGTTGGCTTTTAATGTTGCCTCTTAACACAATTAAAATTGTATTTTAGGTATGAAACTATTATATTTTATCAAAAGTCTTATAAAGTAATATATAACACATGATTCTATTGAAATCTGTGCTCTAAAACTTATTATTTATCCATTTAAAATCATGGTACTGGCATACTAAAAGTATAACAGTCAATTAAGAAAATAGCGCCCTCTGGTGGTAGACTTGGGACATTCCCCATTCAATTGAATACACAGGGATTTCAGTCAAACTTTGGGATGGAATTACTCATTCATGTGCAACCTGCGAACGTGGGATGATAAGGTGAATTTGTCTTTAGGGATGCATTTGCCATAATTTGGTACTAATTTCATGTTCTGCCCAGAGATGGATAACAAGAGTGAAAGATACAGAGCATCATCATATCCGGGCATCCTATAGCCTATACGCATACATTTGGAAACCAGCAAATTCATCGCAAAGCTCGTCACCGACAAGCGTATGGTCTTTTGCACCGTAAAAAAATGCATACCTCTGAGCCAATTTTTGTATTGGCCTAAGCTAATGATACACGATATTTATACAACCTAATGGACGATTGCACAAGTGGCGAGTAATAGCGAGTACATCAAAATGGTAAGAGCATCAAACCGGAATAAACTACCAGACTAGTAAAATGTACGTACGCTAAATATTACACCTTCCCGGACCCAAGAGTTAGTTGAAGCATAACTTTTAGGGTCCACGTTTGCGATGTTAACAGTAAACTCGCCCCCTCCCCCCCCCCCCCCCCCCCCCCCCCCCCCCCCCCCCCCCTCATCGATGCTCTCCATGATATGAAAGTCAAAAATTATAAAATTTGACTAAATTGTGAATTCATTTCAAGTATTATTATGTTGCTTATGGTCGTGTTTTTTATACTGGGTACCCAAAAAAGGTGGATTTGTTACATTTGCACTACATATTATTACTTTGCATGCATATATTTTGGCTATTCTTTATCACACATACTCAAATTTGGTCTTATTTTGATGAGAAAGTATTTGGCCTTTATTTTAAAAAGAAAAATATGAACTACCATGGTTCTGTTAATTACAATAGTTAAACCTAATTAGTCAGGGGTGGAAGAGTATGCGGAGGAGGAGTATGCGGAGGAGGAGTGCATAGTTGAACAAGTATCATGTAGTATGGTGCAATATACATTGGGCAAACATAAAATGCACTGGTTTCACTCTTGGTACAATTCTATATTGAAAACATAACATTATTGAAGCATATTTGAATTAAAAATATAATTAGTTAATTAAGGAATCATTAATTAGCATTAAGAAGCTCACAAAATTGTTAAGAAACGTAAGTTGGTCGCAGTTTGCGAATGTATGCAAACATTTGCCTGTACCAACCTGTCCATTTTAAAAGTATAGAAAGGTTGAGGTACCCTTTTGAATAACTAAATTTAACTATTTAATTAAAAATTAAAAGAAGATACGTAATTAACCTCATGTATTCTGTATTGTCTGGATGTTAATTAGCACATTTTGTTAAATGCGTTTGTGTGGTGTTATTACTTGTTTTTAACTGTGTTATCAAATAAGCAAAAAAACTGCTGGTTTTCATCAAGCTTGTAAACTCAGGAGAATTATTTATTTCTTAGGAATGCAACTGACCTGACCTAGTATAGGATGACCAGCATTTAAGCAGTTTGCCAATCAACATTGGATCACCCTATATGTTGAATACAACTTAAAACGAAAACATTTTATAATTCAATCTTAAATCAGACTCTTGAAATATGAATACTGGGTTCAAACATTATGGAAATTAAATTAACCTAATTTGTTCATTTGAATGTGCTTTGCACATCATGAAGGTGCAAGAAGGATGAACGCAATTAATTGTATGCCACTAAACATGTGCCATTGGGAAAATTTGAGTCACCCTGTAGTTAAAGGGCCCCTTTTATTGAACATTATTTGAAACTCATACCACTTTAAGCATTTGCCACTTCAAATTGGAATGTAAAGTCATGTTTCAGATGCAAATTTAAATTCATTCAAATTAATAATTTATGGATAATCATGTATACCTAAATTAATGTTTTAAACACCCTATGTTTAAAATAAACAACTTTGCATAAGAAAAGGGTGACTTTCAAAATCAAGCAATGTTCATGTACATGTAATTGATGCATTTTTATTCGAAATCTACTTGAATTTGGTTAAAATACTAGTCTTTGTATGTATGTAGTAATATAAGCATTTTTCCGGAACTAAATAAATAAATTTTTAGACTGTAGAATTTCAGATTCATAATGAAATTTAATTTGCATATGTCTGGATGGGTATTTTATTAAACTACTTTAAATCTGTACTGAACTTTTCTCTCATCACTTCATATACATAGTGGAAGTAATTATTGAAACCCTTCTTTTTTAGAAGATTTTGCTTGTTACACCCTGTACAGTGTACAACTTCCTGCCACCCTGTATAATCAACTTGATTGTATGCTATTTGCATCCGTTACAGTATATACTTTCAGAATATGTATACTTTTACCAACTTTAAATGTAAACTTTTTCAGATATAATGCATTAACTTAAAAGGAACCTAATTTATGGAAAAAGAGACATGTAACACAAATTGTACCCAGTATAAAAAGCATGACCTTATGTACATCAATTTCGAGATGGCGGACAATATGACCGGCAAAAGTGGTCAAATTCGGAAAATCCATGTAGGCTAACATATAAAATAAAATCACATATACAATGACTAGATATTGCGAATTCATCCCCAGCATTCTTATGTGGCTAATGTATATACATCAACTTCAAGATGGCATACAAAATGTCCTTTCAAAATACACATTCCACTGAATTGTATTGTTTTAATATCGGTAGGTCTTCAATGGCAACTCGGACAGAGATACACACGTTACAAGTCTATTTGACTATGCGATAAGTGTGGTATACATCAGAATACGCCCAACAGAATGGCAGACTTTCATTAGCTTGCGTTTTGAATTGCTTGGATGTATAGGTATGTTACGATAATTGATAAAGTCCAGTACGAGATCAAGTATTTTCATTAGATACACACTATAGATGTGATGACAGGTGACGTCACACCGGGCCAAACGTGCCATTGTTCTTTGCCCGGCAGTTTGCGCACGCATCCTGTTTTGTGTTAAGACCCGTGTTTTTAAAACTCGCGCCAAAGCATTATAAAGGGCAATATGGCATAGCGGACAGTGCTGTGGTCAATGCTGTTCCCTTAAGCGTGTATCGACAGTCCAGCCCGGCAGTCCAGTCTCTCGTGTCCAATACATTTACTCGATTAAATTTTCTCCGTATTATACAAATACTACATGGTAGAGGGGAAATAGAGCAAACTATTTTCCCGAGGTACTGGCTTACGGGCCTATCACCCCGAACCAACCCGAAGGGTGAGGGGTGATAGGCTCGTAGCCAGTACCGAGGGAAAATAGTGAGCCCTATTGCCCCGATCATACTGTGTAGTATTTGTTTTATTACACCTCACTGTGACTCTGGGGATGAGGTTGTAGGGAAATAGTCGAAACTATTTCCCTATAGTACTTGTGAAAGGAATTGACCAATGAATTGGCATGATTAGTTCATGAATATTTATGAGGTGTAATAAACCTGACTACCTACCAACCAACCAACCAACCATCAATTAAAGTTTCTCTGATCATTTCCTTCCCTTCTTATTTATTTGCAAGGTGCACAGTGCGGAGATGATTTAACTACCGAATCAGGGACACTAACTAGCCCTAATTACCCGTCTCTATATCCAAACAAAGCAGAATGCTTGTATAAAATAGACCTCAGTGGATTGGCGGGAAGTGGAATAACGCCCAAAGTTATGATACAATTCAATGATTTAATGACCGCTACCTCAGATGCCCTTCATTATGGTATTGGAGGTTTAGTTTTGGGTGTTTTTGAAGGAAGTACTATACCAGATGACTTCGAGATCGAGAGCGATGCATTTTGGTTTGCCTTTTTATCTGATCTGAGTGATCAGGAAAAAGGCTTCAGTTTGACATGGTATATAATAAAGAGTAAGTAAACTTCGAGCAATTAATGTGTTCTGTCTTAAATATCCAAAAGCGCGCCAAATAAGGCACACTTATCCAACCTTTGATTAGTCATTCATATTTAAATATATGTGACAATATCATTCATAAAGACAATTAACTTTCGTTCAAGCCCAATGCTTTTGTCTCTTGTAAAGAAAAGGAGTTGTCACTACCATTCAATGAATGCAAGTCACGTATTGTTAGTTCTGTGCTATCATCGATGAATACGGCCTCATACCACCAAGTAGTGATATATTACTCTAGTAATACGGGAAAATCACCAATCACAATTCAGCATTCATGTCTACTAAATGATACAGATGGAAACACCCTGTCTTGCCACACGAAGTCAGCACGTATATTATACAATATACACTGCAAAAAGGTTGCTTAAATATTTACTCAACATTTTACACAACGTTGTTGAAGTATGCAACCGCTTAAACAGTTGCGTACAATTTACCCGACACCGTTGGATAACATGTTTTCACCAACAGTTGAACAATTCCAGTTACTCAGCAGTTGCACAATTTTAATTACACAACAGTTGGGTATTATTAATTAACCATTTGTTGGGCATTTTGTGACTGTTGCTTAAGTTGTGAATTGTTTTCATTATATATTAAGCATTTTTGTATAGCAACGGTTGCTTAATTTATCAAATATAGCCATATGTTGGGTATTTTATTTGTGTCAAGTTTTTATCATATATTGAGCATTTTCGTATAGCAACACGCGGTAGGCAAATATGTGAATTCTGGGCGATGCAGCAGAGCTACATACATCACTTCCTTCCGGAGTGAACCGGTAACTTGTAATGGGAATTCTAGGCGATGCAGCAGAGCTACATACACTATTCCCGTTCGGTAGTAATTTATTTTAACACGTTATTAAACTATAGGCTTATATACATAATATCTGCCATCTCTTATCAATGGTGTTATTACTGTGAACGTTTGCCAAACGTAGTCTTGCTATCTGGGTATGAAGGTATAAATAGTCCATTATATAATACATACACATATTTATGTGATTCTTTTGGTGCAAAATAGATCACATGACATGAACTATTCAGTATATGTCCATGTCGTGTATTTTAAAAAAAATCGACCATTCAATATTCATCGCTAGTGACGTCGCTATAACACCGTTGAAATGATATTCATAAACAAATATATGTCAAACAAGGATAATCTTAAACTATTTGTCAGTGTATTCCGTTTTGGATGCCAAGACAGAATAAATCTAATTGTGGTCCTGCGCTGCAAAAAGGTTGCTTAAATATTTACTCAACATTTTACACAACGTTGTTCAAGTATGCAACCGCTCAACTGTTAAGTAAAACCGTTGGATAACATGTTTTCACCAACAGTTGAACAATTCTAGTTACTCAAAAGTTAGGCAATTATATTCACTCAACAGTTGTTCAAGTATGCAACAGCTCACGAAATTGGCTTTTTTGGACAACAGTTGCCTAAAATTCACATGTGCGTAACTTGCATCAACTGTTGCGTGATTGTCCTCAATGCTCATGCAACAGTTGCCAAAGTGGAATATTTTTACGCAACATATTTTAGCAACAGAAACAGTTTCCACCAACATTTTAAGGACATTGTTTTCGACGAATTGCTCAACGCTGGGGATTTTTTACTTTTATACAACGCCTAACTTTCTACATATATTAAATGAATTTTAATCAACACGTCAACCAACGGATGATAAAAGTACTTTTAGCAACGTTTTTTAAGTAACCTTTTTGCAGTGTACATTGAACCATAAGATTGGTGTCTGTAGAAAGCGTGTTTATCCTATATACGAGCGTATAGTTCATATTTCGGGGGAAATTAAAGTATAATCGATTGGAAAATATGCAAAATGTTACTGGTTTTGTAAGCTGGCCGGTGTTTTTTGCTATTCCAATGGGATTTACACAGTTAAGACATTATTACATCACTGTTACAGTAGCATGTGAGAACGGTCATATCGATTATGGGCGTATGAGAATTCAAGGAAGCTAAATGTTACTATATATTTATACAAAACTTTAGCAGAAGAAGCAATGGATCAGAATCTATAATTTGTGAACCTGTCAATTATTGTCCGATTCTTATACAATTACTCAAGAAACCGGTGTCTTTTCAGAACATTTCACTTGTGCGATATTTTAATCATGCCATGGTAAATTCTCGTAAAGGTATATCATGTGATCTTTTCAGGGAACGCCCTCAACATCGAAAAGAAAATTGAAAGCAGATTTTCTTTCAAATTTACGTTTCTGATCATAAATCGTACATACATTCCAAGTTACGGGCGATACGATTCTTAATTACTTCAAAATCATGGTTTTAGAGTGAAAATAAACTGTCGGGTTACATGACAGTTTATATTTTCACTCTAAATTCACTCTAAAATCATAAATAGAGGACGCTCTCTGGAAAAGATCACATAATATGCCTTTAACTATCAAATTATGCAACATGATTGTTTAAAAACACTTTTGTGTGAATATACATCATTTGCTATCCCAGTATCACAATAAATTACAGATAACATGAATTGGTAATGGAAATGAGAATTCAATCCATTTTATATATCAAACCCATATAATAAACCCATGTCCTGCTTAGCCTCTTTTGTAACGCGGTTTTCTAAAGGGGTGGGGTTACCGCCCCATAATTGAACCAGAAAGAGATACAGAGTGTGCTTACAATGGTATAGCTAGAGGTCTCTTCTCCATACATACCAAAACAAATACAAAGGGCCGTTTCAACCCGCGCATTTTTGTTGTTGTAATTAACATTACTGAACATGAATGTCACGGTTGAAGTTAATAATACTCATAACGAAAAGAAAATGAGATGTGGGAGTTGCACCCCAACCCTATTCCATAATTTCATATACCCTGTAATGTGTCGCGTCAATCTATTTTTAACTTCGTATTATACTATTGATATTGTAGGTAACGTCAAGCTATCTAGTTTGATTTACGTGACCGATGAAAAATCAGAGAAGTTAACATACCATATCGTAAGAGAAGGGCGGCTCTACAGTGGGGAGTATGTTAGTGAGTAAAGTTTTCAAACTAATACTGAATATTTGTATATCTACGAAATTCATGATCAAATCGTGATAAAACATTGTACCGTAGTGTGATCATAATGTTGGATTCCTGTAAACACGAGAGCAAAGGTTTAGTGGAAATCGGCAAACCCAGAGCTATACGTCACAAGATACGATTTAGGGAAATGACAAACATAATTTATTTTCTCCATTCAATTAGGCCAAAAAAAACAATTGTTTGGTTATCCCCCAGAGCTCTCAGAGAAGAGGGGCGGGCGGGCGGATTTTTTCTTCTTCTTTTTCTTATACCAGCGGAAGCTCAAAGTTCAGCCAACAAGAAGTTGAAATCACTCAGAGAGTCGCAAATTTAATATCCAATGCCATTTAAACTGTTTAAAAAAATCTGACAAAAAAAACCAAATCTGACAAAAAAAAAGAAAATCTGAATATTTTTTTTTTTAATCTGATTTTTAAAAAAAAAAATCGGAGCGGCCCTAAATCTGACGAGCGGGTGGTCGAGGACATCATTACCATTTTTTTGGCCTTATGGTGATCTTGGTGTTTAATCATCAAGTTGTGTAACCAGTGGTCAATCTACTGCACCGCAATCGCGAATTGAATAGGAATCTGTTGAAAACGCATTGATACTGTGGTCAAGTGTAGTCAATTTATGTCTTACCCTAATCGCTCTTTTAACGGATCTGACCATTTGCGAGGAGAGCCTTGAAGCCTTGAACGGGTACCGCATTGAATCAGGGAGTTCTGTACTTTTCAATATGTTCCTGGTACTGAAATTCACTTTAGATAACTATAATTAAAATATTATGGAGGATGGTCCAACATTTCTTAGGGAATGTTCGACACATTGTACTTAAATTTGAAAACACGCAAGCCGATCCATCCATCCATCCATCCATCCATCCATCCATCCATCCATCCATCCATCCATCCATCCATCCATCCATCCATCCATCCATCCATCCATCCATCCATCCATCCATCCATCCATCCATCCATCCATCCATCCATCCATCCATCCATCCATCCATCCATCCATCCATCCATCCATCCATCCATCCGTTGACTGATGATCTCTCATGAATAACAATGACTCCAAATTATTGCAGCTATAAGTACGGAAGATTTGACAGCAGTAGCTGGTGCAGATTACAAACGTGTTACAGATTTAACTGTTCAGTTCGATGATGATGTTACCGAAATGAAAACCGAATCCATCGTCATCTATACCGATTTTGCAGATGAGGGACCAGAGGATTTGAAGATTGTGATTTCTTCATCTAGCCTTGGGACGAGTGTAACAGGGCCAGAGGCCTTAGTAATCATAATGGATTCAGGTGATGCCCAAAGAAGATTATAAAGACACCACCACAATGCATACGTGTCTCCAATTTGTTCCGATTCCTATAGACATTTATGCAAACAATCATGGCTTCATAGCGCGTTCATCGTTGAAGCTCTAAGGTTCTAGTTTACATCAATGAATATTTAGTTATCAATGTTCCTTTTTCTTATTTCTAAAACTAAAGCTCGACAAATGCATCGTGTGAAAAAAAGCTTTAGTTGGCAGGCGTTCGCGCAATGCATTGTGGGAAGATCTTAAAATCTTCTTTGGTAATGATGTTAGTAACACTTTCGACGCGGCTATTCCTTTTACTATATTATACACAACGGAGGTATTGAACCAATACTAGGCATGTTTGTTCTTGTTATAATGCATTTTGCGTGTGGTGATGTTGACATTTTTTAACCTTTGATTAGACCATGAAATTCTCTCTCAATTCTGTGATTAAACGTATAACTGATTTGATTGGTATTTTCCAAAACACTGATTTTGGAATGGGCCAGAATAGGCGTATGAAGATGTTTTTTTCCACATTTTGTGTATCCACATTATATTAGTTTATGTCCCCTTGTTGAATTACAGAACCGAGTGTTTCAACATCTGGAATGTTTACCTTTGATAAGAGTCAATATGATGTCATAGAGGGAGATGACGTCACAATCCAGATTTGCCGTGCCGGAGATTTGGCCAATCCTGCTACAGTTGGTAAGCTTCCTATTGTGGGGAGATTTCAAGAAATTTACCGGGGAAATGTAATGAGAGGAATTTGTTTTCTGGAAGTTTTATAATTAAAAAATATGGAAGCATCTAAGTGCCATCCACTTGGCGACATAGCGCGATAATGCACGCTGACCATGTCGACATAATACTGATATTATGTATTTTTGTCAATATATATTATCTCGCTATGCCGTCAAGTAGGGTGGCACTTAGATGCTTCCGTAACAAGTTATAGGATTAGGCCTACCTACGAGGAGTATCAAAAAGTTCTTGAAATCACCCAGAAGTGAAGGAGCTATATCGATGAAATTTTGTCAGTGTAATCACTGGTCCTTAAAAACATTATGGTACAAAAATGGTCTCATAAGTATGTTTACCTTTTATATATACAGGTAGCGCTAGATGCCAACGCTATGTAAATCAATGACGTCTCCCAACGGTGCTGTGTACATGGTAAACGATAATGGTCCAAAAACTGATCCTTGTGGGTAGCCTTCCAGAGGACTATAAGGTTTAGAAATTTTGTCATTTACAGAGATAAATTGAGACCCACGAGTGAGAAATGACAAATTTAAAAAACAATCTGAGCCTAATATTCTTCCGGAAGACGTCCTACAAGAATCAGTTATTGGATCATTATATTTTACCATGTACACATCACCGTTGGAAGACGTCATATTTGGATAGAGAAAACTTGTAGAATCATCTGAAACCAAAATTTTTTCCCCTTTTCGAGGTCCCTTCATATATAACGGACGTTGAAGGGCTTGGTCATATCACTCACAATGCCATACATTTGTTCAACTTTCAGGACGCTAGCCCGGACACGAGGCGTGCGTCGCTGTAATCACGTGCTGTATCCGAATTCCATGTGTGGAATTTTGCTTGTTAGGGTTTGCACTTACTACATTTTGTTATAAACAACAACAACATTAATAACGTTCATTATATGCTTATATGGGTTATTTCCTTCACTTCATAATCATTATACTACACGTTTATAGAGAACAAGTGCAGGTTTAGATTTCGGAATACCTCCCCCTGTTTGATATCAAAATAATTCTATAAGTATTTTAAAACTATACAAGTAATTATGGCCTTAGCTTTATACTGATAATTATTTTACCGGAGATATACAGCTTTAAAAAGGTTTAGAAACCATGTTCCTGTAGATTTCATTGTATTTTGGAAAACGATTTCACCTCCATTGTATTTAGACCTAACTCTACCCCCCACTTTTTTCAGATTTTTTTCTTCAACGCGGAAAATCGACCAAAATATCCCCCGATCCCCCGGGATTTGATTCAGGGACCTCTCGCACCAGAGGCGAGTGATTCCACACTTCACCACGGCTGTCAAGGCTAGTTTGCGCAGTATATTGCGCAAACTATATGGGCTGGGTCCATTTTTTTCATCAAAAGACTTCCACGCCGGGTCGTACCAACGTGCCCAGTCGTGGTATTTTGGGGTATATGGTAGGGTTAGGGTTAACGTTTTTCCGGGTCTCGTGATACTTCGACTCCGTCAAGGGTCAGTGAGGCACCGGTTTCCAACCAGTTGGCTTTATGACACCTTGGATGTGACCAACTACTGTTGAAACTACAAAATAAATCCAGTAGATTAGATAAACAAAAAATATCATGTTAATACTTATACATACTTTTATGGATAACGTTTTGTTTATTCTTTAGAGTTGCGGACGACTGAAATAGATGCGCAACCACTCGGAGATTTCACTGACATCAACAACAAGCAAATTTATTTTGCCATTGGTAAGACAATGACGTATAATCCTTATGGAAAACGTAGTAATCGTGTTATTGGTATTTTTTTTCTCCTGAAATTGCTTTGATTTTTACGACCGAACCAAAAGTTTTAGAAAATTTAAAATTTGGCAATAGTATATTGGTACGGTAATGTATCACTGAAGACTGAGAACATTCAATACACATACAGATACTTATACCTTTGTTTGCATATTAATACGAAATACAGAGTATTTTAAGTGAGTAAATGTGTACATTAATATGTTTTGAGGTGTCCAAGTGTGGATATTGGATCCAAAACATAATAACGAAAACATTTGGTGATTTACACTCAACATGTATTGGGTTCACACCACTAAACAAATCCCCTATGCTTACTGTGTAAAATGGACCATAATTATACGCCATTTTCTCGCTTATAAAACAACTGGTTGCTTCAACTTTGCATTTTGTGTGAAGATCATGGTCTTGGCTTTCCTCCAAACAGCAAAAAAATATAAGGTCAAGGCAGCATTTTCGAGATATGCACCGTCGAAGATACGCATGTTTGTAGACTGCCCAGGCCTAGCCTAGGTCTAAGCAATTCTAAACAATTATTTGAAGTCTCAATGGCTATACAATCATACAAAATTGGTCAAAAAAAGAAAATTTGCACTGATATTGTTTGATAATCTTCATTTAATAATCATCCTATCAAAAGTTTAACCAACAACACTACTTTTGGAGCATTTTTATATATTTCACTTAGAGGAGGGTCATCCCACCCAATTCAAGAGGCCTTACATGGACTGTTCCATTATGTATTTAGTGGTGTGAATCCTATAGGTCTCGCTATGTGTTTCAAAATATTGGGCTCGACTGCGTAGCTTGACCAATGCATGTGCTCAATCTATCCAATTTTATACCACATTCTGTTTCTACCACATATCGTCAAATGTCCGTGATTTCATATTCATTCACTGATTTGTTTTCTTTCTTTAGGCGCAGATAAATCAGACCCGGTACCTATTAATACAGTTGAAGATACTGATGCAGAGCCAGTGGAATCGTTTAAATTGGCGCTTGTATCCGCTAGTGTAGAAATCAGCACGGCAGCAGTTTGGATCAAAGACGATGATGGTAAAAATAGTGAAAATCAGGATCTTTTAAATAATGAAAATACACGCTACTTGAGCCCAACTTTATTTGCATCGCTTAACATTAATTTGGAACACGCTAGTGCACGTTACTAAACGGCCCTGTCACACTGTTGCGTATAGAGCTAACGTGTGCCCGACGTTTTGGAAACATTTGGAAGTTGTCATTCGTTCGTGACATATTCGGCACACGTTGTATTCCTTTGCGCTTCGCTAGGGGTTCGCAGAGGTACGCTGTGGTTTATGAAATTTGTTGAGCATGTTCACATTTTTGGGAGCGGGTGACAACGTAGCACTACCAAAACCCTATTGTATATTTCACGGACATAAATTATGCTAATGAGCTCATTAAATGACGTCACTCACATCATCGGGTTTTGCCGATGATTGAAATCCGTTGATTGAAATTCTAGGTCGAGTAAAATGATGTTCTTATTTGTTGTCTGTGAGCTTTTCTGATTTTTTTCCCGTATTGGAGTATTTTTTTATTGAAAATAGACAGTTCAAATTAAACGTTGGTTCCAAGTTCAAGTAACAGCACATGTATTAAAGGCGACAGCAAAGGCAATATGCAAGCAACATTTGAGAAAAAACGATGCCCGACTTTGCAAGAAAGTGTACGGGGAAGTGTACGGGTGAACATGACAAACCAAAACAGTCTAGTAATAATCACCTCCGTGGCGCAATTGGTTAGCGCGTTCGGCTGTTAACCGAAAGGTTGGTGGTTCGAGTCCAGCCGGGGGCGTTGTTACTTTTTGCATTTAATGCAGATCTACAAATCACAGTAAAAATATAATATTGACAAAATCACAGACCACTTACACAAAAATCGCACCTGCGCATGCTCCTGTCGCGATCGAAATCTACCACGCAAGCAATGAGAGAGTTTTCATAGTGCGTAGTGATCAATTACGGTATGTATACGCTGAGTGAACGTTTCGCACGTTGGCAGCTGTTCGTCCATATATGGCGCTTAGGGCCCTGTCACGCTGTTGCTAGCGTATTGAGCTAACGCGTGGACGACGTTTTGGAAATTTGGGTGTACGTACGGGTAAAAGTTGTCATTCGTTCGTGACATATTTGGCATACGTTGTATTCGTTAGCGGTTCGCTAGGGGTACTCAGATGTACGCTGGGTTTATGAACATTTGTGAGCATGTTCAAAATGTTGTGTTACGTTTGATGAGAACCAGAGCAAATTGTAATTACAACTTCGGATCAGTATTGGTTATTGACCTGTGAGCAATATTTTTTTCCGTACATGATCCTAGTGAAATTCACTTTATTCAGTTTTAATACGGAATAAATCAAAATTCACTGAATAAAATGATTTATTTAACAAATCAACTGATTTCACTAGGATCATGTGTACGAATAAAATTAAGACCTGTACAGGGTTACAATTTAACACACGCTTCCATTTTGGTCGGACTTATGCATTTTGATAAGACAAGAAGATCACGGCACGACACAAAATCAAGGTGTCCTGGTCTTCGACCAGAGCAAAATCGAGTTGGTGTTACCGTTCCTCTTATATTTTTCCGTCGTTCTAAGGGAGCAGTTCCATTTGTACGCGATAAAAATTGCGAGAATGTTCCGGGCCCCGATGAGTTTTTTATCGCGAACAGTTGCGCGAACAGTTGCGCGAACAGTTGCGAGAAGCAAAGGATTATTTATCGATAGCGTATTACCGCTTGTTTAAATATAACAAAAGATAAGTGGTCGGTATGTAAATAGAGCTTCGGGCTATTTATTCTAGTGTAAGGTACAAATTCAGCATTTCATGTTTTTAGAGATAATGTTATTGATTATGGATGTTTAACGTAAATTGTATTATCCTCGTGTATTTGCTAAACAATGTCCCGCTCTATTTGCTAAACATACCCCAGGGTATGGCAGAGGCCTCGTATCGGGGCCTGATGACTATTTTATCGCGAATCAACTTGAAAAACATCGGGTCCAAAACATATCAGGCCCCGATACAGTCGCGATAAATTTATCGCGTATAAATGGAACTGCTCCCTAAAACGTTCAAATAAATCGTCAAATGAAGAAGGGTATTAAACTACCATCGATCGTGCTTAAAGTAGATTGGACAATATTATTTTGGTAACGATATCCCCTAAGCATAGGAATATTTAGCCTGGTACAAACGTTGGCGCATTTATGGTAGGTAATACTCCTGAACCTTACCTTTGATTCACGGGAGTGGTGGGTGTTTTTTCTCCAACTGAAAGGGTGACCGTTCTGGTTACAGTCAAATGAAAGAACGGATAAATATGGCGCCGCGAGTATCCCAGTAAATGAAACAAGCGGGAAACAAGCCATCCTCTAGAGGTAGAATTTAACTTCCGGTCACCAACTTAATAGTTTTCCTAGTAGCCCGTGGGAAAACTGTACCATGTAGATGTGTTGGTTGGTAAACTGTCATCGCTATTGTCATATTTCTGTTGGCTTTTTGTTTTTCCTTTGTTTGTTTAATTCAGAACCTTGCGCCCAGGGATGCGGAAATGGAGGCTTCTGCATCGAATCTATAAATACTTGCTGGTGTCCATCAGGCTACTCAGGTGACCAATGTCAGACATGTAAGAACTCCTTTCTCTATTTTTTTCATTTATAATGTAATTCCAGGTTCAGGCTGGTGTTGTTATTCTGTTAAACGGTAGGGGTGGGCTCTTGTGTGTATTTTTCGTTCATGTCAGATAACACATCTCTTTGTCACTGTTCTTGATTATGCAAAAGCGAGTCCATAGAGTGTAAAGAAGAAGAGCTAGGATTCCATCTAACAAAAAGAAGAATAGGGCCAATCGTATTAACTGACCTTGACTTTGCTGACAACATTGCATCGTTGCCCGAGGAAGTGTGTCAAGCGCAATCACTACTCTACCGAGTGTAGACTTCAGATTGGGCTTTAAATGAACACTGCAAAGACATAGTATATGTGCCTGAAATCACCACAAATGAAGCCCTTACGCCTTGATAAAGTTAAGGACTTCAAACACCTTAGAGACTGGATGAACAGTACTGAGAAGGATCTAAAAGTTTGAAAATTAAATAATTCAAACTTTGACAATTTAAATTTTAAAAATTACAATTTTGAAAATTACAACTTTGAAAATAACAATTTTGAGAATAAAATAATTGAAAATATGAAAATTTGAAAATTTGAAAATTAACATTTTGGAAATTAAAATTTTAAAAATTGAAAATTTGAAAATTAAAATTTTGAAAATTTGAAATTTTGAAAATTAAAAAGTCGAAAATTAAAATTTCAAAATACATAATTTGGTAATTAAATGTTTGGAAAATGAAAAAATAGAAATTGGAAATTAAAAGAAATTGAAAAAAAAATGAAAAAATAACAAATTTTGAAAATTTAAAAATGTGAAAATTTAAAAAAATAAAATAAAATTAGGTGTTAAATGTGATAGGTGATAGATTTTAAATGTTAGGTGTTAGATGTTGAGTTGGTGATTTTGAGTTGGTGAGGTGTTTTTGTAGCGAGTAGTGGAGTGAGTTTTGGAGTGTGTGTGCTGTGTAGAGGAGAACGGTGTGAGGGTGTGAGCTAACCAATAAAATCTAATGGAAATGAGAGTAAAATATAGTTGCTGTTTGTTATTATACGGGGTCTCATATTGTATAAGCTGTAAGCAGGCTACGAACTGTATTTTAATCTCTAAATCAAAAGTTGTTTTGTATTATTTTCAGCACTATGTGTTCCTTTATGCCAAAATGGAGGATTGTGTGGGAATAGAATATGCTTGTGCCCACCGGGTTTCATTGGAGCTCAGTGCCAATCAGGTGGGTACCGAATTAGACAAAACCGTAACATATAAAGGTTCGTTCACACTAGGCGGTATTTGCCCTGCGATTAGGTGCGACAGCCGAAGTGTACAGCAAACTATCCAATTCATCGCAGGTCACGTTTGAACAACGCATGTCACTGCATGCAATGGCAGCAAGTGCCGCGTGGAAAAGAACAGAACGACAACGTTAACGCAATGCGCCGCGGCCTGCCACAATAGCACTTGAATACTTTTAAATCAATTACGGTGAAGCACCGCAGCGCACGATGAGTAACGTCTATATCATGATAGTGTGAACAGAGCTTAAAACTAAACACAAGCCTATATCTAAACTGCTAAAAAAGTTTGGAATATTTGTTCAAGCACAAGATTTTCAAATATCTCGGGATATGTTCATTTAGTGTAATATATAATTTAAAAGCTGATGTGTTCATCTTTACAATGATATCCAATTTGAAACAATTCCTTGTTCCAGTGCTCAGCCACATACTTAAGAACACGGGGAGGTCGCAATCTCGAAGTGCCAAAATCAACACTATTTTGTGCTTAAAAATCAATAGATCATCACTGTTAGTGGTCAACAGACGACAAAGATGTTCTTTTGAGCACGAAATAGTGTTGATTTTGGCACATTCAGATTGTGACCTCCCCATGTTCTCAAGCAAGTAGCTGAGCACTGGAGCAAGGGATTGCTTCAAATTTGGTATCATTGGAAAGATGAACACATCAGCTTTACATAGATATATAATACTTAATGAACGTATCCCGCAATATTTGAAAATCTTGTGCTTGAAAAAATATTCCAAACTTTTTTTAGTAATTAATATAACATCTACTATAAAAACCACCGTTTTTATTATGTTCTTTAGCGTTTAGTTTGACAGCTAGAGTTCAAACATTTATCATAGAAGGACAATTGGCCATAGTGTCCATTGACGGAGTACCTGCTGTCTTCAATCAAGATCTAAATGTGCCAGGATCTGAAGCACGAGAAGCATTACTTGGATACCTCATGCCGTTGGTATGTGTCTTAGTTTTGATTTTCTCCCAGGGGGGTACTCGCCTAAGACGGTATACGAGAGTGTGCCGCTCTAATGGGTAGCTTTTTGGGCACAAAATCCCTAAACGTGGGGTATGATTTTGTGCTGGAAATCCCTAATAATGGGGTCACTTTTTACAAATGGGTCTATTTTCACGAATTGTTTGTCTATTTTTGCGAAAATTTGCAAAAATTAGGTCTATTTTTCCGATATTTTGCGAAAATTTGGTCTAAAATGAAGCAAACCCCCTAAAAATGGGTACCGATTTTTCCAAAATCACCCCTAAAAATGGGTATGGGTTTTGAATCTCCAGCGGCACACCCCCGACCAAACCAAATCCGAGTACCGCCCCCCCCCCCCCCGGGATTTTCAGAGTAATATACGGATCAGGATAGGCCACAAATCGGGATGTCTTTTATATAAATCGGGACATATCAAGGACCTATTAAATTAAGGAACGGTGTGAGCAAATATGCATGGTACTGGTAGAACTACACTTACGTTTAAGCCTATAATGCTTACTGGAGAATAAAATTAACGGATGGCTCACAGTGCTGAACTGGGTTCAAGGCGACCATGGTAATAGACCCCGCCTCCCGCCAACTATGAAGGACCAACTATAAAACCTAAGACCAACTAAAACCAGTCGTGGCGTCGCCATCAGCATTTATGGGGGACAGGGTCGCAAAACTATTTAATACACGTGTTCTTTGGGAAACTTTGCAGATTTTAGGAGGGGTCAATCAATGGGGTCATGACCTAGTCTTCTTCGTATACCTTTTTCCTCTATCGGGACAACACTCTCTGGCCTGCAACGCTGTGGTGTATGTACCAATAAAGGGTTCACTAATTGTGACCGCTCCTTAGGCCAACATTTGGGATGAATGCATAATGAGCAAATTGTTCGTGTGAGGTTTTGCGGGGGATCGAAATGGACCAATGGCAGATACGTTAAATATAACGTTAACCTATATGAATACGAAATTTTAGATAATTTCAAAATGGCGATTTTCTAGCACTGGATAGCTGTCGTACGGTCGAAAATTGAAGCTTTTAGAATAAGCCTTGACATAAGTCCTCGCCGAAAATATTTTCCTCTGATATAGATACATTTCCGCAAATGTGACTATTTCTTATCTTTCAATATCGCGTAATAGAAAACCCATTATACGTCTGAACGTGGACAGATAATGTGATCGTTTTTTATCGGAAAATTATAAACTCTGACACAGCTACAAAAATAACACATTCACGTGTTTCTAATTGTGCATCATCGTCAAATTCAATTTTGCGTGTTATGATATTACTCCCTGGGGTAAAACGTGAATTGTGCATTCTACACATCATCCCTAGTGTGCTTTAAAGCGCAGTTCTGTGGTTGATTTAATGTCAGTAGATCGTGTTCTGGGCGGTTCCCGGATGGAAAAAGATGTTGGCATGGCGAAGTACATGAAGTATCAGAGGGTGTTGTTCGATAGTGTGACAGTGAAATGTAACACGGTTACGACGAAGTAAACTAGTCATGACCTCCCCCCCCCCCCCCTTCCCCCTTCCGCTGCCTCAACTAAGAACTAAGACGCCATTATGAAGCTCAAATCCGAGGCCTGCTGAATTACCAGGATATAGTAAGTATGTGCGCGCACATGAGCAGGCTTGCCTGGATTATTTAGGACACACGGGGTACCTGGATTATTTAGGACACACGGGGTACCTGGATTATGGGGTATGGAACATTCGGGGCACATGTGATAAGTGGATTCCAAGGGTGCGTGGGGTAGGGCCCAGGTATACCTGATTAAAGACACCTACCTGGTTAGTTGTTTCATGTCTCATATGGGATACCAGTCCTATAATAACATCGAGAGTATCTGGGTGGGTAGGTCATTGATAATAGGAGAGACATACAGAAACTGCATATAGAAAATACAGAGAGCCTGAACAATAGTTTACAAAATCAATTTTAAAAACTTAAAAATATGAGTCTTGAGACACTACTTAAATTGGCCAAGAGATAACATTGAGCGAATATATGATGGTAAACTGTTCCAAATCGCAAAAGTATGCAGTTTTCAGTCTCAGCAAATAGCAATTTGTTTGAGAATTCTGTCGTTAAATGAAAATGATCGGATGAGTCTTAATCAGTATGGCAATAATAAAGAATGTATAATGTATAAGTATAGATGGTGTGACCGGTGACGTCATGTATTTACAAATGGGACACCCTCTGTTGATTCCCTCCAGGCAGAATATACAGTAAAGTTAATGAAGACAACATGAAATGTCTTTCTAATGAATTGTAAAACTCATTTTTTTTTTTTTTTTGTGAAATGCGATAGCTTATAGCATTTCTAAACAAGTTTAAAGACAGTTTTGATAACAATTTGATGTGACACCACAATCTAGTTAGAAAACCTGATCTGGCCTATGTAAACTATAGGAACTCTTGCCCGGTGTGTTTTGTCTCAAATCAACAGAGGGCGTCCTAAATGTAAACAACGGTCACCTCATCTATACTTTTTTTCCCACGAACCGTATCAGATTGGAATGACCTCCATCCAAATGTTATAAATGCAGTCAGTACCGAGGGATTCAAAACAGCTGTTTCAAGTGCAGTTCAGAGTTTTATTCTCCATCTTTTGTGTCAGTTTTTGTTCTTGATTTTGTGTTAACTTAACTTGTGCCATTACACATGTTTCTCAATTAGATATTGCTTAAGGCAACATTATTGAGTATATAATAGATGTAGAGATAATGGTTAAGCCCCATCATGGGAACATAATCAGCGAGGTTGATCAAAATTGATACTGCGCATTTTTTTTAAAATCTTTCTAAGCTGTTGGCAAGACGAAGATAGTGGTTGCAAAATTAACGCGACAAAATATTTTGTACTGCGTTTCCTTTGGTTATAAACGACTGAATGCAACATGCTGCTCTTTGTTATGCTAATAGACGATTTTCTAATATTTATTTTATAGAACCTTCGTACTATAGAACCTTATTTTTGTCGTACTATAGAACCCGTCGGACTATAGAACCGTCGGACTACAGACATGTCACCAATAGTCAATTTATGTTTATACCCTGGTAGGGTATGAAGACTTGTACAATTATGAGTGGACGAGTTGATCCGATACCTTAACGTCTAAAGTGTTCCGCTTTCTTTTCTATTTTGTAATAGCTTAACCAATTCATAGGACCTCTGCAAGGTGTTTTCGCCATTGAGCCAACTTCCTTTTCACCCGGAAGTACTATTGTCGAGTATAATGTGACTGTGGAGTCCGATTCATCCACAACAGCTGATGATATAGACATTGCTATGAATACACTCATACAATATGGCTCGTCATCTGGTTTGATTATTGACTCCACTGAAACCTTTACACGTGGTATGTATTCAACATGTTCACTATTTAGATGTGTTTTTAAGCTTGGGAGTAGGTTGTTCCCATGTGTGTTTTCTGGTATGTATGGTGTCAGTCAGGTGGTCATGTAAATGTACTAAGTTTTATGTGCAATATTGGGGGAGGGGAGGGGTGGGGGTGTGTGGTGTGGGGGTGGGGTGGGGGTGTCATCTGGCTTGATTATTGACTCAGCTGAAACCTTTACACGTGGTATGTATCCAATATGTAGCTGTTACCAAACTGAATAAAAGCGTCTTCTAGTTCTAAGATCGTGATAGTTGAACACACTGCAATCCATGCAAGCCTGCGTAGCCATTTGAGTTCACAATGTCACGAGCACCACATTATTAAGAACTTGAATTTCAAAAGTGTATAACCATCAATAGCAATCCACTACACTAATACTGATGAATCATGGAGTAACATTCATTAATAGCCCCTATACGTGTGCAGCAAAATTAAATATTTTAAACTACTGGCGGGTAAAACAAATCAGGATAATCGGAGCATGTCTTACATTGTTGCTATGTGTTTTTTCACTGATCTTTAATATAGCTTGATCAGTTCCAAATTAGCGATTGAATACAGGAGGACACGGTCGCGCATGAAGGCAACAATCGCACTGTGCATCCTATGCGTGACGCGTACGTGCCACCAAAATCGCGAGCGTGTGGTCATAATCTCGTGCGTACACTTGGACTAATTTGGCGCGCAGGGAGATAAAATCCGAAAATTTCTCGCCAATCTGGAACTGATTAAACTATAGTAACCTCCGTGTGAACTCTCAATTTGTTTAGAAAATTAAGTTTCATGCCCATGGTCCTAAAGAATATCTGGGTATGAACATTATGATGCTCATCGGTCTAGTCTTTCCTCTCGGACAATGGACCTACGGCACATAATCTCCTGGCCACAGTTCGACATACGTGGGCGCACTTCGATCAGGCTGCGCACGCATGCTTGAACTCACAAAATAGTGCCAACCAACAACACCAAAGCACCTGATTAGTCAAATTTAAACTGAAGCCTTTTTAACGATCGTCACGCTGCGCCGTATCCACCAACGCAGTGCTCCCGCTGCGCCATAACCACCGACGCGTGATGGTGCGTGGAAAAGCTCATGATTTTTCAGTTCTCACGTTTGAGCACCAACCAATCAGAGCCTTAATGTCGAGATGACGTAGTGCGCACAACGGAGATCCAGGGAACCGTTTTGGGGTGAGGTTGAGCAGGCGTACTTTACGCGAGCTCAACCTCATGTGACGTGCGCGCATTATCATTTGGGTGGAAGGAGTACGGTCATAAGGACTATGTTGACCTTTTACCCCAAGTTCATCGAAATCGGAGATTTGTCGAGGTCATTTCGCTAAGGTGCAATAGCGTTTTTTATTTTACGTTTTGACCCCTAGTCACCTTTGTGTAAACCTAGACTCCTTTTAACGCTTTTAAGCGTTACAACAACCATGACAACCTGATAATAGTGGTTCGCCTAAGTATGGTCAAAATCAGTTAAAGGTTTGTTTGTCCTTCGTTGTTTTTACTTTGTTGTTTTTGTTCAGAACCTTGCCAACTGGCATGCGAAAATGGCGGCTTCTGCACTGACTCTACCAATACTTGTCTGTGTCCATCAGGCTACTCTGGCGACCAATGCCAGATAAGTAAGAACTGTTTTCTATCATTTCATTTATAATGTATATAAACTTGGCTTTAGTTTCAATTTTAAGAGAACAGAAAAAAGATGGGGTGGTTGTTACGCTGCAAACAGTAGGGTTCCAAAGCTTTTTGTATGCGATGTAGATGAATTAATCACATCATACAGTAGAGTTAATACTCTCCTTCCGGCAGGCGTCTGCAGACGACATTCCAAAACTTAACTTCCAAAATGTCAACATTATTTAATTTCATTACCATTTTGGAATCACCATGAGAAATGAATTGCAATAATTACAAACGTGACTAGTATTGGTTTAGTAATCCTTGAGATAGACCGTTGAGAAAGGTTTCTGAAAAAACTATTTTGTATAATGGTAAAACCAATAACCGCGTGGAATGTGTTAACATATTTCTGGGGCATTTATAGGGGTGTGTACAGTGCAATACACACACATCACAATGTACACCTAGCACATAAAGTCCCTGACCAGGTGCTTTGAGGTTGGCAAATTCAAAATATATAATCGGTACCAAAAATCTGAGATATACATTAAATGAGCGAATTTCTTCTTCGCAGTTTGATACCTCATTCAACAAAATCGAATGGATACTTTTAAAGTTATGGCGATTTCTATGACGGCGCATAACAACAGCAAGACAGATGACAGTATACACAATTCAATAAATACCTAGTGCAACTTTGCTGTTGTTATAAGGCAGGCGTCATTTCTTTCTAATCATTGCTGCTGTTATCTCAGTATGGAAACTGCAGTCAGTAAAACATTACCATCGGTTACTTATTGTGTACCATTATGTTGCTTTCTAATCTTTGCTGTTGTTATAAGGCAGGCGTCATTGCTTTCTAATCATTGCTTTCTAATTATTCTCGTCAATTTCCCCAGACATCGTGGCTAAACATCTTACCTGGGAAGTGTACAATATGATGTTAAATTTTGTTTATGATTTTTGGGCAACATCTGCATTGTGACGGTCGTTTTGAAAGGATTAGTCAATTTTACATTGAAATAAATGTTTTGCAATTTTGAAATTAGGCATTCCAACAGTTATTTTGCATAAAACCGAATTTTGAAAAACAGTTATATTTTAGTGAAAAGATTCATCAGGTTTGTTGAATTTCATTGAAGTAATATAATACTCACATATTAATATTTCATCCTAATACATCGGAGGATTTCATGAAATCCTGCGATGTATGATGATGAAATATTAATATGTGAGTATTATATTGGTTTCTTCAAGCATATTGTTTGCTTCAAAGGTATATTTTAGTTTTCAATTGAATCTTTAACGTTCGTTATTATCATCTATCGTAACAACATGGGTCGGTAAACTACTGTTAAATATACCATCATTATCATGTTCACCTGTTTGTCTTTTGTACAGCACCTTGCCCTCCGTCATGTGATAATGGAGGTTTCTGCATGGACCCTACCAATACTTGTTGGTGTCCGCCAGGCTACACAGGCGATCAATGCCAGACATGTAAGAATGATTCTATTAATTTATTATGAAACGATGACCCTATGTTTAGTTAACCCTCACCCTCTAAGAATTTTCGCCGGTGGCGCTAAAACCCAAAGGACTGGGTGATCGCTTTTACCCTTGCGCTCATTTTGACGAAAAAACATTGATGGTATCACCTTACCCGGGAATATTATACTTTTCTCTTACTTAGTCATTAAATAAAAACCAGGATAACTACGAGGGGTATCAAAAAGTTTTTGATACCCTCGTATAGACAGTAATATAATAATCGTCAAAAGATAATATGACATCGCCGATGTATATTGACATTTCTCATGAATTGCTAAACGGTGTGAGTCAAAAAGAAGGTGTACGGGAATGAATATTTGTTTAATTAATACAGACGCGGTCTGATATAGGTGGTCGTCAGTTTTTTAAGGGTAGATAAGTGAACATCCTGACCCACGTTTGGTTGCATTCAGTCTTTGTATGAAAACAAGAAATGTCATGTTTTGATGTTTTCAGCTTATTTTACAGTATTGCCTCGGGTGACCATTGAATTGATATGTGACATTTGACCTCATTTACATATATGAAGGTTCCCATGTTGCAGGTATGATCCAAGTTTGGTTGTAATCTGTCTTTGTATAAAACAGAAATGGCAACTTTTGATAATTTAAGGTTATTTCAAAACTTGACCTCATATGAACTTTGACCTTGATATGTGACCTTTGGCATATGGAGGTTCCCTTGTTGCATATGATTTAAGTTTGATGCATAATAATGATTGCAATCGGACATTAAATGAAAAAGATATGGGAATTTTTGATGTTTTCAGTTCATTTTACAACTTGACCTCAGATGACCTTTATTATTGATATGTGACTTTTGCCTCATTGATATATGAAGGTCACCATGTTGCATCTTTGAACCAAGTTAGGAAGTTGTTAGACTTTGTCTGAAAAAGAAATGAAGAATGATACCAAATGTTTGACAGACTGACAATCTCACTAACTGACTCGGCTCAGATTGTGTGTTTCATATTATGGCGAATAGCGGTTAATCGGAGTGCAAACAAATTCTCTCTGAAGTGGGAATGGAATTTTAAATGGTTATGTTTCCTTTTCATTAAGAATTCCCTTGACAGCTTGAAGAATTGAGTTTATTTAGAAACAAGGCATAACTGTTTGTATCATTGAATATTGATATTATTTGAATGTCCCTGTTATAAATATCATTTGAATTTAAATTTGAATGAATCTGTACCCGTTGCCCCTCTTTTAGACGGATCATTTGAAAGACGTTAGCATACCCAGGGCAGTTCCAAAATGGGTTACTCGATTAAAGCACAGGTGGGAATGGTGTGCCTAAAATAAATTATCAGTGACTACAATAAGACTTTAACCTTCTCTTTTTGACGGATTCTATGATTTTGCATTATGAGGGAAAAAAACAATTACTTCCTGATATGATAATGATGAGTTTTAAACATTTCTTTACTTTGTTCTGTTTTACGTATCGGTGGACAGCTAAAAAAATTATAGTAAAATAGCTATAACTCTGGATAGGAATGATCGATTTCAGTCATTCTTTTTTTCAGATGATCGGAAGAATGTTTTCGTCAAAATATCGCTTGAAGTTTAGGTCAATTTTCTTTTTCTTTCTCAGGAAAAAATATTCAAATCCGTACAACTTCTTTTTGACCTGTATGTGATTCATTGTTTAAATATCTCGGGTATAACTATCATTTGAATTGTAATGCATCGGTACTCTTTGCTCTTTACTTAGACGGATGATTTCAGAGGATTTAGTATTCTGTGGACAGCTCCCAAAAAGGGTTCATTTATTAAAACAGGCATAATTATGGATAGCAAGGATCAGTGTCAGTGGTTTTTTTCTTCTTTTTCTTATGAGCGGAAAAGTAGGCTCGAATTTGTTTAGGTGTTTTTTTGAGAAAAAAAAATTAATTCCCGAACAACTACTTTTTGACTCAACTGTATTGTGTGTTATTTATTCAGCACTTTGTCCTCCGTCATGTGAAAATGGAGGATTTTGCATGAATACCAATACTTGCCAGTGTCCGCCTGGGTACACAGGAAACCAATGCGAGATATGTAAGTACAATTGCATATGTTCATATTAACAATCCTTGCACAAACCGTTTGAGATGCATTAAGCGAGCTAATTTCTTCTGCGTAATGTTATTTTATATGGGATAACATTGACCATGTTGACTAAGATATGCTCAACGGTGACACTTTGGTCAAATCAGTCACAGCTCACCATTCATCCATACGACCAACATGCCTGACCGCCAAACCCGAGAACCGCGAAAGCCGAGAACCGCTCTAGTTTTATATGGGATAACATTGACCATGTTGACTAAGATATGTTCAACGGTGACACTTTGATGAAATCAGTCACAGCTCACCATTCATCCATACGACCTACATGCCTGACCGCCAAACCCGAGAACCGCGAAAGCCGGGAACCGCTCTAGTTTTCTATGGGATAACATTGACCATGTTGACTAAGATGTGCTCAACAATGACACTTTGGTGAAATCAGTCACAGCTCTCCATTCATCCATACGACCTACATGCCTGACCGCCAAACCCGAGAACCGCGAAAGCCGAGAACCGCTCTATTTTTTATGGGTTAACATTGACCATGTTGACTAAGATGTGCTCAACAGTGACACATTGGTGGAATCGGTCACAGCTCTCCATTCATCCATACGACCTACATGCCTGACCGCCAAAGCCGAGAACCGCGAAAGCCGAGAACCGCTCTAGTTTTCTATGGGTTAACATTGACCATGTTGACTAAGATGTGCTCAACAGTGACACTTTGGTGGAATCGGTCTCAGCTCTCCATTCATCCATACGACCTACATGCCTGACCGCCAAACCAGAGAACCGCGAAAGCCGAGAACCGCTCTAGTTTTCTATGGGTTAACATTGACCATGTTGACTAAGATGTGCTCAACAGTGACACTTTGGTGGAATCGGTCACAGCTCTCCATTCATCCATACGAGGAGCATTCAATAAATACCTGCAACCATTGGAAATCTCTGAACCGTGACACATGTCAGTAAAATAAACTTATGATACTTTATAACCTGTAAGTCTTACTCTTTTCTCACAGAAAATGTCGAACACGTAGGTCATTTTTATCATTACATTTCAGTACTGTGAATACCGTGATCTCAGTGCACTGGTTAGGGAATTAAATGTTGAAATGGCGGGAAATTTGAAAGACAAGTTTATGGCATGCATTAAGATACATGCGTTCTACAGTGTTAATATTGGCGCTTGATTTATAATGCTGATTCTTGTCAATTGCCCAGAGACCATGATGTTTATAGTACTGAAATTACATGATAAAAATGACCCACATGTTTGAAATTTTTCGTGAGAAAAGGGTAAGACAGTTTAAGTATCTTAAAGGTCCAGCGACGTGCTCATGAAACTTATTTTTAAAAGTTAAACAATATATTAGTTAGAACATTTCACATGTTATTTTTTATAAAATGTGAATAAATATATTTAAAAAAGATAAAATACGTTCGGCCGTATACCAAATCCAATACCTTCGCCAGAAACGCAATGAACCATGAAGAGGTTTGGGCGACTTCAATGGTGACGTAGATCCGGGAGGAACTGAAGTGTCAACACGGTCGGATTCCCGGATCTACGTCACAGTTTCCGTGTTGCCTAAGAGGAGGACTCGTAGTCAGCAAACAATGCACCACGGTCTAAAAATATGGCCACAAAATAAAAATAACATGTGTATCAAGTTGCAAAGGTTGCCTTACAAACAGTATTATGACCTCGATCTATTCATTCACTGAATGTGATAATACGGCTCATACACTCGTGATTGTATGGTTTTGAATGCACACAGCATGGATACACATATTTAAAGTTCGCGCGGTCATCAATTGTTCAGCGAGGCATGATGATGGGAAGAGGCTAACGTAGCATGCATTGTAAAGAGTGTGTGTAGACATATAGACCCTGTTACAATTTTACACTAGTGCATTGTTTGCTAACTATGATTTCTCCTCTGTGTTGCCTGGTAGAGCGGGTTTTTCAAAATACGAAGATCGTTTTTAACACGGATTTTGGGCGCATTTATTATTTTTAAACGATGCATATCGGTGGACCTTTAAGTTTATTTTGTTGACACGTGTCACGGTTCAGAGATTTTGAATGGTTGTAGGTATTTATTGAATGCTCCTCGTACATGCCTGACCGGTTTGGATCGCACATAAAATAGAAAAGAGAGAAATGATATGGTACAACCTTTGACTTCGTTTAGTTCTGATTACTTTAAGCACCATGCCTTAACTTTTATGACTGAGGCGTCAAATTGCGCGGAGAAAAATAGCGCGTTTAGACATGTTAGAGGAACTGTTTGTGTTTGGTATACATTACAAGCCAGAAAGATGTGGCCACGCACGATGCATGAACACGCGTGAACATGCGTGAACCACGCGTGAAAGCGGAGTGAACAACTGCCGTGTGGGCTACATGAGTCTTGTTAAGTGAATCAACGTGAACTGTATGCGTGTAACATCATGAGCGGTATGATGAGTCTAATGTATCATCCGGTCAGAAAAAACCCACATCTTCTCGCACATTCACGCGTGGCACTATTTGAACTGCTGCTTGAAACATCGAGCTTTTGTTCACTGTATAATAATAGATTTTCATTTCATCGATAATACTTGTTTTTCAAATAAGCTTCTAGACATAGAGTGTGTTTCTACTGGTAAACTTAACGTGAGCTACCGGTAAGTTTGCCCAGTAGAAATAGCCAGATACCGTTAATTAACAGTAAGTTTTGTAATCGCAAAAACCTTCACAAACCAGGTTTGTTACCGGTAATTAACTTTCCCAGTAGTAACAGCCACCCGTTTAATATTAGCGTTATGATCAGTGACCCGGACGATACACGTACACGCTGGATTATATGCATTGTGAGGCAGTCTTTTTCAGGTGGGACGGCATTTTTTGGTATAACAAATGGTCCAATGTGGTGGCCTATCGACTACGATCGATAAACTTAGCGGTAACGTTTCTCGAGTGGGGGATTACAAACTTACTGTTAAATCTTACCGTTAACTTAGCAGTGCCCCAGTAGAAACACGTTCATAGAAAAGAAAAGCCGGGTCTCTTGCCGTGACTTTGCTTAACCGTGACCAAATAATGTTGTGAAAATGTTGCAACTCGTGTGTTGAATTGAACAGATGTTATACGGATGGATGAAAATACCCAAATAAACAAAACAAAACAAAACAAAAATGAAAAACAACAACAATGTTTCCGTTAAAAAAATCGTTCAAAATGCGTTATGTACATGTACGTATAATAAGCGATGAGTCCCTGTTATTATCTTTCTAGAGTAAAACAGTTATAGGTCAATAAATGCGTATGTGTTGTTTTGAGAAAAAAATTAGACAAATCAAATCAATGCACACGCGCTAATGTCGATGTGTGAATAATGGCACGACCCGAAGGGGGAGTGCTATTGTGAGCATATCAGCATTTGAGCAAGTGCATTGAGTTTTCTAATTTTTCGAGAAACAAAACATACGCATGTATTGACCTAGTTAATACACGACACTATATAAATCAAAATTCACAATTTACCATAATCTGGATAAAAACGTGTTAACACGTTTAATAGCTATTATACCCGCAGTGAAAATCGGCGAACCCGCAATTTCTGAACCACGAATAAAAATAAAGCGTGTAGTGCGTGCATTAAACGACACGCACGCGGAGTGCATTAGACACTTTCAATGCACTCCGCGTATTATGTTTCTTGTTTTCTGATTGGTACGACACTACATTTATTGACCTATAATTAATTAAGGACCTAATTACTAGTACATATATATTTGTCCATGACTTAAAACCGGTATTACTATTGACAATAATACAATAATCGTCAATGAAATGACATGACATTGCCGATGTAAATTTACATTTCACATGAATTGCTATTGTGTGTTATTTTTTTAGCACTTTGTCCTCCGTCATGTGAACATGGAGGATTCTGCATCAATACCAATATCTGCCAGTGTCCACCCGGGTACACAGGTGACCAGTGTCAGACATGTAAGTACAACTTTGTATGTTCATAAGGCCAAACAAATTAAATACTTTGTCTCAGCAGCCCGCGCGCATTGCTTGTCAAATGAGCCACCAAACTTCCAAACTTTACCTCAAAGAATATTTTTGTTTCTTTCCAAACAAATTTAACACACACACATATTTTTTGCACGTTCCCCCAAAAAGATGAAATCACCATGCCTTGCACATTGCAGTGTAACCTCAGTTAAATATGTCCAATATTTCATGATCTAAAATGTTAACGAAACGATGATTAAAAAACAAAGAATGAATGAACTTTGAGCATCGATTGGTCCTCATCATTTTAAGGACAGCCCCCCCCCCCCCCCCCCTCCCCCGCAAATTCCCCTTTTTGATGTGCAGCATCACATAGCAAAATATCTACCAACTAATTTATATTCTATTCTCGAAATAAAAAGTTCGTTTATATTATTTTCAGCACTATGTGCTCCATTATGCCGAAATGGAGGAGTGTGTACAGGAAATGGATTTTGTTTGTGTCCGCCTGGTTTCGTTGGAGCTCAGTGCCAATCAGGTGTGTAACGAATTAGACGAAACGATCAAATCTAAAACTACGAGAGTCATTCAATAAGTTCTACCTGCTACCCGATAACATTATTATTATATGAGGCAGTCTATTCAAATATCACACGATTGTAGATTGGAACCTCAGCTACAAATCCAATGTAAATTGATCTGAGTACTGGTTGTACTTTCTGGACATGCAGTGAGAACCAAACCTCGATTTAGTGTGACGGAAACGGATGAAAAACAGCAAAATATTGCCGAAGTGCTTTTTAGTTGGCCTATTGTAAGAGGCAAAACATACATATCGGTCAATTATAACCGTTCTAAATGTCAGACCAACAAACAAACAATTCACAACACATTTGACACTGTGATTGGGGAAATCGAACTATGTCTCCTGGGCTGCTGAGGTAACATTTGATACAGCAGTGCTCTCTATATTTGGACCTAATTATCTCAACATCTATGTGGCACTTTTAAGCGTCCATAGATATCAGCTTTTTCAGAAATTACAATATAGATTATAACCACGAGTTCCAATATCTGTGATTAGACAATATCAATTAGACAATAACACAACATTTTCTCTCCCAGACGCAGACTCGACAGCCGACCAATCACGTGACCAAGACACCCTCTCTGGTGGAGAAATCGGTGGGATCCTTGTTGGTGTGTTCGCGATCATACTATTTATGATCGTAACTGGAATACTGTTATTATGTCTTTATAATCGTGTGAGACGTGTAAAGCTCGGGGGAAAATGGTCTTCCGTTCCAGCAACGACGCCTAATATCAATACACTAGACTTGGTAAACATTATAATTAATTCGTATTGTTCTAAGTTTGGAGGTCACTGTGCATGGTAAAACAGGAAATATAAGTATTTGTTAAATGTGAGCGTAAGGTTATAGAGGCTACGAGTGGATGTTTGAAGATTCAAACAGTAATAGGGGAAAGTTGATACATTCATCAAGACTAGGCAGTATAATATACTTACACTTTGCGATCAAGGTTTATATTTCCCACCCGTACGCATCCACAACCCTGAATGACTTTCCACCACGGTCCAAAACTAGTCAAGTGACTTGCAATGCTCACTGGTGATTGGAAAATAATTACGGACCAGGGCGCTATAACTTGGATTTAACTCTTTAGGAACAAACTGGTTAGGGATTTTTTGTTGGCTGGCGTTTTAAGCAATTTAGATTTAACCACATTTGAAAATTAGCTCTCTAAATCTTATTCTCGATTGTAATCAATTGATCTGTGCTACTGTTTATTTTTTTCTACAAAACAGGCTCCGTATCCGTACACGTATTCACGTCCAGATATCAATGGTATTTATCAGGTGAGAGCTTTTTCATATTACCAAGATTGTAATCAGGCTTAAGCGCTCAGCATACTCCACTTCGCTCGAACTCGTTGCGCTCTCGCACATGCGTAGTAATCTTCGCCACAACAAAACAAAGTGACGCAGCCTGATTGTAAAATCATAGTCTTATTACTTGGAGACTGCTCATTGCGCATACCAATACACGCAAATCGCTAAAGCTAAAAATATCATGGTCGTCATGGCGATATTGTCGGATTGTCGGGGCGTACTATGGCGCCGTGAATTTCTAGCGCAGCTTGTGCGATGGGCGTAAATCAATTTCACCAATCAATGATGCCGGAAATGGAAGCGCGTCACGCGGAGACTGCTGCAATAAAATAATGCACTACTGACAAACGAGTAGGTACGCTGTTTTTTGAAATCGCGTGCCATGGTGCGCTGTCCGTTCTTTGGCTTCACTTTAAGCGTCGTAAGCAGGCTCTGTGAAAAATGGTGTTCAACGCCGATCCTCACGGAGTATGCTGAGCGATTAAGGCCGCAGTGCGTATGGCTCATAGGTATGACTTGGTCCATTTGACCTCAAAATGAGATCTGCGGGATGTTTTATGATTATTCCTGGGTGATTTTGACATGCTGATTTCATATCATTGGGTTGATCGTTTTGAGAAAAAGGGGTAAAGATCTAGGAGGCGGACAATTTCAAAATTACTTTATATTAAAGACACAACTAATATATCAAATTGTAGCTCTTTGTTTACTGAGCAAAATATATAATTTGACATCGTTATGACTTATATATTAGTTTTAGGTTATAAGGCAAAAGTATAGTTGGGGTTAGATATGAACACAGTACAAATCACATTGTAGCTCTTTGTTTAATGAGCAAAAATATAGAGTTCGACATGGTTATGACATGGTTATGACTTATATATTATTTAAGTTGTAAGGCAAAAGTCTAGTTGTAGTATAAACACTGTCCAAATCACATACATTATAAGGTGTTACAAATTGTTTGGACCATTTCGTAGATTATTTATTTGTAAATGGATGCTGCAATTCCTCATTTTCCTATAATACGGTGACCACTATTGTCAATCAATGGGTCTGAATAACATATTTGTCATCCAAAGACATCGTTTTTGATAGATAGCAAATTGATAGCAAACTTGTATTTAACGCATTCATTCACAACTTTGTTATTAAGAGGTCCCTTGTAATATCAAGTGTTTTGATTTTCAAAGATTATTTTGGAATCTAGTTTAATAGCCGGTCGTAAATGCAACATCTTTACGGACAATGAAATTATTGTTTCTTTTTTGTTTTTGTTACAGAATACTATGTTGTATTGAGTTATATGAAGACTGGTTTGGCGGCGGTGATGTACTGAGTGAGCCAAAATATTCAGGTCCCGGTTTGAATGATTTTAAAAAAGTTAAAGAAACCCAGCCATTACATTTAATGAAATGCATGATAGATACATGATACATTTAGCTTTATTGTGCTCGAACCAGTTATTCCTTATGAGAAATGTGCATTACAAACAGATCAATGTTTTATGAGAAATGTGCATTACAAACAGATCAAAGTTTTATGAGAAATGTGCATTACAAACAGATCAATGTTTTATGAGATAATGTAAACAATATAAATAATGTTGCAATGTAACACCGTGGAACATTTAGATGCCAATCCATTTCCGTAATATGTGTTAATTAGGCCTATAAAAAATGTTGGATTGCTGTTTCAATTTTGTTGTTGTTGTAAATTCCAAAAAAAAGTCTGGTGGCATGGATAATAAATATTTCAGAGTGGGGTAACATAGGGTCAATTGAGGTCCTTTAGGTGACAAATTTGTAATTCTAAAAATTGGTTTTTTGTTTTTTGTTTTTTGTTAATAAAAAAAATTAAAAAACGCGACTGAGTTTTCCCGATTTTTACGGTCGGTCGGGAAAGGGCATTCCAACATCTTTTTTTAGGGCCTTATGCCAAGTAATTGTAAACATTTCACCATTCCGTTTCCGTAAATATGTGTTAATTATGCCAAGCAATTGTGAACATTTCACCAATATCAAATATGATGAACAAATGCTTACACTTTTATATTAAACTTAAAACAATTAAAATGTTATCAAGGATATGATGTTACTGTTTCGTTTTTGTTTATAAACTTGAACCTGAATAATATGGTGACTCCCACTGTGTGTTAAATACACAGAGCATTGTCGGTATGACTTACGATACGATGCTAGTGATTCAATCATAAGCCTTTCTAAAAAGATGAGGGACATAATACGATTGTGTATGTAAGTGTGGAAAAGAGTTAGAGAGGGCGAACTTAAAGTTAGACAATACCTGTGAAATACAAATGTGCTGTCATATTTTGTAATGTAAACAGGGCGTAACCAGTGCGATGTTAAAAGAAATTCCCCCAAGTAAAAGAAATGCCGCTTTTCAAATTTTTAGAGCAGGGTGGGGAGGGGGATGTTACATGTCGTTCCTCTAGCCGGCACGAAAAATTGAGCTCGATAATTGTCACACTCACAGTGCTAATCTTTACCCTTTTCTTCTTTTCCCTCTGTTCTCCTTTATTTTCCTAACCCCCAATGTTATGTTCCCCTTGCCTTCAATAATTTCCCCAAAAAAAGTCACAGGGTCACCCCTAGCTATGTCACTGATTGTAAAGGTCACAATGCCTCCTATATTAAAGGCTTTGGTTTGGGATAATAATTACTTGACACTCATAATGACTTAATATCTAAGGTATTCGTTGAAATATTATTGCCCGATTTTTTAAATATACATGTATATATACTACTTGCTTACAATAGTGATCAATAAATTGTAGATTTTTCATCGTGCCTCAGCGCGTAACACATATTAGCGATATTCGCAGTGGTCTCACATTAACATCAGCTGATCTTTCATGTTAGGGACGCACCATTAGATTTTCAGTGGGTGGGGGGGGGGGGGGAGAAAGTTTTTGAAAGAACAAAATTTCCCCTTCTATGCAGTTCAACCAAAAAATCCCCCCTGATGAGTAAAAAAAAGAGTAAAAACTCTACCCCACACAACTCAATATAAATAAATACATTCAACTACAAATATTCGCCGCCAGACTTCTGGCGGCGCAAAAAAAAATCACCCCCCCCCCCCCCCCCCCACCAACCTGAAAATCTAATGGTGCGTCCCTTAGTGTTAGCATGGGGATATAGCCTTGAGACTTGGGTATTATAATACAAAAGATACACACTTCATTCAGATTACTCTTTACAGCTTGTGAATAGGGTCACGCGTTATGATCTCGCGTTATGATCTCGCCTCCCAATAGGTTGGTGCTGTTACACTCTTTAGTTTCATGCTGTCATATTCCTTATTTTTTTTAAAACCACAAAAGTTATCTCAACAAATTTCATCTATTTTAAAGCCCTAATAACAAGCTATCTGCCTGCAAAATGGCATTGGTATAGCTTATACAGAAGGGGAGATACAGATGTTTGAAGTTTGGGGACCAGGGGTGCCGCCGGAAGGGTCGCCGCCTGTACAAACTCAATGGGGATAATCCCATGCTTTGTTCTACAAACACCATTCTGGTCCCACTTTAAAGGATATCGAGTAGTTTTTAAATATGTGGTTCAACAGACTTTCTTCCTATTCGCTACACATTCAACATGAATAATCAGCCTCAATTTACCGGATTTATATAAATGACTATAACAGAAAAAGTTGTCAACCTATGATAGCAAAAGTATACATTTTTTGGAAAGCTTGTAACTAGAGGATTCCAGAAATGCAGTTTAGATCAGGGAAGGGTACATCCTTAAAAAAATATTTCTCTGATGGGTAATTTCATGAGGTCATGTAGGGGTCATTAGAGGTCAATCTGTGTACACCCCATGTTACCCATAAGGTTATTGTCACCAAGCTGGTTTGTAATGACCTTTAACCCTTTCTGTCAAAACTTTAAACTATTTATTGCTGTTTTGGTGAATGAGGCAATCTGAGGATCAATCAATGGCGGTCAATCTGAGGATCTCTACAATGGCGGTCTGTGGACAGGTAATAAAAAGTGGGAGAAATGTGTGACTTTGCACAGTGACTTTTTAAAGATGTCTGAAGGGTCACATATCAAATAAAAGTTTCTGGATCCTTCACTTCTTGGTGATGTCAAGAACCTTTTGATACCCCCTCGTAATGTATCTTAAATTAAAATCCGAACATTGTGAATCGTACCATTTTAGTCCTTAGTCCTAGTCGTACTATAATTTCAATGACATATTTGGTTTCCCTTCAGAAAATGTATACTTTTAGTACCTCAGGGGGATATACAAGCAAATATAAATGTGTAAAGTTAAAATCATGTCGCGAAAGCCAAAATCCGTGTGTAACATGAGCTTAAAACGAGCTTAAAAAAAACGAGCGAGCTTAAAACGCGTGACCATAGAGAATAAAGAATGGCGCTCTTACGTAACGCGTGTCATGGAATCGCCAATATTTCTTTGTTTTTGCAAATTGAAACAAATCGATCGGTCGGGCCCGTTGAAGAGTTTTTGTCGTGTCCTTACTACACGTTTTTGGTGGTCGAGTGCCCCCTCCCCAACACGGGGTTAACTAATGTTATTCAGAGATATTCATGTAAAGAATAGGTAAAACTGTCAATTACATTTCAAAATTTATATCGATAACATTGTATAATTGTACTCTTTAAGACTATATAATGAATGATAAAATAGTAATATTATTAGGTGTTTTACTAGTGGTAATTAATTCGTCGCTATTCTGACATACTGGCACATTACAACAGAATTAAGTAAAGTGATGTGCCGGTATGTCAGAACAGCGACGAATTGTACCCATATTTAATGAATAAATCTAAAGTGATATTAATGCAACATAAGTAAGCGTAGTGTATTTTTGCTGATATCAAAGTATATGATTTGATAACTGTGACATTTAAGCATTTTTGACTTTATTTTTTGCTACCTCTAATGGTCACGTCACGTCCCGTCACGTCACGTCACGTCACGTCACGTCCCGTCACGTTACGTCACGTCACGTCACGTCACGTCACGTCACGTTAAGTGATGTGGATAAGTGTTTGGGAGATGTTTCGAATTAATTTTGTACGAGGGGTGGGTGTGGTGTGGGTATGTGGGATGCATTTAGAGCTTAGAAGGGATTAACAGTACAGATCCATATGCAATTTTCGCGATATCGAGCTATATGACACGATTTTATGATATGACCCGATTTTTTTCTTCGGTCCATTCCTTGAATTTCGTACTAACACACGAAGTAATTTCTTTAAATCTATTTGCGCATTTAACGATTGATTTGCGTGTTCTGCACATAAAAGTACTCAAGACTACCGACCGAAAAAAATACCGGCAACTTTTTGAGATATGGAAAAAAAATGCATACAATTAAGCCTTTTTGGGATGTGGTTAGAGACTAGAAGGGATTACGGCCCGGGTGATCGTTCGAATTCCAGCCTGTCTAGAACTAGGGGTTTCTAGAGACCAGAAGGGGGACGTGATTTAGGATGCACACCACTAAAAAAGTGCTCCATTAAGGGCGCACACCACTAAATAAGCACGCCATTGTGTGATGTTTTGAATTGGATGGGGTGAGTGGGTGTGGATATGGGTGAGAGATGATGTGGCTTTGAGCATAGAAGGGAATTAAGGGCACACATCAGTAAATAAGTCCTCCATCATTATGTGAGTGATGTTTTGCTTTTAATTTTTGCAATCATGAATTTGATAGCTTTAATATGATATACAACATAGCGAGGTGTTTTTAAGATAGATATTTTTATAGGCGCAACTTCCAGTTAAAGTTAAACTTAAAAGCGCCATATCTCTAAAGAACCAACATTTCAGTTAAACCTCACGAAGAACTTTTTTTTAAATCTAAAACGAATTGTTGCTTGTTATATTAATATGCATTACTTTAATAAATCAGCAGCATTCATGTCATGTATTGATGTCCTTATTAGCACTTTAAAGATCGGGGACAGTGTTCCAAAATTAAGGGGGGATATAGGCTATCCGGCGTATAAACATGATACAAAATTGATTTTACTATCAAGTTTTGTTAATTTTTTTGTATCGACTTTGTTTTTGTTTGGGCATTGTTCTCCTTGTTGCCGATGGTTGTTCAATTTTTTTAAATTTAAATGCTTATTTAGTTTCCTATTCTCAGACTAATGTATTTTCGAGTCTGCTATTTTTTCTCTATCGTTGTTTGTTCCCCTGTTCCCTGTTCAGCTGTTCCCGACCCATATCTATTTTTATTTTCTATTTTTTAAATCGACTTTGTTTGAATTAAATAGTGTTCTTCTTGTTGCCAACGTGTGTTGCTCAATTACTTTTTTTAAATGATTATATTGATCCCTGTCCTCAGGCTAATGTATTTTCGAGGCTGCTATTTTGTCTCTGTCGTTGTTTGTTCCCCCGTCCCCGATCATATCTATTTTTATTAAATTTTTTATTTCAATATCTATTTTTATTTTATTAAAATGTTGTACCCTTGTTCCGGGAACAGAAAAAACCCCAATCATGTTGTCAACCTCAGATCGGGCATTATGTGAATCGTCATTGCACATGGGGACGCGCTGTCGATGATAATGAAGTGCGGTTCGGGATTTTTGTTCTTTCCTTTTTCTCTCGCTTTTTCTACATATTTGCACACACCCCCACACCTATTCTGATCCATTCCTACCATTTTCCATCCATTTCGACCCATTTCGATACGTTTCGATACGTTACTAAATATACAGATACCCTTCATAAAACACCCAATAGAGACCTTCCGTGTTTTGGATTAGCGGCCATATTGGAGGTAACATGAAACTCTATTCAACTAATTCTTGGCTAGAATGCTCATTCTGTTTTCGAGTACACTCACCGGGGTGTATTGAATGGGGATGGTTGTATGTCCGAACCGTGATGCAAACCTTCTGTGTATACCTCCAAGATGGATGCTAATCTGAAACACGGAAGGTCGGTACCGAATCATCTGCTCTGAAAGTCTACATGTGCCATAGGTCAATTCGCATTCTTTTCTGTTAGGCGACCGCAAACAGAGACTATGCCCATTTGCGCAGAATCTCACTTTCGGGAGTTTGAAGATGAAAGGAAATATAGTTATTGCCGACGCTTTGGAACCCGACTGTTTATTTTAACGGAATCAATCGTATTCTAAATTGGGAACAAGCGCAATGCAGAAGGTAACTCTCAAATAGTTGCAATCATATAATATTCTCAAATGTGAGTCCTATGACACGTATAGCGCATGCATTTACAAATGTATGTACCGTCAATATAGTCAAATATGTATGTGGCCTTTAAAATGCGATCAGTGACCAGGGATGTATTATAATATGAAGAGCCCTTTTTTGACAACCCGACCCAATAACAGCTCCAAGTTTACCGTATGCATGTCTGTCTAATTCCCAACCCCAATTCTATCAATTGTTTTGATATTATTTTTGTTTCCTTGTTCATGGATTAAAAATAAGACTTTGGCAAACATTTTAACAAATAATCAAAACAAATAGATTATTAAATGTTTGATTACTCTCAAAAGATTGAAAAGTCAATCTTAAAGATTGTGCTGAGGGAAAGATCTTAAAATGATTGAAACGTTCAATCTAAGGGACCGTTCATTTATATGTTGGAGGGGGGAGTAAACTGTAGGGGATCATGTAATTTTCATATGTTGAAATAGGGGGACTATGTAACCTTTTTATTAAACAGGGGTGTACTTTTTTTTTAAACTATAACGATGGTAGTTAGTAATTGGGGTGATTTTAGAGGCTATTTTGGGGTGTTAATGCCATTTTTTTCTGCGCTTTGCGCAAATCAACTTCATAAGCACTTTTGACGACTTTAGGACCCGGGGGCACTCAACTTGTTTTTGGGTGGGTGTGCTGCCCAGGGTCTCAAAAAGGAGGGCTTCGGAACTGAACTGAGAGAGTTTTATGACGAAAAATAGGGTCTTAAGAACTGATTTTCTCGAAAAAATATGTCATAAGAATTTATTTGTTTCTCAAATTTGATTAGTAAGAACACAAATTTCCAAACAATTTGGGTTAGGCTATATTGGTTTTATATTACACTATTTACAGTCGAAACGTTATTACATGTCGTGTTACCAGATGAGATCCCTCACCAACACCTGTCCCGACTTCAATGCCTACTTCAATCTGTACAGGCGCAGTCACACCTAGCCGATGTGGCTCGCCGCAGCTAAACCGTCACACACAATTTACAACTGTGAGCAAATCGGTAGCGCTCCGTCGAGAAAGCCACTTGAAAAATCACAATTGGCCATAGCAATACCGATGTAGTATCGGCGTTCCCGTTGTGATATCGTTGTCCTACCGATCGGTATAACATCGTCAGGACATCCTCAGAACATAGAAGTCCGTAGGACACTAACAATAACGGTATGGTGTAAAGTGAGAGAATGAATTCAAATACCTGAAATAAATAATGAAACTATCATATATTTCAGTACAGCACGTACGGTTTTATCTTTCAAAACCGCACCATTTTGGGGGAATTTTTCCAACAATTCCGTGTAAACTTCAATTAAGTCTAATACCTAAAGCAGACGACACAAAAAGGGCCACCAACATTGGGACACTTACCAGTGACGTCACTGGTTAAACAAAAGTAACTTCAGATCGGCAAGTTGAATGGCACACCCTGATACCATGAGGCCACCGAAGAGCCGCCGATCCATCCATTACGGAGCGCTTACCGGTGCTCTACCGACACTTAACGAAGCCATACCGGAGTACTGACGGTGTAGTCCCGTTGCTCGCATCGGCAGCGCAACGGCAGACATTTTTGAGCATGTTCAAAAATGTCTACCGTCGCCTGCCGTTGCTAATTTTGTGGCCGGTGCTCTGACGATGTCCTGACGATGTCCTGACGATGTACTACTGTTCTTACCGACGTGATACCGTTGCGCTACCGTACTAGAACAGATCCCCGACAATCACCAAATCTGTGCTCCGGTATAGCTCGGGCAAACCAAATCAGCCAGAATCCTGCCGATGTACTAACGATATACATGTACTGTAATAACTCTGTATGATGGTAGGGGTTCTAATGCCTAACATCATATCGGAGCTACACAGAACAGAATGTAGGGTTCGTTTCTACTCAATTAAACACCTTAAGACCTTTGAGCTACTATACATTAGTTATTTCTTCTTTATTGGATAGGCAAACGGTAGCCTAACATAAGCTCTGACCCACACGGTTAGTAATGTAGAATCATACTACTGAATGATGCCAAAACTCGGCACTCTGTTCATGAGTCGAGGAGGTGTACATGTAGTCCCGTTGAATAGCTGGACATAACTGCCTCAAGACTTAGAGTTTTGGTATCACAATACGTAGTATGGAGGGGCTAAGGTTATGACTATTGATCATGTGACTAAGTCACTGACTACAGTGCATTAGGATCGAATAGGACGTAGTCCAACATGATCAATAGCGCATGCGCTTAGCCCTTCGTATTCGTACGCCTTACAGTGCCTTCCCCTTACGAAGTGCTAGTCCCTAGCACAAAATCTTGGATAGCCAACAAATTAATTAGCTATATTTAACTAATCGGAAATGGAAAAACCCGTGTAAGGAGATAAAGTAAGAGACGAATACTAATTATCTTCATAAAAACAACAACAATGATATATAAAAACACACTGGGTTAGTATATGTAAATAATTCACGTATGAAACATTCGATCACGTAGTACAGTCAAAGTGCAGCAAAAGTTCATACAAGTTCTAGCATCTGCTCACAAGGTATTTTAACTCGTCGTTATTAGTTCGAAGTCCTGTTGACTCGCGTGCCCCGCACGTGGCAACTATCCACGCTACAGGTGGTATTCACCGGAAGAAAAAGGTATGCAATTACCTCGCATCACTCACAGGTGATGGTAAGATTATTATATCCCGCCATGAATATATATAATCAAACAGATCGCACAGGATCTAAATGAGAGAAACCTTTATAGGTTTAATTAAAAACAACTTTCACTCTTGGTGATACAAAACTCTCATCTTCAACAGTCCCTAACTGTTGGTATAAAAACAATCATCAAATCCCATTGGTAATTGGACGTCAAAAAGGTGTCCACACCTACTGTAACCGATGTATGTTTGACCTCCGGGGGGTCAAACTTTTACTTTGTCGAAAGTATGTCAATATGGGGCTCAAATGAAAGATAATCAAACAAGGAATTCATATCTAGACACTTTATTTATGTATGATCAACCATTTTCAATTTATTTGCAAAAAACAGTACTTAAAATGCAGTATTTTGCATATTCGGCAACACAATTTGACTTAAAAGAAGACAACCACATTTTACAATGTTACAAAGCCATCAAATCTTGCAAAAATTCTTGAACATATGTTGCCCATGACATATCTATCTTGGAATGACAGAAAAAATTCACTTAAGATCTTCCTATCATGAGTCTTAACCCCTCAAATACCCCCCCCAAAATTGTCCAATAATCGCTCTCTTGATATCAGGAGCATTAACCCGGGAGCACCGAGACACTTTTTGTTATACTTCATGCTATTTTCGGTTGCACCATGTAACTTGGTAGCCCATAATAAGTAGTTTTACCAGTTTCCGGGAAACCCCCACAAAAGTTTCACACAGAACCCCCTACAGGGGGGGGGGTCAAATCGGAACCTCAACGAAAGTATGTAAATATGGGATTCAAATGAAAGGAACTCATATCTAACAACTTTTTTATGTAAGATAAATTGTTTTTAATTTTTAATTGTTAAAAACAGTCCTTAAAATGCATACACATTTTGACGTAAAAGAATACTACGACGTTATACACTGTTAAAAAGCCTCTAAATCTTGCAAAAACCATGAACATATGTTGCCTCTTACATATCTATATGGAATGAAAGAAAAAATTAACCTAAGATATTCATATCATGAGTCTCTACTCCTCATATGCCTAGAAAATTGTATCAAATGTGTTTCATTTCATGATATTTCCATATTTTGTGATATGTTTTGCCTTACATCGATTGATCCATATAAATGTTATAAGAATGTTGGTATTTTATTTTTGTTTAACCATTCTTTTTCCTTGACAAGTAAGAGATATTGTGCCATGTGAAATAATATTTATAATAACCGTTGCGACAACTCACATTATTTTCTGTGATGTTTATTATATCTGCACACCATATACATGAAGTGCAGGACAAAGTGAAATCCCATATTTTTTAGAATTACCTGTATTTACCCAGTGTCCCACTGATTTACCATACTCTTTCTCATATTTTAATGATAACAAGAAGATAGCATGACATACACATACACAATGAATTCACAAATCCAAAGTCTGAGAATATCTTCTATATTACATGTATAAATTATCTTACTAAGTGGAAAGAGCATGGAGCACAGAATGTCGTAGTAAGTAATATCTTTCATCATTTATATTTCACACAACCTTCTTAAAACATGTACAGGAGAGGGACAAATTCAAAAGCTTGCACATATCTAAATCCACTTAGGTAAAGGATCATCATCTTCCACATGATAACAGTGCACGTTTACATTTAAATTTGCCATGATTGAGATATATTTTTGCTCTAAACGATTTTCTAAAACAATAAACTTAATTTTGTAGGCACATGCGCGCATAGCCGGCTCGAACAGCTTTTATCTTTGTACTAATTTGACTGTCATAATCCCATGAATCCCCATGTTAAATGAATATTTGAAGGTTTAAATACATCGCATAATTTGAATAAACTTTCATGATTTAATAAATTTCATTTTTTGTGGGGGTCAAGGGGGTGAAGCCCCGGAAGCTGTTGGATTTTTATCGTTCGAATCCGGCGGGCGAAATAATGAATGGTCCCTTAGGACTGCTCTTGAGAGTGGTACCCTCCAGGAGAAAAATGGAACATTTTATGTACTAATGGCAATGGCATTCAGGATAATTATATACCAAGATCATTGAAATTGGACAATTGGCAGATTAATGTCAACTATTGGCATTCAAATTCGTATGATTCTTAATATTTTGTGAAAAAAAGGAAATTTAAAATAAAATAAAAAACAAATAAATTGAAATTGAACTGTCTTGAGCTTAACAGTTAGTAAATATAACCCCTCTAAAAGTAGTGACACCCCTGGGGAAGCATATTTGGCACATTTTATGTTCTATGGCATTCAGAATAGCATATGACTATCATTTATGTGTAAATATAATATGTCTGAAATAATGTATGAAAATACCAATGTATGAAAATGAAAACACGTTATTGAATAGACCCCGCTCGAAAGTGGTACCCCCGGGGAAGTACATTTGGCAGATAATATTTATACTATTAGCCTTCAAAGTTGTATTAAACGTGGAAATAACGTTCGATGTGTGTAAACACATGTAACAAAAACATTTAAAACTTTAAAATGTACCTTTTTGGTAGGGGGGCACTGAAACCCAGTAAATATAACCCCCCCTCTCAGGAGGAGTGGCACCCCTGAGGGATCATATTTGGCACATATTATGTTCTTATGGCATTCAGTGGGAAATACTGACTCTCATACATGTATGTGTGAATACAAATCATGTATGAAAACACCAATGTATGAAAACACCAATCATTTAACCTGTTATTGAATAGACCCCGCTTTGTAGTGGTACCCCCGGGGAAGTACATTTGGCAGATCATATCAACTATTGGCATTCAATTTTATTAAATGAGAAAATGACTCTTAATATGTGTAAAAACATGTAATGAAAACACAATTTTAAAAAAAATGATATTGGACAGTCTTAATTAACCATGACTAAATGGGACCCCTTGTCATGAGGAGTGGCACCCCCGGTGAGCAAATTTGGCATATTCTATAAACTATTGGTATTTAAAATAATATTAAGCATACAAAATCACTTTTGCAATGCCCATTTATAACAGCATTTTACTTTTGGACTCTGATCTGAGATGGACTATTTATTATATCCATACAACATGCTTGAATATGGCAAGCCATTCATGTATCTAGTCAATGCACATTTTTTACATGTGATAAACCATCTCTATTGGTCGAAAAAACATTGATTCAACTTTTTATTTCTCAATAAGCCATGTTTACTTATCATAATACATATTTATCAAAGAGAACACATGGTTTATAGATGATAAACACTGATAATTGAGTTACTACACTAATGGCATTCCATACATTTAATATCTTTTGTGACAGGTCAAGTGAGGGCGCCCTATAATTAAGTATTTAAATTGATTTATTACATCATATAAGCTATAAAAAATGCTGGTTTAAACATGGGGAAAATAATACTGATATACAGCTATCATTTAATACCAAATGTATCATGATACACCTTTCAACAAAGCAATACACCCCAGGTTTAAAACAAGTTCAGCTCTCCCTATACTTCCCTGTACAAAACCAAACTTTGACCCCCCTGTAAAATGAGCTGTGTGAATATTTTGATAGGTATCCAGCAGAGGGGTGATACTAGGGGTTATAAAGTCTTCAAAAATCATTAGCAACCTAAAATAGCAAAAATTCAGTTTTGAAAACTTAAAAGTGTTGCGGTGCTCCCGGGTTATACGTAGTCGAGACAATTTGCGACGACCCAATCCGTCGTAGCAATGTTATCGTCAACGGAGAAACTTGTGCACGCGTTTGTCTCATCCAGATTAGATTACTGTAACTGCCTTTTGTACGGACTTCCTGATAAACTTATCTCTAAATTACAACGTGTTCAAAACTCAGCGGCAAGATTAGTTACAGGCACAAAGAAACGTGACCATATAAGTCACGTCATCAGAAATCTCCACTGGCTTCCTATTAAGAAAAGAATCGTGTTCAAGCTCCTGCTCATTGTGTATAAATCACTTAACAATGCTGGTCCAAGTTATGTGTCTGAATTGCTGAAACCTTATATTCCCACGGCTAACCTTCGCTCTGGCTCCCGTGAGTTTCTTGTTGTTCCAAAAAGCAAAATGAAGTCTTTCGGTGATAGAGCTTTCTCCATCGCGGGCCCTAAATTATGGAACACTCTCCCAATGGACATACGCCAGGCAGGTTCAGTTCAGGAGTTCAAGTCGCGACTTAAGACCTACTTATTTAACTTGGAAATCTAATTATGTGTATTTGTTCATGATCTTTCATTTCATAATGCATGATGCCATACACATTCATATCTCTTGTTTAAATATGCATTTGACTCTGTGTATGTTTATCTCTGTAGTTTTATGATCATTGTTGTATTTTTGCTTTAATCTTGTATTTATATGTTGTACAGCGCTTTGAGTTTAGATCTCACTAAAGTAAAGCGCTCTATAAGTATGTGTTATTATTATTATTATTATCGTTCGTACACTATGTGCATGTGAGGTATGTCAATCCAAACCAGAGAAGTGAACCCAGATTATAGTGTGATTATACACCTATCAGTTGTAAGCCGCACTATACGACCCCCGGGAATGCCAATTTCGAGAACATTTCCCATTCTGCTTCGACCCGTTCAGTAGCGTAACCAGGAGGTGGGGTGGGGTGGGGTGGGGTGGGGTGGGGGTTCGGGGAAGGGGAATCCTTCATCCCTTGTTATACATGTAGGCTTGCGCCTATTTACAATAAACGGGAGGTAAGTAGAAAATTGGGTTCTCGAAAGTGTATTTAACCATAATTGGGTTCTCGAAAGTGTATTTAAACATTTGAACTTCGGATTGGAAATTACACCTTCTATAAACCATCAAAGAATTTAAGGGGGCATTTAAAAATACCAAAAACATTTCTGATTTAATCAATACCACCCATATACTTCGAGAAAAGGCACCCCAAAAGGCGGCACATGCACGTATACCGCTATTGTGATAAGTCCCCCGGGGCTCCCAACCCCCCCCCCCCCCCCCCCCCCCCACCATGAAGCCCCCAAATGAAATTACAAACTCGATGTAAACCTGTATACTAAAACAAATAGTCAGATATGCCCCCCCCCCCCCCCGCCCCACCCCCGATGACCCCCACATGCGATGCCCTAAATTTGATTAAATTTGCATGGACAACACGGGTGATTACGAGTGCTTCCCCCGGTAGTATAGTCTCGGGCCAAGACTGCTGTATACTCCATCCATCGGCTCGTAGGACGATAGCAAGCGACTGCGCGGAGCAATTGGCGGTGATCCAGTGATTTCAGGCATTTTAGAACATGCGGTATAAAATATCGGAGTGATGTTTGCGGTATTAAAGTGGAGCCTGGTTAGCGGTATCAAGGAGTTATATGGTATAGTAGTCCTATAGCGTATATTTAAAGGTCGTATTTTGTTGTTCGTAAACAGATGTACACTGTGAGACGCACCCATGTAAAGTGACGGACCTTTACGCACCCTCCGTCATTTTTTTGACGGACCAAAGGCTGCCACTGACGTACCCTCCGTCAAGAATTATTGGTAAACGACGCACCCACGACGCACCTCTCCCGGGGGTCGTATAGTGCGTCTTACAACTGATAGGTGTATTATACCAAATGATTATATAGTAATACATAGTATATAATCTTATACCTTATTATTACATTACGTTATAACATTGTCGAGAGTACGACTATGTCCCTCATCATACAACAGTAACAACTCCCTTTCTGTGACAATTAGATAATGAAGCAAGGGGACAAGTAAAAAAGAAAGAGAAAATGCTCAAATGAGTAATAACCACTTGAACTGTAGGCCATGTATACTACACATACATTAGAAGTATAAGTTGTGACCCATGCCCTCTATCACCCATTCTGGATGTGTCCAAGAAATTGGATTGACCCTAATGTTATATAACTACTTACCAACGACATAACAACAAGTGTCAGCCAGAGTTCACCTCTTTGTTAATGAGTTGCGCACAGAGTTATTGATTCTGTAAGATTCTGTAAATACTAAACTTAGATAGCGCCTATACATGCTTAGAAGGTTGTTTGGCTGCATTCAAACCAAGTATGTCCCTGTTAATCCCCTCATTATGTCGCAAGAGTGTTGCCATAAATGTCTCCTAAAGCACAGCGATATATGCCTCCTAGATCACAACTCAGGACAATAAATTAGCCCGAAACATTGAAAACACAACTGTTTGCAGGCGGGTAGCACCCATTTTTTTGGCCGCCAGGGCATATAAATAGCCTAATTAAAAATAAGTAGTTTTTCGCCAATTGTCATGAAGTCGCACACCGTCGCACATAATGTTGAACTTGAACGCCGGTACAATACTTTTAGCTACAGTTTGCGGCATACATGTTGACCGTATGACACCGTACGGCTGAACAATAAATACATTTGTAATCGTCTTCGAAAATAAACTCTTGAGGGCAACCATGATGCTATAAAACTAAACTGGATCTCCACATCCCTATATATCGCCGACATAATAGGTTTAAAAAAGAACGTGGTTAAATAGTGAATACGGGAAGGATTTACTCTACATATAACCACTGCAATGAACTGTGGATAATATTGTGACGAACGCGAAAAGGAAATACCATTGTGCGATCGATTTCGGGTTGTGCCCGTTAGTGGACAAAAGGACCATTAACACCAAGGACATAGTTAGTTGAATTTATTCATCCACAACATTTGTTTAGCACAATCAGGGCATTGACCATATACAATTATGTCATTGTGCCCTATGTTACTTTAGTAAGGTCACGTCACGTACCAATGTTCATACACAGAGTGAACAAAGTTTGTGGAGGACAAAAAAAACCGAACCCGCGAAATTCAACAGACTTATGCATAACGTGTAAAGCAATAGGCGACTGGTCTCTATAATAGAATTTAAATAACAATCATGTTAAAGATCGGCAATGTGACTAGTGCTTTAATCATGGATCATTGATATCTCTTCTGTATCTACTATTCCTATGGTACATGCCATATTATAATGTAGTAAAGAAAGAATGCATGGAAAAGTACATGTACCTATAAGATTACTATGAGACTGTACATTGCTGTTCATGCCGTTGCCAACATACACTCGAGTTCTTTGCATTATAGCTAATGATTTTATTTAGGTGGCCAGAACTTCCCGAGCTCTGCTCTGATTTAGTCAACCTACCATAGTATATTAATTGTATTGTCATTATTATGTATCTCATTTGTGGAAAATAAACTGAACTGAACTGTACATCCCTTACTAAAGGTCAAATCTAAAGGTATACCTTTTTTTACTTTTTTAACACATTATTTGGCTGGTAAATACCACATATTTGATATCAATGGAAAGCTTGAAACACATTTTATCAGATACAATTACTTATTCTGTGATTAAAACTACTCTCTTTGAGAAATGCCATCCGCAAGTACGAAGTTTCACGTATTTCGCATGACATCGGTGTATCCCCACCTTACTGACTGGCTTGGATAATACATGATCAATTTCATTTTTTGGGTCTGCCCCCTAACCTTTTCTAGATCCGCGCCTGCCCCCCCCCCCCCCCCCCCCCCCCCCCCCCCCACTTTTCAAAACGGGATGGCGCCCTTGAGTGCGACTAGAGAATACTATTTGGTTGCTAAATATCTTTATCATGGATGTTTTAAATAGGTATGAAGCGATGCACATAATTGGAATAAACACACTATAAACATTACTTGCAAGACAATATAATGCTATGAATTGAATGTGTGTATTGATGTTTGTGAAAGACTGTTTTCATTTAGTTGATTAAGTATGGGTGACCTTTGTTTCTATTTGGAGAGAGTACTCACGAAAACAATATAAAGGGTCACTCGTAAATAAAAACAGCTTCAACCAATAGTATATTGAGGCAAAACACTGTTAGCCTTTGTAACTGGTAGACGTTAAGTACTCTCTCCAAATAAAAACAAAGGTCACCCATAGGGTAAAGTCGCCAGTTTTCGGTCAGCGCCTATTTTCGGTCACTTTCGCCTAAATCGAGTAATTCCGATGAAAATGACCTCGCAGCTAGCTAAAAAACGTTGCATAGTTGATGCCCGGTATTGCTTTAAAATGGCGACGACCGATGCGGTTCGCCGGTAGAGGATGCACGAAAAAAATCGAATGACAATAATGGAGAGTATTAAAAAAATTGCATTTTTTTTGTCTGATTCTTACGAGATTCCTAAGAACATGGGTCTGGGGTATGGGATAGATTTCTTGTTAATATTGACTACAATGGACTGCAACTTTACAATTATGTCCGCCATACCGTACGAACTTCCGATAACAAGTCCCGTACGTTTAGTATGATTAATTACCATGGAAACGTGGTGTCCGAAAACTGGCACCTAGAATTAGAGAAACATCCTATCTTCGGTCAGTTAATTTTGGCGGGAAATGATGGTCTCCCAGGTTGACGGCCTTGTTTCATAAAATACTGGTATGGAAGGTTTGTTGTTCAACTATAACTTGTCATTAAGTATAAACCAATAAAAACACATTTGGATTGCGAGAAAATACGAGCGCAGCCATGTGGGGATTCCCCTGGAATTTACCGAATTCCCGACGACTTTACCGAACTCACGAAACTCATTTCGTATCTAGATCGTACCGGGATCGTACATTCCCGGGAAAAAATGGCATCCAATTTCGCAAACTGACACGTAATATTAAACTAGTTTACAATACTAAAAAAAACCAAAAGTATAATATTAATAATATAAAGGAATTGCAAAGAACAAACAGAGACTCTGAGTCCGGGCCGGCTCTGAGTCAAGTGACCGAAATTAGGGACCACTGTGACCGAAATTAGGCGCCCTGACCGAAAATCGGGTACGTCACCGAGGCCATTGTTTTCGCTCGCATTGTGAAACCAACAGTAACTAAACGATAATTTCTTGGTATATTGTGAGGATGATTATGTTGAAATTATTGACGAAAAGTTCTCAAATAATTATTGATTTGATAATATAAAAGAATGAATCGCGGCTTAAGTGACCGAAAACTGGCGACTTTACCCTACTTAATGAAAATGAAAATAAAATAAAGTGAATATAAAGCAAAAGTTAAGTAAAGTGAAAAATAAGGTAAAGTGATAATAAAGTTAAAAGGTGTATGTTCCAATCACTATTATGGGCTATGATTTTTTTTCACATCAAAATATTTTGATATCAGAAGAATCCCCATATTTTTCTCATTATGTCTGTCAAATCTTAGGGGACAGAAATGCTCCATTTAGAAATTATAGGCGAAATGTGGTGAATTACTGCCAAAGGTGATTAACCACCAACCAGTTTGTGTAGGACTCAAAGGGCAAATGTTTTGTGACCTTGTGCTTCTAAAATAGAACCATTGGAGTTATGCAACTAGTCAAACTTTGGAATGTGCCAATTTCAAGGATGACCTTTCATGTAAAATAGAAAACATCAAGTTGAAAATCGGGCCAGCAATTGGAACATCTACCTTTAAGTGAAAATAACGTGAAAATAAAGTAACACCCCGGACACCCCGATATCCCCCTCATAAAATCTGCCAATTGTTTTATCACGCGAACAGGTAATCGCGCGAAAATGTAATTGCCCGAAAATTTTAATCCTGCGAAAATTTAATCACACGAAAAGTACAACATTTATTTATTGAAGTACATGTATTATATTTTAAATATAAATATTTTGTCACCCCTGCCCTGTTACCTATCTCTTTTAACACCCTATACCCCTCCCCCATACACACCCATAAAACCTGTTAATTGTTCCATCACGCGAAGATTTAATTGCGCGAAAATTGAATCGCCCGAAATTTAAGCACACGAAAATGTTATTAAATATGTTGGGCTGTACCTATCTCTTAAAATTGAATTGCCCGAAAATTAAATCACACGAAAAATGTTATTAAATAATTTGGTACCTCTGCCAGGTATATCTCTTTTATAACACCCCCACCCTGATATCCCCAGTACTGTTAGTGTCAACAGGTCAAATCTAATGACAATCGTGATGTTTGTAATCGCAGCCACAGTCGATGACAGGTGTTAACATTTTCCATGCGGCAGTGGTCTACAGATTATGACATGTCATTATCTGTCATGACAGTTCTAAAATTTCACAAAATGTTACAAAGAGTGTCACACGTATTGAATTTGAACACCATATATTTTGGAATCACCATAGGAAATGCCTAGTATTAGTTCAGTAACCCTTGAGATAAACTTTGAAAGTTAGGAAAAGTTTCTAAAAATCTGTTTTGTACAATGGTAAAACTAATAGCAGTATGTATGGTGTTACAGCTCTTATAATGCGAGGCCTAGGCATGTCTGTGATACAGACAGCCATTCAAACCACACATGTATTTCATAATGCTGCAAATAGAATATCAGTTGGCCCAATTACTCTGTCAGTAAACACTCTATCTTTGGGCGATAAATGTGGAGGCCAAGGGTTACTAATTCCTAAGAAACAAAGGCAGGGTTTTCGTCAAAGTACCTAAAAGGTGCATTAACAATAATGTATGGCTTCTAATTTGTTGACTTTTGCTTCTTATACGCGGGACCGCGAAAAACCTTAAACTACATCTTAAGTCTAATTAACACTACTGCCACTCGGAAACGAGCATAGGAACAGCTAGCTCACCAACCCTTAAAGCGAGCGGTCCGCAATCAGCTAGTCGCAAAACAGGGGAAAACAAAAATATATTTCCCTCCGTTTTTGAGCAATTTCGCGCCGCTATACAACCAAGATTAATCAGAGCAAGAAACCAGCGCTACACTGCTAAAATGTTGAGCGAAATACGTTCAACATATGTTGAAATCTAGGTGTTGTATAAAAGTAAAAACTACCCAACGTTGAGCAAAACAATTTAGTAACAAGTTGGGGAAACCCCGGGTCAAAACTCAATTTGTTGCTAAAATATTGCGTTAATTGTTTCAATTGGGCAACTGTTGAGTATTTGTCTCAGGCAATCACGCAACTTATATATATGTTGCTGCGAGACACCAGGATGACAGTAATTGGACATGGACGCAAAAAGAAGCGAAGTGAGCGTTGATCCGCCACATACCAGAAGTATATTTAATATATGTCATAAATAAGCTCAACCATACTCCTGTCTCTCAACCTCATTGAGGGAAAAGTAGAAGGAAAGAGAAAACGTGGCAGACAGAAGAAAAACTGGTTTGATAACATTAGGGAATGGACTGGTCTCAACTACGTTCAAGCCAAACGTGCAGCACAAGATAGAACAAAGTGGAGAAAGAACACTAAGAAGAGTGCAAATATGGTCGCCAATCATCAGAAGTGATGGAGGCATCAAGGTATCAAGGTAAGGTATACTCCTGTCAAAAGGATATGATAGATGCACATTTTTGTTCTTTAAAAATGTAATTTCATGACATTTGTAAATTTTCATAACAGCAGGACGACCTTAATTGAAGGTCACATAAACAAATGTGTCTTTAAATTTAAAAGTTCCTGACACATATTAGCACATTTTAAATGTACTTCAATTGTTGTTGGCAGATGTGTCTATAAATATGAAAGTTCTTAGTGACACATATCTGCACATTTCAAATGTACATCAATTGTTGTTGGCAGATGTGTCTATAAATATGAAAGTTCTTAGTGACACATATCTGCACATTTCAAATGTACTTCAATTGTTGTCCATAAATACCAATTGTAAAAACTCATTGATTGACATCAAAAATTGGAAATTTTAATCAAGTTTTACCAAGGAAGAACGCGATCTAACCCAAGTTCTTCCCTAGAATAGACAAATCTAAGAGGAACCTAACTTGACATTATGAGGTCATAATTATTAATTGGACGATTGATTTTACCCAGGAAGACAGATGACAAACCTATAAAAACCTCACAGGTATACTACCTGATGAGGTATCAAACGACCATATTTATTCATTTTCCAATGGTATTCATAGTAAGAATTCATAAGCCTACCAGACAAGTTTTCCCAAAGTAGAAAGAGATCTAATCCAAGTTCTTCCCTAGAATAGAAAAATCTAAGAGGAACTTAACTTGACATTATGAGGCCAACATTATTAATACATTTTGTAAAATGTATTGATCTCTGAAAAGTCAATAAAAAATGAACAAAAAGAATGATTTTGTGATTCTGGTGATCAAAAAGGTGTGTACCAAACTGCCTACCTGACAGGTATTTAAAACACCACGTGTAACCAAAGGACCACCTCCGCAGACCATTTGTAGCAAGGGTGGGAAGGTGGGGAATCTTTGATAAACCTTCTGGTATGATGCGGGAAAACGATATGACCAGTAAAAAGAGAAGCAAAGAAAAAGGGGGCTCCGCAAAGCCAGATATGCGCGACTGAACAACAAAGCGAAACTCGCGGGCTGGCAAATCCTAACTTAGGATTGGTCCAAGGAGAAAACAAACAAAGGCCATCTGAAAAGCCGTGAACAAATACGCGCTGGCAACCCTGTTGCACGAGCAAATCAGAATTATGTTGACAAGCAAAATAATTCTCTTATTAAGATTTACTCATGTGGTTTTTATTGATCAACTGTTGCTTAAATTCTCGATTCTAATTGCGTCCGTGATGGATCTTCTCAGAATTTGGGGAACGGTTGTATACGACATATACAGGGCGAGTCAAAAATAAGTTGATCGAGAATGAATATTTGTTTAAAAATAGACCAAACAAATTTGAAAAACCAATGAGGCACGTATTCAAAGAGCAACTTATTCCGCTCGTATGACAAAAGGAATCAATGAAATCGATCAATTATATCAGGAGCTATGCCTGTTTTAATAAAAGAACGACAATAAAAAACACCAATGATAAGAGATGTAAGATATTATGTATATATTTAAATAACATGTTAAAAGAAATTACAGATCCAATACCGAGAGGGAGTGGCTCTGCTGCATCGCCCAGAATTCCCGTTACAAGTTACCGGTTCACTACCAAGAGGAAGTGATGTATGTAGCTCTGCTGCATCGCCCATAATTCCCATTATTTGCCTACCCCATGTGTTGATATACAAAAATGCTCAATATATAATGAAAACAATTCACAAATTAAGCAAAAGTTGGTATCAAAATGCCCAACAAATGGTTAATTAATAATACCCAACTGTTGTGTAATTACAATTGTGCAACTGTTGAGTAACTGGAATTGTTCAACTGTTGGTAAAGACATTTTATCCAACGGTAAATTTTACGCAACTGTTGAGCCTTAGCATACTTCAACAACGTTGTGTAAAATGTTGAGTAAATATTTAAGCAACCTTTTTGCAGTGTACAGTTCCCTGATTGTTAATAAGACACAACATACACAATTACAAATGTAGTACAACACGTGAAGGCTTAAAAGTAGGAACTATTAAACCGGTGTTTCCAACATCTGTGACTGAATACAGTTAGTGATGATGGAGGACTATCTCGGGAACATTCATTATCAAATATCCTCGCAAAATATGTTACCTGAACCTTATCATTAACCAGACGACAATTTCTGGAATAAAAGGATACTATACACCCTGTAATTACCAAATCTATTCTAGCCCAATTTGAAAATACCCAATGATTTTTGGCAATTAGAGGGATATAATATAACCTAAACTGCAATGGAAACGATTCTTATGTAGTTAATATTTAATACTCCCCTTTTTTCAAAGGAAAAAAAATTGTTTTAAAATCACACTATAATCATATTTATAGGTTACCACTTAAAAGTACGTGTTACCTCTCCGTGTCATTTTCTTAGTGGCGTTCGGATCCATGTTCGCTGCTGTCGAGAAAGAGTCTAGAGACGTATGTTGAACAACCGGTCCAAACAAAAAATGAAGATGTCCTTGCCACGCGAAAACACGCCAAATCCAAAAATTTACGCCATCTGACCGTTAGGCGATGAAAAGAACAGCGCCTCAACGTCGTTGACAATTTGATGCATAACTAGTAGCTGGCTTGAAAGAAAAATTCTTGTTGCCGACTGGGAACTGTTACAAACTGCAAAAACTATGTAGTCTTGTGAAGAAAACTTGTAAATCACCAACTCGTAGGCTCTTGGAAACAGAACTTGAAGTCAACTTGTAAGAGAAGAACAATCTATGAGAAAACTAGTAGTTGTCTTGCAGAAAAAAATTCTTGTAGAAGAGCCCATCTTGGCCGCCAGTGTAATAACTCTGTATGATGGTAGGGGTTCTAATGCCTAACATCATATCGGAGCTACACATAATGAAGGGTTCGTTTCTACTCAATTAAACACCTTTTCAGCTACTATAGTTATTTCTTCTTTATTGGAAAGGCAAACGGTAGCCTAACATAGACTCCGACCTACATATAGAATCATACTGCTGAATGATGCCAAAACTCGGCACTATGTTCATGAGTCGAGGAGATGTAGTCCCGTTGAATAGCTGGTCACAACTGCCTCAGACTTAGAGTTTGGGTATCACAATACGTAGTGTGGGAGGGGCTAAGGTATGACTATTGATCATGTGACTAAGTCACTGACTACAGTGCCTTAGGATCGAATAGGACGTAGTGTAACATGATCAATAGCGCATGCGCTTAGCCCTTCGTATTCGTACACCTTACAATACTACCGTTCTACCGATGTGATACCGTTGCGCTACCGTACTAGTACCGATCCCTGAAAATCGCCAAATTTAGGCTACGGTATAGCATCGGCGAGCCAAATCGGCTAGGTGTGACAGCACTAACGGTCTGAAGGAGGTACGTGGGCAATTCGCATGTCAATTGAAATCAACAAACACCCGAACTGAACGATCCACCAAGTGAACAACGGCACAGCAGTTGTGCAACCTCACCACCTGCTTTACTTGTAATGATAGCGTTAACAGTTTGCATATTCTAATCAGTGAAGTTGCAATTGTACTTATCTCAATCAAGTTCCGTTACAATAATACGTGTGTTACGTACTACATTTGTTGTTTTTCACATGCCTGACTCCAAGTATTCATTTGGACCGTTTTTTATTGTGATTGTTTCATTTGGAATATTATACAATTAATTAAGAGCCTGTCATTAAGGATGGTAAAGTTGTGCCCTGTCAAGTTCCGATTTAGTATTTTTCTTATCAAAATAACATTCACATAATTTCCCACTAGAACGAGTCAAATTGATGACGGAAAATATGTTAAAAAATCAAAAGAAGGGCGTTTTATCAACTAACACATCTGCTCTGGTTCTACCGTATCAGCTTTCTGAGAAAGATTGTATAATCTGAATAAGATAATAATACCAGTATCAACCAGTACGGCCCAAAATATTACATAGGGATGTGGCACTCTGCCATGTATCTTTCTGTACAAATCAAAGCGAACACAATTTCTTAAACAACACCAACATGCTTCACTTTTATCACATGACCAACGGTTTTTGTTTCCTGGTGGAGTATATCAACTGGTTCCGATTTGCATAATCTTGCGATACAATGACTTATATCTAATCGAAGGTCTTTAACACTTTCCACGCAGCTATTAGTTTTACCATATAAAAAAAAAGATTTTCAGAAACCTTTCCCAATTTTCAAAGTCTATCTCAAGGATTACTGAACCAATAAGAGGCATGTTTGTACTTATATCAATGCATTTCTCATGGTGATACCAAATATGGTTATGAAATTTAAGATGGTTGACATTTTTGTAACAGTTAACATGGTTAAAGACATTTTGGAATGTCGTCTGCAGACAAATCTGCTGCAATCAGTCAGTCAGATGTATGTGACTCCAATCATTTCCTCATGAAGCCTATTTACTTGTGTGAATACGGTGTTTCATATTGGGGTCAAGAAATAAGAGTGACTTTACCGACTAAAAGAAATGCGCGCGCGCGTAGCCCGGACCGCGAAAATATGTTCTTTTACACCAATGTTGCCATGATTGAAGTACATTTTGGCATTAAACGAGCTTCTAATGTATTTATTTTTCGGGGGATGCTATATCTATACTAATTTGACTTTTTAATTTGTTTCCTTACGCGGGACGGACTCGCCAATGTTTACTTTCGTAAATTGTGTGTTTAGGATCTTGCAAATGAGTTTAATGTGTGGGGGTGGCACACAAAAATCGATGCACGCACGCTGATGTGGTTACATGAGCAATGCCACGATTCGGCAGGGGCTGTGTCATTGTGTGAGCGTATACCTGATAGACCTGATTTATTGAATGCAGTAAGGACACCTTAATGAAATAATATAAATTATAATACAGAACTAATCAGGGAATTAAAGGTGGATGTTCCGATCACTTTAACTTTTTTACCAATCAACACATTTTGATATCAGAAGAAACCCTATATTTTTCTCATTATTTCTGTAAAATATTTGGTCTAAGATGTGTTTCATTTAGACGTTATAGGCCACAATGCAATGAATTACTGCTACAGGTGGTTAACCACCCGGCCAGTTTGTGTACCCCTAAATGAAAATGTACTCCCCTTGTGCTTTTAAATGCAAAACATTGGAGTTATGCAAACTCATACTTTGGTATACAACTATTGTAACGATGACCCTTCATGTTGAGAATAGAAAACATCAAGTTGAAAATTGAGCCAGCAATCGGAACACCTACCTTTAACTCTCGGGGATTCCCTCCAATTTTTTAATCATCATCTACGTGCTGGAAACATGGGAAAATATGAAGTAATAGCAAGTGTTTTAGATAGTAGACAATTATATTCACTGTCTAGTCCTATTTGCTTTTGATAACTTGTCAATACTGAGTAATCTTTCAACAAGTGTAATGTTTCTTATTGCGTTCGTTATCAAGTGAATCAATGATATAGATAGAAAGGAAATTAACGGCATAATATATAAATCTAGCTACATTTTAGTGTTGAACATTTAGCAGACGACTTCAACTCGAGCACTATTGAACTTAAGCAAATATGAATATGGCGATGTGGTGGTTGATACCCGCTGTATTTTGCGTTGTGTTGCACGAGTGTGTTGGCTCTCATTTCCGAGGCGCAATACTATCCTGGAAACCTACAGGGAATCCAAACCAGGTAGGATTTTATTTTTAGAATATAGGTATTCAATCAGCTTATTACTAATTACTAGTATTATATATGATATCGTTAACAAGTAAAAGAAAGACCGTGAAGACTATAATTACTTCGAAAAATGACACGATCATTTTGAACAGTTCCCACGCGTCATTGCATTTGTCCGCGGTAAAGACAAAAACATTACACTATTTGGCAGTTGTCTCTTACACAACAGTGGAGTCTTTCAAAGTTTTTGAGCATTAATTAAAAAGTGTGCTTTTACTAATTGAAATGATTGGCTTTATCATCATGTTGTTTTTCACTTTTTTTGCATTTGAAAATAATTATTTATTATCTGATTATGTTCATATATCAATATTGACAAATGCAATATTATATATGACCCTGAGCAGGGGCCAACTCGATATTACCTTGATCGGGGACAACTCTTAAGTTGACGGTGTGAATCCATTCATTCCAGTTTGCGCTTGATTTTGCCATTTTTAAATAAGAAATCGGCCCAAGTGGTGTTGCGACTATATAGGGTGTGAAAAAAGTGTCCCATTGGGAACAAAAATTAAAAAATGCATCCCATGAATTTTGTTTTCAAAGAATAGACCGTTGGTAAGCCTGGCCGTTGGTAATCTGCTATCAAATACACTTCATCCCATTAAAGGGATCTTTTTTTGAAATTAATTTACTTTAGAATTCAAGATGAACATTAAACATTACCATTATTGTTGTTTCTACTCACAAAAACACAGCTAAACTTGATTAAAACAATACCATCGCTATTTATGGAACATTTTCTTAAAAACGCCATCTATGTAAATATGATTCGGTTTTTTATCACGCGTGCTGCAGGGGGACACTGTCTGACGTAAAATGCGGATCTCGGCTAGATCAGCATTTTTGAATGGACGTTTTGTTGTACAAAGAGGGCTGATTTTTCTTAATCCTTATAGGTGGAAGTTCATACATGTAATACAATTGTAAAATTTATAACCATCCCAGTTTTTTATCATGCAGCCTCCAACACATCTCTTAGTGTCCCTTTAAGTTTCACCACACTGCAACAACTCTGGTAAAATGTGCAACACTAAGTTGGTGTTAGGCGTTTTGGTGTTAAATTAACTTAGTGTCACTGCAAACATTAATTTTAAAAATGTAACACTGCACATAGAGTTGGGTTTCTGGTGTTAAACCTGGTGTAAGAATAACTCCCATGGGTGCCATTATTCCACACATGCGCACTGAGGTTGGTTGTATTGGTTTCGTAACACTTTGGATTGTATCTTTATACATTTCATCTAATGATTCGATCTGCAACATGCATCATTTCATAATTAAAAGGCAAGTAAGAATATTAATTCACAAACACATCAATAAATAAATTTGAACTGTTGAACAGTGAAATATTTTATTTGCAAGCATTTTATTTACAAGTACTTCAACCTATCTAAAACCAGATTAATCAACACTGGAGTCTGGTGTTAATCAACTCTGGTTGTGGTCCTCTCAGAACACCAAGAAGGTGTCAAATTTTCACCCATTAACACCCCTGTCTGTGGTCCTCTAACACCCTGGTGGGAGTTAATTGATTAACACCAAAGACTGGTGTTAATCAACACCTGCAGGTGTCGTCCTCTCAGAACACTTTCTCGGTGTTGAAATTAACACCCTTGGTGTTACTATTTACACCGGAGTTTTAGCAATGCACATGCCGAGATATGATCATTCCATTCAGTACAAGGATGCAAATCACATTTGGTCCACTTTTGAACAAGAATTGGACTTTTAATTGAACAAATTGCATTTATGATTCCAATAATGAATAAAGGGTATGTCAATGTAATTGTTTAAAATACACTAACATTCAAATATTATGTCGTTTGCCATGGATAATATGGATGAAAATAACTTTTCTGCTAACTAACTATTAACATTTACTAAGTAGATTATTTTTTATTTTAAAAATTATGCTCAATTACACAGTGAATGATGATTGTAATAAAAGAGTTGTCTGCGCATCAAAATTAGCCAAACTGTATTTGACAAGTCTGAAGAGATTTGCTATAATTTGATAACGAAAGCTCCAAAATGGATAGATTTGTTTTATTATGACACATGAAAGATTGCTGAACATGATTATTAGTACGTCCAATGTTGATATTTTCATAGCTAAACAAACCATGATTCACATGGGACACTTTTTTGACTCTCCCTCTATGTTATACTATTGGCCGCACATCTCCGTAATTATACCACCGATTTGAACGAACTAGTATAAGCAATGGTTTTAAATGGTAAAGAAACACAAAACAATAATAAATTGAAATCATTTCTAATAATGGTTTTTAAAATTTTAATTTTGTGTTACAGTCTAGGCTATATAGTATACAGGTTTAAAATGTAGTGATGTTCTGATAGTAAGTGCCGGAATGGTTCAGCTTGTGGGTGTAGGAAAATTTGTGCGCACATTACAAACACCCAATTATTTTAACTGATTACCGTAGTAAAACGCTTTTTTCCAACGGTCTTTTTTAGATTAAAATAGATTACAGGCAGTCTTGGAGGAGAAGTTCTATTTACTGCGACCAAGATACAATTGATGATGGTACATTTATAGGTGGGGGAACATTAAGTTGCCCAACTTGTCCATCGAGCACGGTCTGTGGCTTTACGTTCCAATGTACAGACTTTAGTGTTGAAGAGGATTGGACGACAGGTGTGGGTTCCTGTATCTACGACATTCAACTCAACTCGTTCGTTGTTCAGTAAGTTATTTCCTAATCCTAATAATTTCATTACCGGCTTCGTAGTTTACAACGTGATCAAAGCTATTAGCATGTGTAATGTAACTGGGCATGTAGCCATGATTCAGTGCCCACTGTCAGTGTCACATCCAGTGGATGTAGCACCATCCAATGGATCGAAAGGATTTAAGACGTCAAAGAAGACGAACTATGACGATTTGGGACAAAGTTGGCATACCGCATTTTAAATCACATCAACACGTATGAGTTCTAAATCATATAGACTAAGCTTGATATAATGTTATCACCCATGTCAACACACTCTGTATACCATCATTCACATTCTTCATTATTCCATGGCTTTTTAGTTTGAGCTCATTATTTTTACCACATACGCCGCATGGGTATTTCAGGGTCATGTTGTTCTTGGTCCTGTATGGCAGTTTGCCTCAATCTGTAATCAGCCCCAGTATGTAATCAGTAATCAGCTGCCCCAGTATGTAATCAGAAATCAGCAGGCCCCAATCACTAATCAGTAATCAGCTGGCCCAATATGTAGTAATTGGCTAGCCCAAATCTGTAATCACTAATCAGTGATCAGCTGGCCCCAATTTGTAATCAGTAATCGGCTGGCCTCAATCTGCAATCAGTAATCAGTGATCAGCTGGCTCCAATTTGTAATCAGTATTCAGCTGGCCTAATCTGTAATCAGTAATCAGTAATCAGTAATCAGCTGCCCCAGTCTGTAATCAGTAATCAGCTGGCCCCAATCTGTAATCAGTAATCAGCTGGCCCCAATCTGTAATCAGTAATCAGTTACTATCTGTAATCAGTTTGCCCCAATCTGTTATCACTTATCAGTAATCAGCTGGCCCTATCTGTAGTAATCGGCTGGCCCTATCTGTAATCACTAATCATTGATCAACTGGCCCCAATTTGTAATCAGTAATCAGCTGGCCCCAATCCGTAATCAGTAATCAGTAATCATTAGGCCCAAATCTGAATCAGTGATCAGTAATCAGTTTGCCCCAATCTGTAATGGGTGATCAATGAGCAGTAATCAATTAGCTCCAATCAGTGATCAGTAATCAGTAATCAATTTGATCCAATCACTGATCAGTGATCAGTAATCAGTTGGCTCCAATCAGTGATCAGTTATCAGTTGGCTCCAGAGTCCGATCAGTGATCAGTTATCAGTTGGCTCCAATCAGTGATCAGTGATCAGTAATCAGTTGGCTCCAATCATTGATCAGTGATCAGTAATCAGTTGGCTCCAATCAGTAATCACTGGTCAGTAATCAGCGATCAGTGTGTGTAAGTAAGCAAGCACCTCAACCGGATGCATTTTGTGCCGAAACATTTGGGAGAAACATACGTATATAAACTACCCGAGTTCATGATTGTCTTCAATGCTCGATGGAAAATGGTTAGTTAGGTTTTTTAAATACACCTCTCTCTCTTTCCAATATTTGCAATTAAAAAGGTGTTAACTTCCCTTTTAATCCATCAGTTTCTTTTCTTTTTATCATTGCATTCTTCCAATAAAGGTACAGTGGCTGCTGTTGGATTCCCCTTATGAATGGTGGTGGAGATTGGAATATCGAGACTTGGGTGCACTTTGCAGTCAGACCGGACAATGGAGTTATCAATTCTTCACCAATGGCTAGCATGCAGCCAATAATCCGTACAAGATATGGATGTCCTTACACTCTCAAAATACCAAGTATGTTTTATTCTTATAGACGTTATTCATAATTGTGCATTTACGTCAAAAGAGGGCTGTGCTATCCCACTCAGCAACGAGTACGGCTGGCTAGGGGGGGGGGGGGGGGGGGGGGGGGTACCGCGCCATTTTGCGATATTCGATATTTTGCGAAATCGATCGTGGTTATCACGTGATACGTATCGTGGAAAAATAATTTACACTGTTTTAACGAAATGCACTGTGGGATTGTGTTACCAGCCTAAAATCATAGAGGTCGCAAACCCGGTCGCAAACTTGCTTATAATTGAGCCTAGTTGTAACAAGCTAAAAATGACATCTCTGAATGTATTACCAAAGTGTGCAAAGGCGAAATTGTTGGACACACTGGTAAAATGGTTTTACAACAAGTTTTGCTATCATTAATAAAACTGAACTCAAGTTAAATCACTCTATTTATCGAGCAATAATATAATTGTTAACGCATTTTAATTGTTTAGATACAAAGTTAAATAAATCAAGGATACATTTATGATAGATAAATAAATAAAAAGAAAACTATAAACGCATGGGCGGCATTTATAATTGATAAAAATTGACATAACAATGATGTTATATTTATCCACCATCAAATTTAAAAAATAGAAAAATATAAGGAATATTCGAATTCGAACCCGTGATTTCCGATTGCCAACGACATGGCCAACCTACGCACGCCACAGAGATCAACGAGTGTCATTGTGATAGTTTTATTATTTAACCACATCTATCTATTTATAACGAATGGATTTTTATTGTGCCATTTTTGCCAAATGTGTGTGTTGCTCTCGCACAAAATGTGTTTGTAATTTGATTATAATCCTTATTTTTAAAAGAACGGTAATTTTTTTTTAAATTTTCGAGAAAAAGAATGGCGTAACTGATACGGTAAACTCCAGCAGTCATACAGATGATGCCGGCAGGCTAAGCAAATCCAGCATATAAAACAAAAGTGCTCCTAATGGGGCTCGAACCCACAACCTTTCGCTCCTCATGTCGACTTTCTATCCACTACACTAACCGTGCTAATTGGAAATAGGCATTGCAAATAATTTATTTATATCATGTGTCATGGGTTAATGCACTGTGTGAAATTCTACAATCCCGGCCGCCACTCTGTTCAAAGGCACAAAAAAGTTGACTTGTTTTACGCTTTTTTTGAAATTCTGAGGTGTGCAGTTCGATTTTCTTTCTCGAATTGTTTAGAAAACCATCCATTTTAGAACATCTGAAATTTAAAATGAACTGCACACCTGGGAAAGTATGATGCCAAGGGCATATTTTTTGCACGTAAATCCAATACAAGAGTTCAGAAAATCGACAAAAATATGACGTCATAACCATTGCTTCGGGACAAAATGGCGCGGTACCCCCCCCCCCCCCCCCCCCCCCCTAACGGCTGGCTAGGAAATCGCCTTACCTATGACCAGACTAATGCTACAATCATAGAAAAAAGGTGTTCGAACACTGACCCTAATTGCGATGCTTATTGGACCATAACAGGAATGCTATTTGAGTCACGTGAAAATCGAAACTTGTTTCTGGTAGCCTGAAGTATCCCCTTACTCATATCCCCTCCCCATTCCCCACCGATCAATGTTGCGAGGCCCTGTGCTGATGGTGGGTAATTTGTGGGGTTAAACATTGATCAGGGGGGAGGGGGAACACTTTACATTACACCTACAAAGTGTTCGAACACCTTTTTCTAACATTGTAGATATAAGCAATCAAATAAAATGGGCTCTAAAAGAAACTTATAATTTTTCACACACAGAAAAAAATTACTGAGTCAAATGACTCATTTTGGTAAGTCTTTCATTTGTCCGTGTAGTGAGACACTTTGAAGTTAAACTCATTATGGATGAGTCAATTGACTCACAAATGCAATTAGTGAGTCTTCTGACTCACCAAAAATGAGTCAATTGACTCACTAGTGACTCAACAGACTCGGTAATGTGTCACCTGACTCAATACTAATGAGTCAATTGAGTCTCCTGACTCACTTGTAACATGTCAATTGACTCAATAGTGAATCAAATTGGGTCACTTGACACATTTAAATGAGTCACTTGACTCACAGATAATATTAACTGAGTCGAATGACTCATTTTGATGAGTCTTTTGTTTGTCCGTGTACTGAGACACTTGGACGTTTTACTGAGTCAATTGAATCAGGTTGGATGAGACAACTGACTCAGACTGGAATTTTCAGTTGAGCCTCAGAATAGCATTGGTTTGTGACAATTAAAGACTATCACAAACATGGGCGGTGATCTCCGAAAAGTGTTAGTTTTTGTAGACACTGTATGTTGCCCATAAAGCAGGCACTAAGTCCAACAAATAATGAAGTTAAATACATCCATAAGCTTACTGCAGTGTAACGACGAAGGTCCAACACTGTAAGCTTACTGAAGGTAAAAACACCGCCAAATGCAAAAAAGTTACTGTTCTATCAGCTCCAGAAATTCCACATATTACTTATGAGTCTATGCAGTGTTTAATAACAAAGAAGTCCAAAAGAAATGACACAATTTGTGTCTTCAATCACTAACATCATGAACATACGCTATATAGTCACCAGTCCATGTGCAAAACAAAATGGCAGAGCTAATAAATAAAAACAGCCTCGCTTTCATTTCGTTTTTGACTCATTATTTTTATGAATGAGTCAAAAGTCGATCTTGACTCATCTTTCCCTGACAAGTGAGTCAATCTGGCAATACTGAACTGATTCACCTGAAATTTGACTCATTAACAGATTATGCGTGAGTCAACTATGATACACTTAGTGCAATAAGTGAGTCAATGTGTATGTGACTCACTTAAAATGAGTCAATTGACTCAGCAAATGAGTCAACTTATTGATGACTCATTCCAAAATTGTCGAAGTGAGTCAAATGACTCGGGTGTTTTTTTCTGTGATGGTCATATCTTGAAAATTTGTCCATCGAAATGAACCAAAATGACACACAGGATTACTTCAATACTCTACTCTAATGACATGTCAATATCCAAACCGTTACCTTACTAACAGAACTAAAAATGCACTGGCATGGAACCGCATGCTGTATCACATGTCACAGCCAGGAAATTTCGGCAACATAAGAGTTTAAGGCACATGAAGAAGTCAAAACAAATTAAAATGAAGGTAATGTCAGTTACACAGACATCAATAGTGTGGGTGTCCACCATGTGCTTGAAAGCAATCAGTGCATCTGCTACACATGCTGTCCACCAGGGTTCTGATGCAGGCTTGGAGGAGATTGTTCCACTCTTCACTGCTCTGAGTGTTTGTGCATTACCAGGCGGATTATCCCATGCCGAAATACGTCGCCCGAGCTCATCCCACAGTTGTTCGACCGGATTGAGATCCGGGGAACAAGAGCACCATGGTAAGAGTTTAATGTTCTGCCTTGTGTTTGGGTAACTGACATTACCTTTATTTTAATTTGTTTTGACTTCTTCACGTGCCTTAAACTCTTATGTTGCCGAAATGTCCAGGCTGTGACATGTGGTACAGCAAGCGGTTCCATACCAGTGCATTTTTCAGTTCTGTCAGTAAGGTAACCGTTTGGATATTGACATGTCATATAGAGAAGAGTGTTGAAGTAATCCTGTGTGTCATTTTGGTTCATTTTGATGGACAGATTTTCAAGATATGACCATGTGAAAAATTATAAGTTTCTTTTTGAGCCCAGTTTAGTTAAACAGATAAATGTATGAGCGTAAAAAGATGTGCTTCGCGAAGCACGTTCCCTAATAGTTCCATTTCCATTAAAAAGTCCCATTTCCGGAAAACCGAAATGTCAACGTTGATGTCTCGTTGGAGATACCACTAATGCATCACTATAACTTCCCTTCTTCTTTTAGCGAGTGATCCTGATGGGGATGATGTAAGATGTCGATGGCCCATAACACCTGAGGAAATGGGAGATTTGATTCTACCGCCAATGAATATGACCCTCAATGAGGTTAGAGTTGTTCACAATCATTTATGTAATAGATTATGTTAGTTTCTACTAAAAATAAAATAAAAATCTTCTAAAAACATATCAACTTAGTGTATTACAATTTGAGATAATTAGAAAATATAAGTTCTCAAAAATTAAAAATATAAACAGATAAAATACACATATTGTAAGGAAAACATTTGTGAAATGTGAATTACTTGTTCTCGTCTTTGAAGAATGCTTGCACCTTGACATTCGATGCCAGTGGATTGGGCTGGTGGGGTGTGGCCGTTATCATTGAAGACTTCATCTCGCCTTCCTCGTATACACCCCTCAGTAAGATACCGTTGCAATTCCTAATAGAGGTAGCTCCAAACTCTGACCCATGTGAGACGGCGTATGAACCTATGCTAGTTGATCCATCGCCACCAGACGGCCAATGTGTTGGGGTTATGTCTGGTGAGACGTACCAAGCTGAAATTAGAGCTAAGAGCAACGCTCCTGGATACGGGTACGTGTAGTTGAATATTGAAACCCCGAGGAGGTCTGTGAGATTAAATACTTCTCTTACTCTATTATCTCCATGTGATCCCTGCTCAAATTTGACTCGAGTTTATTTCAACTTTTCCGTGATTCACTCACCATTGGATATGCACTGCTTTATTCCGTTGTTGAATAATGGACTGATTATAGACGTGGGTTCAGTCGCATATAGACAGATTTGTCATCTTCATGGTTGGTTTATTTTCCACGAGAACGACTATTTAAATAAACAAGTGATACAGGCATGTATCGTATAGTAATATGAGGGGGGTTGAAAAAGCTTACGGTTCTCCGGGTAGGCCTACACATAGCGAGCAAGATGGACTCAAGTCGTCTGGCAGAAAAACAATATCAAGGAAAAATGTATCCTATTCTTCACAATAATGTATCGTGGTCGATGCAGCATCTTAATTGCGCGAATCTCGTCGGCAGATTTTAAACCAGCGTACTTGGCGTCGCCGTTCAATATCCACGTAATATTCATTGGCTCTATTAATTCGGAGGACTGTGTTGATTTAGGGGAAATAGACAAAACTTCCGCACCTTCGGTAGTAGTATAAACACAAACATCGACTTCGTCACAAATGAACCAATCAAAAAAGAGGATACCCTTTTAAATGTGTATGAGGTGTAATAATTTGTGTTGCTTCAAGTGAAGAAAATAGCACGGCCTTTACCAGGCAATATGCGTAACCGCTGATTTTTGTTCTTCTCGTTGATATTACAGCATTAAAGAAATCGACACTGTTTCACCTCATGGTATGAACAAATCTCCCATCCTTCCCGTTCCGGGATATGATGATGAATACTTCGTTACCGTTCAATGGACACCAACTGAATCGCAACAAGGTCCGAGCATATTTTGTTTCGCTGCCTCGGATGGGCTCGGGTAAGATATTTCAATAGACGAATCTTCTAGAACTATAATGTTTCCAGCAATGGTTAACGTGTTTACGAGCACACAATGAAAACCATAGTAATTGATTCATAGACATTGGCCGATTTATCATTTCAGTCCAAGGTAACAGAAGCAAAAGAGGAGGAGGCACTCGAATTGTAATCGTAATTATATGCAAGGTTAATACCATGTCATCATCAGTCCCTGTACTTCTGTGATTTACTCATCACTATGTACAGATGGGGTGAACAACTATTAAACCTAGTTTACAGGGAACTTGAGGCTGAATTATCTGCATTGACTTTGCCTGCAAACAGGTGAAGTCAATTGCCCGCGTATTTTCAATAAAGAGGAGTTGTTATTCAGATAAATTGTTAAAGGTAAACAAATCCCCTTAGACGGTATCATAGCCAGAAATATACCAAGTAACGTTTATAATCCGTATCTTGGTTGATACCACTTCTTCTCCATCTAGGTCAACTGATTTTGTACCTAGCCTTATAAAAAAATGATGATTGAAATTATTTTCGTTTTTTCTTACAAATAAATTAGTAGAACTGATCTTTTTCATTTCAATATTCCCTTTATTACACGTCCAAATAAGTCCAACCCAACCAACTTTGGTTCAGTTATAACGGTTGCTTTCGATGCCTGCATAAAACGAATTATCGATATAAGAATTTCCGAACTTTTTTTGAGCAGTTTAGTTTGTTGTTCATACAGTTGTGACAAATGAAAAAAGAGGGTATAATTGAACCACTAATACCATAGCGACTGTCTTAGAATAAGTTTAACTCTTCAAAATCAATTCGTTTCATTAAGAGAAATGCTCAAATAATTTGCGCTTCCAGTTTTCAAAACACTGTTCAAATGTTCTCATCATCCCACAATCAAGAATGTTTTTAATAAGGGCTCTTGCCCAAACACGAGGAGGTGAAAGCTCGAGAAAAGAGCGGGGAAAGCGCGATCCTTTTTTCTATATTGTACGCAAACTAGAATAAAACGTAGCTTTTCTTGGATAGATTTATGCTTCGTTTACCATTTGCAATAGGCCTGAACAGTCGCGAGTTTGTCGAATTCGTCGCGTCCGAGTTTTAAGATGCTGGCTTTACCGGAGAAAACAAATACGGTAGCACTGTGGGTGTGTGCATTTGGGCTAAAAACATAAACAATGGTGGTGAGGTACACTTTCAAAAGAATAGTCAATAATCACATAAGTACAGGGATACTATTAATTTTGGGATAGGAAAGTCCTATACTAACACACGTAGCGAAAACGGTGCCGTTTGCATAAATTACATAAATTATGGTAATCATCGGAATGTGTCGGTGACCGGCGTTGAACCCGTTTAACAGTGTTTAACCAGGTTTAACGTAATATTTGGTCAGCATAGGTTTGAGGGCGTTGTGGATTTACACAGACGACGGTGGCCACGCGAAACCTAAATGTTGAATACGTAATGAATAAGGTGAATAACACGTAATCGCGAATGTTAATCTTATCATTTTGACAAATTCATCATAATTAGAAGAATTGTCATCGTTAACCGGGCGATGACTGTTTAAAATAATTCAAAATAGTGCACTCCCGTTGACATATTGGGTCGTCTGAGAGACGCGTGGCCAGCGTCGTGTCGTCTGCTACAATCACGCCTGATCAGTATAGCGCCACCAGTTCTATGCTGACCACATTTTAATTTAAAAGTGGACCCGATTGGCAAGCTCACTGGCACACCCCTGATAAGTATGTATTTAAAAGCGGTTTAAAGCCTTTGATAAGTCAACAGCATTGCCAGGTCATGCTTTTGGAGTCATATTTGGCTACTTGAGGGTACCCTTTTGCTATTGAAGGGGTACAATACAGGGATCGGGTGTGTTTGTGACTCGTATAGAATTGCCTAATACACAATCACACAAAGAAAACCTTTAGCAACGCACACGGCAACAAGATCAATAGCTCGAAATACATCCCATAATAAAACGATGCGATGCCGTTCGAATAAAAATATCTTCTCCAGTAATTAAAATGTAATCTGCTACGGCGATATACGGTGAGAGTCCAGTGTGTGCTGATCTTCTAATGTTTTTTCCTCATTTTTTTGTTGTTCACAGTCAAACCAGTGACCAGCACTGTATAACAATCTTAGCAGGAAGTAAGTCAGCCATTGCCTTTAATAATATCTAAAAACATTTTGACGTCAAACAATAAAGTTAAAATAGTTTATAACAATAGAAAACAATAATATGTGGTTAAAATGTCCATTACATTACATTACAGACTTTATTTCAGCTGAGACAAGAATACTCAGATTTCGGTGTGCTCTAGGGGTTTTTTCTCTTTTGTTTGTGAGATATTCGCGCTCCGATAGTAAGACAAGCTCCGAAAGGTAGTATTGTAGGGCAGGCTATTTACAACGGTTAATCATAATTTAATGCATATATCTTGACAGTTCGACTTTACGACTTTTGGTCGTATTACACATCGTATTCTTCAAGAAAAGCACTAGCCAAGTAAAAAACACGGATGCAAATGTGGAATCCGATTACTGATAAATATATATGAACGGATTTAAACTTCAGATGCGCTCTATTAATGAATATCCTATTTCCTTTTATCAATTAATATTGATTCTTTTCACTTTTAGTAGCTATAAATTACGGAAGCATTTAAGTGCCGTTCTATCTTGACGACGACCTAGCGAGATAATATATCTTGACAAGTAGATATAATATCAGTATTTTTTCGACATGATAAGATAATTCTTCTGACCATGATATGTCGTTATGGCGAGATAGGTTATCGTGCTAGGTCGACAGTGTTGTAGGACTCGGGACTCGGACTCCTTTTTTCAAAGACTCGGTCCCAGTACTCAAAGACTCGGACTCGGACCCCAAGTTTTTTCAGGTGTTTATTTTCATTAATTTACCTGAAATTTGTTTTGCTGAAGGACTGAATTCCGCAGTCCGCCGCTAGCAAAAAATAACTTGCCGATATATTGATAAATGAATGATCGAATAAACCAAGACAAATGCCCAGCAAATAAATCGATTCATCCATTATTTTGCCTGCCGAGGTGCAATACTTTTTGTAATACAATTTTACCATTGGTTGACACAATGACAACTTAACAAGGAGCATCACTGCCGCATGGAATCAACGCCATACGATTAAGCTCGAATTCACACCTATTTAGTGCACGCCGGTGCGCCCAATATCACCCAACGTGCCGTGTGTGCATGTAGAACAAATTCCGGGTTTGGAGAGTTTGGGCGAAAAAAACACTCACCATCCCGTGGTTTTACCACCTTTTACAAGTTTGTGCAGTTGTTGATCTGCAGCGCTCACTTCACTTTACAGCTGATCAATATTTATATGGCACGCCACAGCGGACAAAACCATGTTGAGATTTCTCACTCACGTCGAGTTTCACACACTACCTATTGAGTTTGACTCGCCCTTATCTAGTTCAACACGCTATATGTCGAGTTCCACACACTGTTATCGAGTTTCACACACTGTTATCGAGTTTCACACATTGTCAATCAAGTTCCAAACGCTATATGTCGAATTGCACACACGGCTAATCGAGTTTTCGCTATTATGTCGAGTTTCACACTACCATCGCGTTTCCCTCGCTATTTGTCGAAAGTCACCCACTGTATACCTAGTTTCACACGCTCCCCGTTGATGTGTCACACACTGCTTGTCGAGTTGTACTCGCTATGTCTAGTTTCAATCAAATACACGCGCAGCATATCGAGTTTCAACTGACTACACCCGCTACATGTCAAGTTATGACTGACTACACGCGCTACATGTCGAGTTTTAACAACTCGCGGTCAGATCCCTGCGAGACCATGATTTTTTGTTAACTTGACAGATAGCGAGTGGACCTTGATAGGTAGTGTGTGGAACTCGGTAGGTAGTGTGTGAAACTCGACACATACCGGGGGTAAAACCTAGTAGACAGTGTGTGAAGCTAAGGGGTGAAACTCAATAGGCAGTGCAGTGTAAAACTCACATATAGCGAGTGAAACTCGATAGGGGGAGTGAGGAACTCGACATACAGCGAGTGAGAATCGATAGTCCGTGTGTTAAGCTTTACATACGCGTGTGAAACTTGGTATGGGCGAGTAAACTCGCTAAGTAGTGTGTGAAACTCGACATATAGCGTGTGGAACTGGATACGGGCGAGTAAATCTCGATAGGTAGTGTGTGAAACTCGGCGTGAGTGAGAAATCTCAACATGGTTTTGTCCGCTGTGGCGTGCCGTATATTTATACTGTTAGCGCGCGTGTGTTGAAATGATTTAGCGTTGTTTCAGCTGGACTTTTGCTACTTCAAATATTATTTTACCGTTCGTTGAGGTGAAGTCAATATTAAAAGCTTATAATAAAGTTCAATTTCATAGCCTTATTTTACTGACATGTTTATTTCAATGTAAGTACTCCCAGTTCCAAAGATATCGTCAATTTAGTATTGCTTTAAAAACAGTGAAATACAAAAAATATTAAATTATATCCTGGCTTTTATCCGAATTATTAGCCTTAGCAATAGCAATAATTTACTTTACTTTAGCTTTGATCTGTTGTTGTTCATCCATCGCAAAGCAAAGATGACAATGACAACAAAGATTAGTTAGTTGAATCTGATCTATCTGTCCGAAGATGACTAACACGACCAATCCGGGCAAGGAAGCATCTCCCACATGTGTGGCACTTGTGATCAGTATCTGGCGTTGTGACACTTGCTGCTCTTGTCTTGCGGACCTTATGTTTTCATCCTACACTCTTTCTAATTTAAGCAATTTTGCATGCAAATAATTGCAGATAAGCAGTTTGAAAATAAAAGAACAACCAGAAAGACAACACAAGCCTAATAAGTTAGTTACTGAACCGACTGTGATACTTTAATTAGTCATTACAAGTAAACAGTATAGAACTGAAATTCTGATTAATAAAACGTTGATATAGTATTGGTGAACTGCGTATTGAATTTGATACATAAGGACTCGGACTCGGATATTGAGGATATTGAGGATTCGGACTCGGACATAGAAATTGGCAAAGACTCGGACTCGAGTCCTTTCCTCAAGGACTCGGACTCGGACTCGGACTCGGATGATGAGGACTCGACTCCAACACTGCAGGTCGATGACCTCACAAAATGTCGAAGTCATCATGGCGATATATTTATTTGCCGAGTCGCCGTGTGATATGGCACCCAATCATAGGTATCTTCCCGTATTTATAACGTTCAAACAGGGGACAAATAATAATACCATATAATTCCTCCACAGCATCCGGGCCTTTGATAGATATGGCAAATGTCATCCCGACACATGGCGCTCAAGTGCCTGAGAATCAATATTCATGGCGGTTGGCCTTCACTGAAGAGGTATGTAAAAACTTATCTAACAGAGACGACAATACATCTTTTGCACTGCTTTTATTCCGATTACCGCTTAGGATTTTAGTAAACTGCTCACAAAAAGTTAGGAAACTTTTTTTAATCAAATATATCTTTATTATTTATTACCCTCTTGTATCATGTTGCCTATCAATGGAAAGCTGAAGTGTTCTTCTTTAAAATGATACCAAATGTGCAATGATGACATGTTGCTGGACTTGGCCACATTAATGAGAATGAGACAAAGTCACAAATCAAATGTGCCAAAATTAGCAATTTTGTGTTACTTTGTGAACAAACAAATTGACACTGTAATGAAAACAAGCAAGACAACTTACTTTATTGAGACAAGAACTGAGTTCAGTAACGAGTGGATGATCCGAAGGCGTTGATGACAGCCTGGCACTTTCATGACCTTCCACCTGTTAACCCAGTCTTGCAAATACCCCAACAATGTTTTTCTAAAGAGATGAGGGTTGGGGTGTATGTGTTGTGCTCACTGGTGCAAATCTTTGTGTAAACCATTCATGGTTCTCAAGCATGACCGGTTTGATTATTGATCATTACCTGACTGTTTAGCACAGATAACGGTAATGTTGGCACATTTGATTTGTGACTTTGCCTCATTCTCATTCATGTGGCCAAGTTCAGCAACATGTAATCATTGCAAATGTGGTATAATTTTAAAGAGAAACACTTCAGCTTTCCATTGATATATAGCATAAACAAAGAGGGTAATAAATAATAAATAATATACTTGATTAAAAAAAGTTTCCTAACTTTTTGTGAGCAGTTTACATTAATACTTCTTCATGACAAAGACTTACCTTGTTATAAGTGATAGAATTTGCCGAATTTGTAAAATTAGTCAGATGGGCAGAGTGACACGTTCCCGGGGGGGTACTCAGATTTGGTTTGGTCGGGGGTGTGCCGCTGGAGATTCTAAGGGTGATTTTGGAAAAATCTGTACCCATTTTAGGGGTTTTGCTTCATTTTAGACCAATTTTTCGCAAATTATCTGGAAAAAAGACCTAATTTTTGCAAATTTTGCGAAAATAGACCCATGTCTAAGGTTTTTTCAGTTGAAAAGCCTACCCATGGCTAAGGATGTCTCATGAAAAAACGACCCACTGGAGCGGCACGTCCCCGTATGCCTTACATACGTGAGTACCCCGGTGCCCCCCCTGAAATAACCCCGTCGGTACACACGAGCTCCCGTCGGTACATTTCTGATTTTGACCAAACGAAGGGTATTTTTTTGGCCGGTTTTGAGGATAAACGTGTGCATTCCGTCTGCCATGCCGCTAATCTGATAATCTGATACATTTAAAGCATTCTAAATTGCATTTTGATGACAGCACATCCCTTCCAACAAAGTATCTGCCAAAGTATCTGCCAAAGTAACTTAGTTAAAAGTTCCCAAACGGTATTCACAATCATGACCACCTATAGACTATAACAATCGGTGCAGGACTTAATTTTACTTTTATAGTAACTATGGGCAATTTCTGAATCTTCCATTTTAACTTACTTTTCAGTTCATAATTTCAAACGATACCGCCTACATCAGATTCTACGATCATCATGATCATCCCGTGCTTTTTCTGGACGTCTCTACCTCACGCTATGTATATCCCAGCGGCAAGATATTGACGTTCTATACTAACGGTCTCAATCTGATACCGGGAAGAGGCTATTATATCTTGGTCGATGAAGGCCTTGTGACTGGTACGGGTAATTGTAATCCCGATTCACATGGGATTCATACACCGTGGGAATGGAGCTTTTCTGTGGGTAAGACATATTTAAATTCTTATCATTATTTGAGGCTTAAAGCAGTGCTTAAAGCAAAGACGGTCCTTTTTGGTAAACAGGTAAATGCAATTAAAATTATTGATAAAATCGGGTTTACATCATGATTTAAACTGTATTAAACTGGGTTTCTTTCTTATATAGAGGAACCTGAAGAAGTCACGTGGTTTGATACAACAATTGACGAAGGGCCAGTCATATCCACTGAAGGTAAGATTGATCATTAATGACTCCAAAAACTGCAAGACCGTTTTTAATTTACCATGTTTACAGGCAGTTTAAAACACTACTCGTTAACATGAGGTTATCACGGTAAGTACAATTGACGTAAAAATTGCGTCATGACAACTTGCTAAGTTGAGTTCACGAATGTCGTATTATGTAACGTGTTAAAAGCTCTGTTCATCTGTCTTTTAGCATCATACAGTGAGCGCAGCTGGTCTACAGACATCAAAACAAAGTAAATATACAGGTAATAAATGGGCTTTTAACTCTAATCCTACCTACAAATATTAAAATATAAAGTTGTTGAGAAATCTTCTTTAAAATGAGATATTGCACGCTAGGATTTGGTGATTATTGAGTCAGTGACACTCCAAAATGTAAGGTAAAGTCCGACTTTCATTTTCGCATTTTTCTTTTCTGCACGCGGACCTAGCTACGAGCATGACGAGTGACATTGTCGATTTCCAGTAGGAATGCAGGCGCAGGTTGGATAGTCGGCCGTATTGTTCCGATGGATCAATACGCCACACACACGCTAACTGAGATGCAAATGCCGCGTCTCTAAAACCCTAACTACCCATGCGTGTTTTGGGTGAATAAAACTATCCGGAGAGGAAATCGTAACATTGTATTCGCCATAAAAATATGTTAGTCCGCCTGATCGCTCCACGATTTGGGAAGCTCGCTCTACCAGTAACTATCGTTCAATCAGTTCCAAATTGGCATACCTGCTTACTTTAGCGAAGGGCCTGGGCGCACAAAGCGCTCGCATGGTACAGGCAACATGTTGCATTGAGCGTGTTTCTACTTGGGCACTGCGAAAAAAACCCGCTAATAAACGCTAAGATTTAATCGGTAAGTTTTTAATCCCCCCCCCCCCCCCCCTGTTTCTACTCGCGAAAAGTTACCGCTAAGTTTATCGATCCTAGTCGATGGGCCACGACATTTGACCTTTTGTAATACCAAACAATGCCACCGCACCTGAAAAAGATTGCTTCACAATGTGTATAACCCAGCGTGACACTACCAAAACCCTATTGTATATTTCACGGACATAAATTATGCTAATGAGCTCATTAAATGACGTCACTCACATCATCGGGTTTTGCCGATGATTGAAATACGTTGATTGAAATTCTAGGTCGAGTAAAATGATGTTCTTATTTGTTGTCTGTGAGCTTTTCTGATTTTTTTCCCGTATTGGAGTATTTTTTTATTGAAAATAGACAGTTCAAATTAAACGTTGGTTCCAAGTTCAAGTAACAGCACATGTATTAAAGGCGACAGCAAAGGCAATATGCAAGCAACATTTGAGAAAAAACGATGCCCGACTTTGCAAGAAAGTGTACGGGGAAGTGTACGAGTGAACATGACAAACCAAAACATCCTAGTAATAATCATCTCCGTGGCGCAATTGGTTAGCGCGTTCGGCTGTTAACCGAAAGGTTGGTGGTTCGAGTCCAGCCGGGGGCGTTGTTACTTTTTGCATTTAATGCAGATCGACAAATCACAGTAAAAATATAATATTGACAAAATCACAGACCACTTACACAAAAATCGCATCTGCGCATGCTCCTGTCGCGATCGAAATCTACCACGCAAGCAATGAGAGAGTTTTCATAGTGCGTGACACGGTTCACGACACAAACCGCTAAGATTAATCGCCTTTCTGTTTCTATTGGGTTTATTGCCGATTCTTACCCGTTCCAAACCTCGTTTGTGAAGGTTTTTGGGATTACCAAAAATAGCGATTCTTAGCGGGTTCTGCCTGTTTCTACTGGACAAACTTACCGTTTATTAGCGGTTTATGACGATTAAATTAGAAAGAATATCAATTTATCAATTTTATTACATTTATTTTATTTATTGTATTTTACCATAAATTTGGAAAATGATGTTCTATAATTTGATATGATTATATTAGTCGAGAAACGACTAATATACTGTATTCGTCCTGTTTCTTATATTAGTCGAGAAACGACTAATATACTGTATTCGTCCTGTTTCTTCTTCTTCTTCTCCTGTCATGGGACCTATAGCTCCGTAACCATTGACCCGATTTTGACCATATTTGGTCATAAGAACCCTTGTATGCACCACTACTCAGGTTGTAAAGCATATTGGGTCAAAGGTCACACAGGGGTCACTAGGGGTCAAAACGTGATTCAACATGCTCCGATTTTGCTCAAACTTGAACACTTTGTGCGCATTGACAAGAAAAGAAAAAAAGTCAATCATGACCTTAGGGTCAAATGTCAAACAGGGGTCATTAGGGGTCAAAACGTGATTTTCACTAAAAACGCATTTGCAATTTAGTGAAATGACCTAGGATCGTCAAAATTGGTCAACATATTCCTTTTGACCGTACGCATGTACAAAAGAACGGTTTTTAAAATTAAAAATCATTTGGGGTCACTAGGGGTCAAAATGTAAATTTTACTCCATTCACTCAAAACCCTACTTGTCCGAGGGAAAATGACTGATGATACTCAGAATTAGTCAAAAGATTCCTTGGATCAATGTTCATATAGGGTCCTTCCACACTAAAAGTGACATGTCAAATAGGGTCACTAGGGGTCATTGAACTTTACAGGGGGAAAATATAACGCATGCTCCGATTTTGACCGGGTTTCGTTTATTTTGTGGGCATTGATGAGACAAGAACAAAAGTCAATCATATTGTTAAGATCAAAGGTCAAGAAAAGGTCACTAGGGGTCAAAATGTACATTTTCACTCCTCGCACTCAAAATACTACTTGTCCAAGAGATAATGACCTATGATTGTCAGAATTAGTCAAAAGATTTCTCTTATCCATGTCCATATAGGGTCCTTCTCCACTAAAAGTGACATGTCACACGAGGTCACTAGAGGTCATTGAACTATACAGGTGAAAATCTTAAGACATGCTCCGATTTTGACGGATCTACTTTTTTCTTGTGCGCATTGATCAGCCAAGCAAAAAAGTTAATTACAAGTTTTGGGTCAGAGGTCAAGAAAAGGTCACTAGGGGTCAAAACGTGATTTTCACTAAAAACGCATTTGCAATTTAGTGAAATGACCTAGGATCGTCAAAATTGGTCCACATATTCCTTTTGACCGTACGCATGTACAACAGAAAGGTTTTTAAAATTAAAAATCATTTGGGGTCACTAGGGGTCAAAATGTAAATGTTACTCCATTCACTCAAAACCCTACTTGTCCGAGGGAAAATAACTGATGATACTCAGAATTGGTCAAAAGATTCCTCTGATCAATGTTCATATAGGGTCCTTCCACACTAAAAGTGACATGTCAAACGAGGTCACTAGAAGTCATTGAACTTTACAGGGGAAAAATATAAGGCATGCTTCGATTTTGACCGGGTTTCTTTTATTTTGTGGGCATTGATAAGACAAGAACAAAAGTAAATCATACCGTTAAGATCAAAGGTCAATAAAAGGTCACTAGGGGTCAAAATGTACATTTTTACTCCTCGCACTCAAAATACTACTTGTCCAAGAGATAATGACCTATGATTGTCAGAATTGGTCATAAGATTCCTCTTATCCATGTCCATATAGGGTCCTTCTCCACAAAAAGTGACATGTCACACGAGGTCACTAGAGGTCATTGAACTATACAAATGAAAATCTTAAGACATGCTCCGATTTTGACAAGACTACTTTTTTCTTGTGCGCATTGATCAGCCAAGCAAAAAAGTCAATTACAAGTTTTGGGTCAGAGGTCAAAAAAAGGTCACTAGGGGTCAAAACGTGATTTTCACTAAAAACGCATTTGCAATTTAGTGAAATGACCTAGGATCGTCAGAATTGGTCAACATATTCCTTTTGACCGTACGCATGTACAATAGTTCGGTTTTTAAAATCAAAAAATATTTGGGGTCACTAGGGGTCAAAATTTAAATTTTCACTCCATTCACTCAAAATGCTACTTGTCCGAGAGGAAATGACCTATGATTGTCAGAATTAGTCAAATGATTCCTCTCATCCATGTTCATATAGGGTCCTTCTCCACTAAAAGTGACATGTCACACGGGGTCACTAGAGGTCATTGAACTTTACAAGTGAAAATCTTAAAACATGCTCCGATTTTGACGGGACTACCTTTTTCTTGTGCGCATTGATCAGCCAAGCAAAAAAGTCAATTACAAGTTTTGGGTCAGAGGTCAAGAAAAGGTCACTAGGGGTTCAACTGTATTTATTTACTCCATTTACCACTCGAAGGGGTTAACATGTAACACACCCGACTAATATTCGTGATCTCCGATCACAGGTCATGTCTAGTTATATTAGTCGAGAAACGACTAATATACTGTTTTCGTCCTGTTTCTTCTTATATTAGTCGAGAAACGACTAATATACTGTATTCGTGCTGTTTCTTCTTCTTGGCCTTCTGACCTCTGACCTCCTGCGCCGTAACCGTTGGGTCGATTTTGATCAAACTTGGTCACAAGTACACTTGTGTGCACCACTACTCAGGTTTCAAAGCACAAAAGGTCAAAGGTCACACAGGGGTCACAGGGGTCAAAAACGTGATTTTTCACTTAAAACGCATTTGCAATTTAGTGAAATGACCTAGGATCTTCAGAATTGGTCAACATGTTCCTTTTGACCGTACGCATGTACAATAGTTCGGTTTTTAAAATCAAAATATATTTGGGGTCAGTAGGGGTCAAAATGTAATTTTTTCTCCATTCACTCAAAACCCTACTTGTCCGAGGGAAATTAACTGATGATACTCAGAATTAGTCAAAAGATTTCTCCCATCCATGTTCATATTAATTGCTCCTCCACTAAAAGTGACATGTCACATAGGGTCACTAGGGGTCATTGAACTTTACAGGTTAAAATCTTAAGAAATGCTCCGATTTTGACGGGACTACTTTTTTCTTGTGCGCATTGATAAGCCAAGAAAAAAAGTCAATCATAAGTTTTGGGTCAAAGGTCAAGAAAAGGTCACTAGGGGTCAAAATGTAAATGTTCACTCCATTCACTCAAAATGCTACTTGTCCGAGGAAAAATGACTGATGATTGTCAGAATTGGTCAAAAGATTCCCCTTGACCATGTTCATATAGGTTGCTCCTGCACTAAAAGTGACATGTCACACGGGGTCACTAGAGGTCATTGAACTATACAGGTGAAAATCTTTAGACATGCTCCGATTTTGACGGGACTACTTTTTTCTTGTGCGCATTGATAAGCCAAGAAAAAAAGTCAATCATAATTTGGGGTCAAAGGTCAAGAAAAGGTCAATAGGGGTCAAAACGTGATTTTCACTAAAAACGCCATTGCATTTTATTAAAATGACCTATGATCATCAGAATTGGTCAACATATTCCTTTTGACCGTACGCATGTACAATAGTTCGGTTTTTTAAATCAAAAAATATTTGGGGTCACTAGGGGTCAAAATGTAAATTTTACTCCATTCACTCAAAACCCTACTTGTCCGAGGGAAAATGACTGATGATACTCAGAATTAGTCAAAAGATTCCTTGGATCAATGTTCATATAGGGTCCTTCCACACTAAAAGTGACATGTCAAACGGGGTCACTAGAGGTCATTGAACTTTACAAGGGGGAAATATAAGGCATGCTCCGATTTTGACCGGGTTTCTTTTATTTTGTGGGCATTGATGAGACAAGAACAAAAGTCAATCATATTGTTAAGGTCAAAGGTCAAGAAAAGGTCACTAGGGGTCCAAATGTAAATTTTCACTCCATTCACTCAAAATGCTACTTGTCCAAGAGGAAATGACCTATGATTGTCAGAATTAGTCAAAAGATTTCTCTCATCCATGTTCATATAGGGTCTTTCTCCACTAATGGTGACATGTTACACGAGGTCACTAGAGGTCATTGAACTATACAGGTAAAAATCTTAAGACATGCTCCGATTTTGACGGGACTACTTTTTTCTTGTGCGCATTGATAAGCTAAGAAAAAAAGTTAATCATAAGTTTTGGGTCAAAGGTCAAGAAAAGGTCACTAGGGGTCAAAATGTAAATGTTCACTCCATTCACTCAAAATGCTACTTGTCCGAGGGAAAATGACTGATGATTGTCAGAATTGGTCAAAAGATTCGCCGTGACCATGTTCATATAGGTTGCTCCTGCACTAAAAGTGACATTTCACACGGGGTCACTAGAGGTCATTGAACTATACAGGTGAAAATCTTAAGACATGCTCCGATTTTGACGGGACTACTTTTTTCTTGTGCGCATTGATAAGCCAAGAAAAAAGTCAACCATAATTTTGGGGTCAAAGGTCAAGAAAAGGTCACACAGGGGTCACTAGGGGTCAAAACGTGATTCAACATGCTCCGATTTTGCTCAAACTTAGACACTTTGTGCGCATTGACAAGAAAAGAAAAAAAGTCAATAATGACCTTGGGGTCAAATGTCAAACAGGGGTCACTAGGGGTCAAAACGTGATTTTCACTTAAAACGCATTTCCAATTTAGTGAAATGACCTAGGATCGTCAAAATTGGTCCACATATTCCTTTTGACCGTACGCATGTACAAAAGAACGGTTTTTAAAATTAAAAATCATTTGGGGTCACTAGGGGTCAAAATGTAAATTTTACTCCATTCACTCAAAACCCTACTTGTCCGAGGGAAAATGACTGATGATACTCAGAATTGGTCAAAAGATTCCTTTGATCAATGTTCATATAGGGTCCTTCCACACTAAAAGTGACATGTCAAACGAGGTCACTAGAGGTCATTGAACTTTACAGAAGAAAAATATAAGGCATGCTTCGATTTTGACCGGGTTTCTTTTATTTTGTGGGCATTGATAAGACAAGAACAAAAGTCAATCATACCGTTAAGATCAAAGGTCAATAAAAGGTCACTAGGGGTCAAAATGTACATTTTTACTCCTCGCACTCAAAATACTACTTGTCCAAGAGATAATGACCTATGATTGTCAGAATTGGTCAAAAGATTTCTCTTATCCATGTCCATATAGGGTCCTTCTCCACTAAAAGTGACATGTTACACGAGGTCACTAGAGGTCATTGAACTATACAGGTGAAAATCTTAAGACATGCTCCGATTTTAACAAGACTACTTTCTTCTTGTGCGCATTGATCAGCCAAGCAAAAAAGTCAATTACAAGTTTTGGGTCAGAGGTCAAAAAAAGGTCACTAGGGGTCAAAACGTGATTTTCACTTAAAACGCATTTCCAATTTAGTGAAATGACCTAGGATCGTCAAAATTGGTCCACATATTCCTTTTGACCGTACGCATGTACAAAAGAACGGTTTTTAAAATTAAAAATCATTTGGGGTCACTAGGGGTCAAAATGCAAATTTTACTCCATTCACTCAAAACCCTACTTGTCCGAGGAAAAATGACTGATGATACTCAGAATTGGTCAAAAGATTCCTTTGATCAATGTTCATATAGGGTCCTTCCACACTAAAAGTGACATGTCAAACGAGGTCACTAGAGGTCATTGAACTTTACAAAAGAAAAATATAAGGCATGCTTCGATTTTGACCGGGTTTCTTTTATTTTGTGGGCATTGATAAGACAAGAACAAAAGTCAATCATACCGTTAAGATCAAAGGTCAATAAAAGGTCACTAGGGGTCAAAATGTACATTTTTACTCCTCGCACTCAAAATACTACTTGTCCAAGAGATAATGACCTATGATTGTCAGAATTGGTCAAAAGATTTCTCTTATCCATGTCCATATAGGGTCCTTCTCCACTAAAAGTGACATGTTACACGAGGTCACTAGAGGTCATTGAACTATACAGGTGAAAATCTTAAGACATGCTCCGATTTTAACAAGACTACTTTTTTCTTGTGCGCATTGATCAGCCAAGCAAAAAAGTCAATTACAAGTTTTGGGTCAGAGGTCAAGAAAAGGTCACTAGGGGTCAAAACGTGATTTTCACTAAAAACGCATTTGCAATTTAGTGAAATGACCTAGGATCGTCAGAATTGGTCAACATATTCCTTTTGACCGTACGCATGTACAATAGTTCGGTTTTTAAAATCAAAAAATATTTGGGGTCACTAGGGGTCAAAATGTAAATTTTCACTCCATTCACTCAAAATGCTACTTGTCCGAGAGAAAATGACCTATGATTGTCAGAATTAGTCAAAAGGTTCCTCTCATCCATGTTCATATAGGGTCCTTCTCCACTAAAAGTGACATGTCACACGGGGTCACTAGAGGTCATTGAACTTTACAAGTGAAAATCTTAAAACATGCTCCGATTTTGACGGGACTACCTTTTTCTTGTGCGCATTGATCAGCCAAGCAAAAAAGTCAATTACACGTTTTGGGTCAGAGGTCAAGAAAAGGTCACTAGGGGTTCAACTGTATTTATTTACTCCATTTACCACTCGAAGGGGTTAACATGTAACACACCCGACTAATATTCGTGATCTCCGATCACAGGTCATGTCTAGTTTCTTCTTCTTTCTTCTTCTTCTTCTGTCATGGGACCTATAGCTCCGTAACCATTGACCCGATTTTGACCATATTTGGTCATAAGAACCCTTATGTGCACCACTACTCAGGTTGTAAAGCATAAGGGGTCAAAGGTCACACAGGGGTCACTAGGGGTCAAAACGTGATTTTCACTTAAAACGCATTTCCAATTTAGTGAAATGACCTAGGATCGTCAAAATTGGTCCACATATTACTTTTGACCGTACGCATGTACAAAAGAACGGTTTTTAAAATCAAAAATAATTTGGGGTCACTAGGGGTCAAAATGTAAATTTTACTCCATTCACTCAAAACCCTACTTGTCCGAGGGAAAATGACTGATGATACTCAGAATTGATCAAAAGATTCCTTGGATCAATGTTCATATAGGGTCCTTCCACACTAAAAGTGACATATCAAACGGGGTCACTAGGGGTCATTGAACTTTACAGTGGAAAAATATAACGCATGCTCCGATTTTGACCAGGTTTCTTTTATTTTGTGGGCATTGATGAGACAAGAAAAAAAGTCAATCATATTGTTAATATCAAAGGTCAAAAAAAGGTCACTAGGGGTCAAAATGTACATTTTCACTCCTCGCACTCAAAATACTACTTGTCCAAGAGATAATGACCTATGATTGTCAGAATTAGTCAAAAGATTCCTCTTATCCATGTCCATATAGGGTCCTTCTCCACTAAAAGTGACATGTCACACGAGGTCACTAGAGGTCATTGAACTATACAGGTGAAAATCTTAAAACATGCTCTGATTTTAACAAGACTACTTTTTTCTTGTGCGCATTGATCAGCCAAGCAAAAAAGTCAATTACAAGTTTTGGGTCAGAGGTCAAGAAAAGGTCACTAGGGGTCAAAACGTGATTTTCACTAAAAACGCATTTGCAATTTAGTGAAATGACCTAGGATCGTCAGAATTGGTCAACATATTCCTTTTGACCGTACGCATGTACAATAGTTCGGTTTTTAAAATCAAAAAATATTTGGGGTCACTAGGGGTCAAAATGTAAATTTTCACTCCATTCACTCAAAATGCTACTTGTCCGAGAGGAAATGACCTATGATTGTCAGAATTAGTCAAAAGGTTCCTCTCATCCATGTTCATATAGGGTCCTTCTCCACTAAAAGTGACATGTCACACGGGGTCACTAGAGGTCATTGAACTTTACAGGTGAAAATCTTAAAACATGCTTCGATTTTGACGGGACTACCTTTTTCTTGTGCGCATTGATCAGCCAAGCAAAAAAGTCTATTACAAGTTTTGGGTCAGAGGTCAAGAAAAGGTCACTAGGGGTTCAACTGTATTTATTTACTCCATTTACCACTCGAAGGGGTTAACATGTAACACACCCGACTAATATTCGTGATCTCCGATCACAGGTCATGTCTAGTTTCTTCTTCTTCTTCTGTCATGGGACCTATAGCTCCGTAACCATTGACCCGATTTTGACCATATTTGGTCATAAGAACCCTTATGTGCACCACTACTCAGGTTGAAAAGCATAAGGGGTCAAAGGTCACACAGGGGTCACTAGGGGTCAAAACGTGATTTTTACTAAAAACGCATTTGCAATTTAGTGAAATGACCTAGGATCGTCAAAATTGGTCCACATATTCCTTTTGATCGTACGCATGTACAAAAGAACGGTTTTTAAAATTAAAAATCATTTGGGGTCACTAGGGGTCAAAATGTAAATTTTACTCCATTCACTCAAAACCCTACTTGTCCGAGGGAAAATGACTGATGATACTCAGAATTGGTCAAAAGATTCCTTTGATCAATGTTCATATAGGGTCCTTCCACACTAAAAGTGACATGTCAAACGAGGTCACTAGAGGTCATTGAACTTTACACGGGAAAAATATAAGACATGCTTCGATTTTGACCGGGTTTCTTTTATTTTGTGGGCATTGATAAGACAAGAACAAAAGTCAATCATACCGTTAAGATCAAAGGTCAATAAAAGGTCACTAGGGGTCAAAATGTACATTTTTACTCCTCGCACTCAAAATACTACTTGTCCAAGAGATAATGACCTATGATTGTCAGAATTAGTCAAAAGATTCCTCTTATCCATGTCCATATAGGGTCCTTCTCCACTAAAAGTGACATGTTACACGAGGTCACTAGAGGTCATTGAACTATACAGGTGAAAATCTTAAGACATGCTCCGATTTTAACAAGACTACTTTTTTCTTGTGCGCATTGATCAGCCAAGCAAAAAAGTCAATTACAAGTTTTGGGTCAGAGGTCAAAAAAAGGTCACTAGGGGTCAAAACGTGATTTTCACTAAAAACGCATTTGCAATTTAGTGAAATGACCTAGGATCGTCAGAATTGGTCAACATATTCCTTTTGACCGTACGCATGTACAATAGTTCGGTTTTTAAAATCAAAAAATATTTGGGGTCACTAGGGGTCAAAATGTAAATTTTCACTCCATTCACTCAAAATGCTACTTGTCCGAGAGGAAATGACCTATGATTGTCAGAATTAGTCAAAAGGTTCCTCTCATCCATGTTCATATAGGGTCCTTCTCCACTAAAAGTGACATGTCACACAGGGTCACTAGAGGTCATTGAACTTTACAAGTGAAAATCTTAAAACATGCTCCGATTTTGACGGGACTACCTTTTTCTTGTGCGCATTGATCAGCCAAGCAAAAAAGTCAATTACAAGTTTTGGGTCAGAGGTCAAGAAAAGGTCACTAGGGGTTCAACTGTATTTATTTACTCCATTTACCACTCGAAGGGGTTAACATGTAACACACCCGACTAATATTCGTGATCTCCGATCACAGGTCATGTCTAGTTCTTCTTTCTTCTTTCTTCAGCCATGGGACCTATAGCTCCGTAACCATTGACCCGATTTTGACCATATTTGATCATAAGAACCCTTATGTGCACCACTACTCAGGTTGTAAAGCATAAGGGGTCAAAGGTTACACAGGGGTCACTAGGGGTCAAAACGTGATTTTCACTTAAAACGCATTTGCAATTTAGTGAAATGACCTATGACCGTGAGAATTGGTCAACATATTCCTTTTGACCGTACGCATGTACAATAGTTAGGTTTTTAAAATCAAAAAATATTTGGGGTCACTAGGGGTCAAAATGTAAATTTTACTCCATTCACTCAAAACCCTACTTGTCCGAGGGAAAATGACTGATGATACTCATAATAGGTCAAAAGATTTCTTGGATCAATGTTCATATAGGGTCCTTCTGCACTAAAAGTGACATGTCAAACGGGGTCACTAGGGGTCATTGAACTTTACAGGGGGAAAATATAACGCATGCTCCGATTTTGACCGGGTTTCTTTTAATTTGTGGGGATTGATGAGACAAGAACAAAAGTTAATCATATTGTTAAGGTCAAAGGTCAAGAAAAGGTCACTAGGGGTCAAAATGTAAATGTTCACTCCATTCACTCAAAATGCTACTTGTCCGAGGGAAAATGACTGATGATTGTCAGAATTGGTCAAAAGATTCCCCTTGACCATGTTCAAATAGGTTGCTCCTGCACTAAAAGTGACATGTCTCAGGGGGTCACTAGAGGTCATTGAACTATACAGGTGAAAATCTTAAGACATGCTCTGATTTTAACGGGACTACTTTTTTCTTGTGCGCATTGATAAGCCAAGAAAAAAAGTCAATTATAATTTTGGGGTCAAAGGTCAAGAAAAGGTCACTAGGGGTCAAAACGTGATTTTCACTAAAAACGCCATTGCATTTTATTAAACAACATAGGAACGTCAAAATCGGTCATCATATTTATCATGACCGTCTTCATAAAATATAGTTTGGTTTTTTGAATCAAAATTTTGTTGGGGTCACTAGAGGTCAAAATGTAAATTTTCACTCAATTTACTCAAAATGCTACTTGTCCGAGTGAAAATGACTGATGATTGTCAGAATAGGTCAAAAGATTTCTCTGATCGTGAACTTGGGGTCAAGGGGCAAAATGTAATACACTAGACTAATATCCGCGATCTCCGATCGCAGCTTATGTCTAGTTTCTTCTTCTTTCTTCTTTCTTCTTCTGTCATGGGACCTATAGCTCCGTAACCATTGACCCGATTTTGACCATATTTGGTCATAAGAACCCTTATGTGCACCACTACTCAGGTTGTAAAGCATAAGGGGTCAAAGGTCACACAGGGGTCACTAGGGGCCAAAACGTGATTTTCACTTAAAACGCATTTGCAATTAAGTGAAATGACCTAGGATCTTCAGAATTGGTCAACATGTTCCTTTTGACCGTACGCATGTACAATAGTTCGGTTTTTAAAATCAAAAAATATTTGGGGTCACTAGGGGTCAAAATGTAAATTTTTCGTCATTCACTCAAAATGCTACTTGTCCGAGAGGAAATGACCTATGATTGTCAGAATTAGTCAAAAGATTCCTCTCATCCATGTTCATATAGGGTCCTTCTCCACTAAAAGTGACATGTCACACGGGGTCACTAGAGGTCATTGAACTATACAAGTGAAAATCTTAAGACATGCTCCGATTTTGACGGGACTACTTGTTTTTTGTGCGCATTAATCAGCCAAGCAAAAAAGTCAATTACAAGTTTTAGGTCAGAGGTCAAAAAAGGTCAATAGGGGTCAAAATGTACATTTTCACTCCTCGCACTCAAAATACTACTTGTCCAAGAGATAATGACCTATGATTGTCAGAATTGGTCAAAAGATTCCTCTTATCCATGTCCATATAGGGTCCTTCTCCACTAAAAGTGACATGTCACACGAGGTCACTAGAGGTCATTGAACTATACAAGTGAAAATCTTAAGACATGCTCCGATTTTGACGGGACTACTTTTTTCTTGTGCGCATTGATCAGCCAAGCAAAAAAGTCAATGACAAGTTTTGGGTCAGAGGTCAAGAAAAGGTCACTAGGGGTTCAACTGTATTTATTTACTCCATTTACCACTCGAAGGGGTTAACATGTAACACACCCGACTAATATTCGTGATCTCCGATCACAGGTCATGTCTAGTTCTTTCTTTTTCTGTCATGGGACCTATAGCTCCGTAACCATTGACCCGATTTTGACCATATTTGGTCATAAGAACCCTTATGTGCACCACTACTCAGGTTGTAAAGCATAAGGGGTCAAAGGTCACACAGAGGTCACTAGGGGTCAAAACGTGATTCAACATGCTCCGATTTTGCTCAAACTCAGACATTTTGTGCGCATTGACAAGAAAAGAAAAAAAGTCAATCATAACCTTGGGGTCAAATGTCAAACAGGGGTCATTAGGGGTCAAAACGTGATTTTCACTAAAAACACATTTGCAATTTAGTGAAATGACCTAGGATCTTCAGAATTGGTCAACATGTTCCTTTTGACTGTACGCATGTACAGTAGTTAGGTTTTTTAAATCAAAAGATATTTGGGGTCACTAGGGGTCAAAATGTAAATTTTACTCCATTCACTCAAAACCCTACTTGTCCGAGGGAAAATGACTGATGATACTCAAAATTGGTCAAAAGATTCCTTGGATCAATGTTCATATAGGGTCCTTCCACGTTAAAAGTGACATGTCAAACGGGGTCACTAGGGGTCATTGAACTTTACAGAGGGAAAATATAACGCATGCTCCGATTTTGACCGAGTTTCTTTTATTTTGTGGGCATTGATGAGACAAGAACAAAAGTCAATCATACCGTTAAGATCAAAGGTCAAGAAAAGGTCACTAGGGGTCAAAATGTACATTTTCACTCCTCGCACTCAAAATACTACTTGTCCAAGAGATAATGACCTATGATTGTCAGAATTAATCAAAAGATTCCTCTTATCCATGTCCATATAGGGTCTTTCTCCACTAAAAGTGACATGTCACACGAGGTCACTAGAGGTCATTGAACTATACAGGTGAAAATATTAAGACATGCTATGATTTTGACGGGACTACTTTTGTCTTGTGCGCATTGATCAGCCAAGCAAAAAAGTCAATTACAAGTTTTGGGTCAGAGGTCAAGAAAAGGTCACTAGGGGTCAAAACGTGATTTTCACTAAAAACTCATTTGCAATTTAGTGAAATGACCTAGGATCGTCAGAATTGGTCAACATATTCCTTTTGACCGTACGCATGTACAATAGTTCGGTTTTTAAAATCAAAAAATATTTGGGGTCACTAGGGGTCAAAATGTAAATTTTCACTCCATTCACTCAAAATGCTACTTGTCCGAGAGGAAATGACCTATGATTGTCAGAATTAGTCAAAAGGTTCCTCTCATCCATGTTCATATAGGGTCCTTCTCCACTAAAAGTGACATGTCACACGGGGTCACTAGAGGTCATTGAACTTTACAAGTGAAAATCTTAAAACATGCTCCGATTTTGACGGGACTACCTTTTTCTTGTGCGCATTGATCAGCCAAGCAAAAAAGTCAATTACAAGTTTTGGGTCAGAGGTCAAGAAAAGGTCACTAGGGGTTCAACTGTATTTATTTACTCCATTTACCACTCGAAGGGGTTAACATGTAACACACCCGACTAATATTCGTGATCTCCGATCACAGGTCATGTCTAGTTATATTAGTCGAGAAACGACTAATATACTGTTTTCGTCCTGTTTCTTCTTTCTTCTTCTTTCTTCTTTCTTCTTCTGTCATGGGACCTATAGCTCCGTAACCATTGACCCGATTTTGACCATATTTGGTCATAAGAACCCTTATGTGCACCACTACTCAGGTTGTAAAGCATAAGGGGTCAAAGGTCACACAGGGGTCACTAGGGGCCAAAACGTGATTTTCACTTAAAACGCATTTGCAATTAAGTGAAATGACCTAGGATCTTCAGAATTGGTCAACATGTTCCTTTTGACCGTACGCATGTACAATAGTTCGGTTTTTAAAATCAAAAAATATTTGGGGTCACTAGGGGTCAAAATGTAAATTTTTCGTCATTCACTCAAAATGCTACTTGTCCGAGAGGAAATGACCTATGATTGTCAGAATTAGTCAAAAGATTCCTCTCATCCATGTTCATATAGGGTCCTTCTCCACTAAAAGTGACATGTCACACGGGGTCACTAGAGGTCATTGAACTATACAGGTGAAAATCTTAAGACATGCTCCGATTTTGACGGGACTACTTTTTTTTTGTGCGCATTAATCAGCCAAGCAAAAAAGTCAATTACAAGTTTTAGGTCAGAGGTCACAAAAAGGTCAATAGGGGTCAAAATGTACATTTTCACTCCTCGCACTCAAAATACTACTTGTCCAAGAGATAATGACCTATGATTGTCAGAATTGGTCAAAAGATTCCTCTTATCCATGTCCATATAGGGTCCTTCTCCACTAAAAGTGACATGTCACACGAGGTCACTAGAGGTCATTGAACTATACAAGTGAAAATCTTAAGACATGCTCCGATTTTGACGGGACTACTTTTTTCTTGTGCGCATTGATCAGCCAAGCAAAAAAGTCAATGACAAGTTTTGGGTCAGAGGTCAAGAAAAGGTCACTAGGGGTTCAACTGTATTTATTTACTCCATTTACCACTCGAAGGGGTTAACATGTAACACACCCGACTAATATTCGTGATCTCCGATCACAGGTCATGTCTAGTTATATTAGTCGAGAAACGACTAATATACTGTATTCTAGCTGTTTCTTCTTCTTCTTTCTTTCTTTCTTTCTTTCTTTCTTTCTCCTGTCATAAGGCCTATAGCTCCGTAACCATTGAGCCGATTTTGACCATATTTAGTCATAAGTACCCTTATGTGCACCACTACTCAGGTTGTAAAGCATAAGGGGTCAAAGGTCACACAAGGGTAACTAGGGGCCAAAACGTGATTTTCACTTAAAACGCATTTGCAATTTATTGAAATGACCTAGGATCTTGAGAATTGGCCAACATATTCCTTTTGACCGTACGCATGTATAATAGTTCGGTTTTTTAAATCGAAAAATGTTTGGGGTTACTAGGGGTCAAAATGTAAATTTTACTCCATTCACTCAAAACCCTACTTGTCCGAGGGAAAATGACTGATGATACTCAGAGTTGGTCAAAAGATTCTTTGGATCCATGTACATATAGGGTGCTTCTCCACTAAAAATGAAATGTCAAACGGGGTCACTAGGGGTCATTGAACTTTACAAAGGGAAAATATAAGGCATGCTCCGATTTTGACCGGGTTTCTTTTATTATGTGGGCATTAATGAGACAAGAACAAAAGTCAATCATATTATTAAGGTCAAAGGTCAAGAAAGGGTCCCTAGGGGTCAAAATGTACATTTTCACTCCGCGCACTCAAAATACTACTTGTCCGAGACGAAATGACCGATGATTGTCAGAATTTGTCAAAAGATTCCTCTTATCCATGTTCAAATAGGGTGCTTCTCCATTAAAAGTGACATGTCAAACGGGGTCACTAGGGGTCATTGAACTATACGGGTGTAAAACTGAAGACATGCTCTGATTTTGACCGGACTACTTTTTTCTTGTGCGCATTGATAAGCCAAGAAAAAAAGTCAATCATAAGTTTGGGGTCAAAGGTCAATAAAAGGTCATTAGGGTTCAAAATGTATTTTTTTAACTACTTCAGGGCTGAAATTTATAAAAACAATTATCACATATAGTACAACTTAAGGTTATTGCCCTTTGACAACATATAGCAAGGTCAAAGGTCAAAGCCCTCGACTAATATCCGTGATCTAAGATCACAATTATCTCTAGTATGTTTTTGTATTTGGTTGACAAAAACAAGAAATCTTTCTTCTTCTGTCATGGGACCTATAGCTCCGTAACCATTGACCCGATTTTAACCATATTTGGTCATAATAACCCTTGTGTGCACCACTACTTAGGTTGAAAAGCATAAGGGGTCAAAGGTCACACAGGGGTCACTAGGGGTCAAAACGTGATTTTCACTTAAAACGCATTTGCAATTTAGTGAAATGACCTAGGATCTTCAGAATTGGTCAACATGTTCCTTTTGTCCGTACGCATGTACAAAAGAACGGTTTTTAAAATTAAAAATCATTTGGGGTCACTAGGGGTCAAAATGTAAATTTTACTCCATTCACTCAAAACCCTACTTGTCCGAGGGAAAATGACTGATGATACTCAGAATTGGTCAAAAGATTCCTTGGATCAATGTTCATATAGGGTCCTTCCACACTAAAAGTGACATGTCAAACAGGGTCACTAGGGGTCATTGAACTTTACAGGGGAAAAATATAAGGCATGCTTTGATTTTGACCGAGTTTCTTTTATTTTGTGGGCATTGATAAGACAAGAACAAAAGTCAATCATACCAATAAGATCAAAGGTCAATAAAAGGTCACTAGGGGTCAAAATGTACATTTTTACTCCTCGCACTCAAAATACTACTTGTCCAAGAGATAATGACCTATGATTGTCAGAATTAGTCAAAAGATTCCTCTTATCCATGTCCATATAGGGTCCTTCTCCACTAAAAGTGACATGTTACACGAGGTCACTAGAGGTCATTGAACTATACAGGTGAAAATCTTAAGACATGCTCCGATTTTAACAAGACTACTTTTTTCTTGTGCGCATTGATCAGCCAAGCAAAAAACTCAATTACATGTTTTGGGTCAGAGGTCAAGAAAAGGTCACTAGGGGTCAAAACGTGATTTTCACTAAAAACGCATTTGCAATTTAGTGAAATGACCTAGGATCGTCAGAATTGGTCAACATATTCCTTTTGACCGTACGCATGTACAATAGTTCGGTTTTTAAAATCAAAAAATATTTGGGGTCACTAGGGGTCAAAATGTAAATTTTCACTCCATTCACTCAAAATGCTACTTGTCCGAGAGGAAATGACCTATGATTGTCAGAATTAGTCAAAAGGTTCCTCTCATCCATGTTCATATAGGGTCCTTCTCCACTAAAAGTGACATGTCACACGGGGTCACTAGAGGTCATTGAACTTTACAAGTGAAAAGCTTAAAACATGCTCCGATTTTGACGGGACTACCTTTTTCTTGTGCGCATTGATCAGCCAAGCAAAAAAGTTAATTACAAGTTTTGGGTCAGAGGTCAAGAAAAGGTCACTAGGGGTTCAACTGTATTTATTTACTCCATTTACCACTCGAAGGGGTTAACATGTAACACACCCGACTAATATTCGTGATCTCCGATCACAGGTCATGTCTAGTATGTTTTTGTATTTGTACGACAAAAACAAGAAATCTTTCTTTCTTCTGTCATGGGACCTATAGCTCCGTAACCATTGACCCGATTTTGACCATATTTGGTCATAAGAACCCTTATGTGCACCACTACTCAGGTTGTAAAGCATAAGGGGTCAAAGGTCACACAGGGGTCACTAGGGGTCAAAACGTGATTTTCACTTAAAACGCATTTCCAATTTAGTGAAATGACCTAGGATCGTCAAAATTGGTCCACATATTCCTTTTGACCGTACGCATGTACAAAAGAACGGTTTTTAAAATTAAAAATCATTTGGGGTCACTAGGGGTCAAAATGTAAATTTTACTCCATTCACTCAAAACCCTACTTGTCCGAGGGAAAATGACTGATGATACTCAGAATTGGTCAAAAGATTCCTTGGATCAATGTTCATATAGGGTCCTTCCACACTAAAAGTGACATGTCAAACGAGGTCACTAGAGGTCATTGAACTTTACAATGGAAAAATATAAGACATGCTTCGATTTTGACCGGGTTTCTTTTATTTTGTGGGCATTGATAAGACAAGAACAAAAGTCAATCATACCGTTAAGATCAAAGGTCAATAAAAGGTCACTAGGGGTCAAAATGTACATTTTTACTCCTCGCACTCAAAATACTACTTGTCCAAGAGATAATGACCTATGATTGTCAGAATTGGTCAAAAGATTCCTCTTATCCATTTCCATATAGGGTCCTTCTCCACTAAAAGTGACATGTTACACGAGGTCACTAGAGGTCATTGAACTATACAGGTGAAAATCTTAAGACATGCTCCGATTTTAACAAGACTACTTTTTTCTTGTGCGAATTGATCAGCCAAGCAAAAAAGTCAATTACAAGTTTTGGGTCAGAGGTCAAGAAAAGGTCACTAGGGGTCAAAACGTGATTTTCACTAAAAACGCATTTGCAATTTAGTGAAATGACCTAGGATCGTCAGAATTGGTCAACATATTCCTTTTGACCGTACGCATGTACAATAGTTCGGTTTTTAAAATCAAAAAATATTTGGGGTCACTAGGGGTCAAAATGTAAATTTTCACTCCATTCACTCAAAATGCTACTTGTCCGAGAGGAAATGACCTATGATTGTCAGAATTAGTCAAAAGGTTCCTCTCATCCATGTTCATATAGGGTCCTTCTCCACTAAAAGTGACATGTCACACGGGGTCACTAGAGGTCATTGAACTTTACAAGTGAAAATCTTAAAACATGCTCCGATTTTGACGGGACTACCTTTTTCTTGTGCGCATTGATCAGCCAAGCAAAAAAGTCAATTACAAGTTTTGGGTCAGAGGTCAAGAAAAGGTCACTAGGGGTTCAACTGTATTTATTTACTCCATTTACCACTCGAAGGGGTTAACATGTAACACACCCGACTAATATTCGTGATCTCCGATCACAGGTCATGTCTAGTATGTTTTTGTATTTGGTTGACAAAAACAAGAAATCTTTCTTCTTCTGTCATGGGACCTATAGCTCCGTAACCATTGACTCGATTTTGACCATATTTGGTCATAAGAACCCTTGTGTGCACCACTACTCAGGTTGAAAAGCATAAGGGGTCAAAGGTCACACAGGGGTCACTAGGGGTCAAAACGTGATTTTCACTTAAAACGCATTTGCAATTTAGTGAAATGACCTAGGATCTTCAGAATTGGTCAACATGTTCCTTTTGACCGTACGCATGTACAAAAGAACGGTTTTTAAAATTAAAAATCATTTGGGGTCACTAGGGGTCAAAATGTAAATTTTACTCCATTCACTCAAAACCCTACTTGTCCGAGGGAAAATGACTGATGATACTCAGAATTAGTCAAAAGATTCCTTTGAACAATGTTCATATAGGGTCCTTCCACACTAAAAGTGACATGTCAAACGAGGTCACTAGAGGTCATTGAACTTTACAGGGGAAAAATATAAGGCATGCTTTGATTTTGACCGGGTTTCTTTTATTTTGTGCGCATTGATAAGACAAGAACAAAAGTCAATCATACCGTTAAGATCAAAGGTCAAAAAAAGGTCACTAGGGGTCAAAATGTACATTTTCACTCCTCGCACTCAAAATACTACTTGTCCAAGAGATTAAGACCTATAATTGTCAGAATTTGTCAAAAGATTCCTCTTATCCATGTCCATATAGGGTCCTTCTCCACTAAAAGTGACATGTTACACGAGGTCACTAGAGGTCATTGAACTATACAGGTGAAAATCTTAAGACATGCTCCAATTTTAACAAGACTACTTTTTTCTTGTGCGCATTGATCAGCCAAGCAAAAAAGTCAATTACAAGTTTTGGGTCAGAGGTCAAAAAAAGGTCACTAGGGGTCAAAACGTGATTTTCACTAAAAACGCATTTGCAATTTAGTGAAATGACCTAGGATCGTCAGAATTGGTCAACATATTCCTTTTGACCGTACGCATGTACAATAGTTCGGTTTTTTAAATCAAAAAATATTTGGGGTCACTAGGGGTCAAAATGTAAATTTTCACTCCATTCACTCAAAATGCTACTTGTCCGAGAGGAAATGACCTATGATTGTCAGAATTAGTCAAAAGGTTCCTCTCATCCATGTTCATATAGGGTCCTTCTCCACTAAAAGTGACATGTCACACGGGGTCACTAGAGGTCATTGAACTTTACAAGTGAAAATCTTAAAACATGCTCCGATTTTGACGGGACTACCTTTTTCTTGTGCGCATTGATCAGCCAAGCAAAAAAGTCAATTACAAGTTTTGGGTCAGAGGTCAAGAAAAGGTCACTAGGGGTTCAACTGTATTTATTTACTCCATTTACCACTCGAAGGGGTTAACATGTAACACACCCGACTAATATTCGTGATCTCCGATCACAGGTCATGTCTAGTTTCTTCTTCTTTCTTCTTCTTCTTCTTCCGCCTTGGGACCTGTAGCTCCGTAACCATTGAGCCGATTTTGACCATATTTGGTCATAAGTACTCTTATGTGCACCACTACTCAGGTTGTAAAGCATAAGGGGTCAAAGGTCACACAAGGGTAACTAGGGGTCAAAACGTGATTTTCACTTAAAACGCATTTGCAATTTATTGAAATGACCTAGGATCGTGAGAATTGGCCAACATATTCCTTTTGACCGTACGCATATATAATAGTTCGGTTTTTTAAATCGAAAAATGTTTGGGGTCGCTAGAGGTCAAAATGTAAATTTTTACTCATTCACTCAAAACCCTACTTGTCCGAGGGAAAATGACTGATGATACTCATAATTGGTCAAAAGATTCCTTGGATCAATGTACATATAGGGTGCTTCTCCACTAAAAGTGAAATGTCAAACGGGGTCACTAGGGGTCATTGAACTTTACAGGGGAAAAATATAAGGCATGCTCCGATTTTGACCCGGTTTCTTTTATTTTGTGAGCATTGATGAGACAAGAACAAAAGCCAATCATACCGTTAAGGTCAAAGGTCAAAAAAAGGTCCCTAGGGGTCAAAATGTACATTTTCACTTCGCGCACTCAAAATACTACTTGTCCGAGACGAAATGACCGATGATTGTCAGAATTTGTCAAAAGATTTCTCTTGTCCATGTTCATATAGGGTGCTTCTCCATTAAAAGTGACATTTCAAACGGGGTCACTAGGGGTCATTGAACTATAAAGGTGTAAAACTGAAGACATGCTCTGATTTTGACCGGACTACTTTTTTCTTGTGCGCATTGATAAGCCAAGAAAAAAAGGCAATTATAAGTTTGGGGTCAAAGGTCAAGAAAAGGTCATTATGGTTCAAAATGGTTTTTTTTAACTACTTCAGGGCTGAAATTTATAAAAACAATTATCAAATATAGTACAACTTAAGGTTATTGCCCTTTGACAACATATAGCAAGGTCAAAGGTCAAAGCCCTCGACTAATATCCGTGATCTAAGATCACAATTATCTCTAGTTTGTATTTGCATTTCTAAAGTGTAGTAGTTTAGCAGGAAAATATACAGGCTTCATTCGTATCGAGCGAGACACAGCGAACTGTGCCGTGTACATGTAAAGACTTGTACCTGGGTCTATTGATGAATTTATCATGTATGCTTGCTTAACTGATGATAATTGTACACCCGCAACTCGCATAGTACAAATGAACATGATGCCATTTCCAGTCCCTTTATTATATTATCCCTGACCTGCTATTGATAGCACTGTAGTGTTTTAGTGATGATGAAGGTTTAGGGTTAATAAAATACAAATATGTTACTGCACGGTAAATGAACGGAGTACAGCGATGGTACAATAGTAAACACATGTTCTCATGTGTCACGCTCCACAGCACCTGCAGTTCCTGTGCGTCTTGAAGGCGGAGAAAAAGAAAACCAAGGTCGCGTAGAAGTCTATGTCGCTGGACAATGGGGAACTGTCTGCGATGACGGATTTGGACCAGAAGAGGCTCACGTTATTTGTGGCCAACTTGGATATCCGCAAGGGAATCGCACCGCACACTGCTGCTCTCATTTCGGACAAGGTTCGGGACTTATTTGGATGGATGATTTGGGTTGTGATGGCAGTGAGAGTGATATTGGACAATGTGCTCATCGTGGATGGGGAATTCATAACTGTGATCACTCGGAAGACGCAAGTGTCACTTGTGGTATGTTTATAGCCAATAATTCAAAACAACATTTTTTCTAGAGGATTAGATTGTAGGTAAATTAACTGCTGAATGTCGTTAGCACTGGAAATTCATATCTCCTTATAAACCCCTCAAACAAACTTCCCGGTTTTGTTAACATAATTGTTGTACGTTTCGTTATGCATTCATAGTGTGTACGTTAATGGTCAGCTGTTGTGTTTATCTTTCCAATTGGTATCAATCACTTGGTTCAGCGACTTGTGCCAAAATTATTACTATTTTGTGCTCAAAAGTCAATGGAGCATCACTTTACGCTGTGGTCAATGTAACACTTCATTATCAAGAAATATTCCAAAATTTGGCGATTGCAAATCATTTTCGAACTTTTTTAAGGAATTAAGTTATGAAGAATTTGATCAGATAATTACATAATTTAAAGAAAATCGCAACACCATTTCTCATGGTTCGAGTGTTGGACCACAACTCTGGTGAAATACTACTGATCGAATAACGATGAAATCTAGTAGGTGACGTGAAATTGACGAATTATTCACCTTTTTACCAGATAGCATGAAAATTCTCTGACAACCTTTCTCTCTCTCTTCTTGGTTGACACGTCGGCGTATCGTAGGTGGTAGTGATGGTCCGTCTGCGGATGTGGATTGTTCCGATTTAGCGCTCACCGTGTATGTTCCGAGGACTATAATTGGTGATAACGAGGCAGAACACATTCATTTCATCGATGATTCGTGTGTTGGTGCCCATCATAATGACACTCACGTGAGAATATCAACGTCATTTAATCAGTGTGGAACTTCTATGGAGGTAGGTAGACCTATAATAGTATGAGTTAAGATGAAACAGTTCTACGGATTTTAGGATCTCTCAGGTAGGATTGGTTTGTTGTTCAGTTTTTTTGGTTTTGTTTATTGTGAGGGTGTGGTTGTTTTTCAAAATTGTCAACACTTTGCGACATTTTCAACAGTTTAAAAAGGTTTCCAGAAAACAAATGTTTTAAAAATGGCTTAATGTAAAAGATCACAAATAATTCCTGTTCTAGTGTTGTTTGTTGATTTTTTTATTTTAATATCATTTTAGTTTTTAAGTTTTAGTAGAAGACCACATCGCCGATAGAATACATGGTCACAGTGTGCAATTCATTGCAAACCGTTACATCACAATTTGCTCTTGCTAAACAGGAAATTAATATACATTACAATGTGAGCCAATAAGAAGTTCACCAAAATGGATTTTTTTTCTTTCTAAAAAGAAAAAAACTAATTTGACAAACCAACGAATTACGTATTTAGAGAGCGTATTCTTCTACTCATCTGGAAAAAAGAATCATTGAAATTGGTCCTTGCTATCAGATAATATGCCTGTCTTAATTAAAGAACCCATTTTGGAAACAGGAATTGTGCATGTTTTAATTAATGAACCCATTTCGGAAGCTGTCCACGGAATGGTTTTTCTTTCTGATGAATGGTAAGTTGTTAATGCTGTTTGTTGCATTTTTCAGTAAGAATTCTGTAGACAGGCGTAATTCCGGATACAGGGTGTATCAACAAAAAGGACTCTGTTTCATGACGGTGTAATTCTTGTTATAATCCTTGGACCATAAGCAATTTAGTCTCAATGTAAAGCCCAATTAATTATTATGATATCCTGAAAATATGAAATCGATCCGATGAAAAATAAGAAAACTAGCGTACTTTGTGTAAACCATGTCATTTACAAGTTTGTACAATGGGAATTCACACAGTAACAGTCGAGTAACATGAAAGTGCTCGATTTGTAACTCAATGAACCACCCACATTGGGTTCGAGAACTGTTTAACAAAACTGTTTTAATTTTGCACAGAATATGCATGCATCTACTGTGCGGATTTGTTTAGACAGTATTGATTTGTGCAAGAATTAAATGGATTACCAAACTAAACTTTGCTATTGACTGATAGCTTATTTACTTTGTTGACAATTATTTATAACGTATTGAAACGTAAACCATGTTATTTACTGGTCTGTACAGTCATGTAGATCCCATTGTCATGATTGTACAGACCAGTAAATGACATGGTTTACGCAAAGTGCGCTAGTTTTCTTATTTTGCATCGGATTGATCTTATATTTTCAGGATATCATAATAATCAATTGGGCTTTGCATTGAGACTAAATGGATCATGGTCCAATGATTATAATAAGAATTACTCCGTCATGAAACAGAGTCCTGCTTTTCTTGATACAACCTGTATTCACTATATTTAGTCACAGATTATTTATTATTTTTATCAATACTAATCGACTCTGTGTTAGAAACTGTATGGTGTAACTCACTTTTAAATCCTAATGAATCTGCGTACTCTTTGCTGCTCACTTAGATAGGTAATGATTTAGCATTCCGTGGACAACTTCCAAAATGGGTTCTTTCATAAAAACAGGCATAACTTGGACCTGATAGCAAGGACCGATATCAGTGATTCGTTTTTCAGATGAGTGTATTAAAGAATGCTCTTTTAATAAGTAGTTCATTGGTATGTCAAATTTGCTTGTTTATTAGGAATTCTGGTCCAACTTCTTTTTGAGTCGCACTATAATAAACCTCATAGTTTTTATAGTACATCATACGTGATACAAATTCTTGTTCTAGGTTCGAGGAGACTTCGTGGTGTTTTCCAATATCGTTATAGACGAGCCATCACCCGTGACACCAGATAACATCATCACGCGAGATCGTCATATTGAAATACCCGTAGAATGCCGCATGGATCGCGACGGTCTCAGTTCTGTTAGTTTCAATCCGGACACCTCAAATATTGTTTTTCGTGAAGAAGGCTACGGAACATTCAGTTTCAACATGAGCCTTTATGAAGACCAGTCGTTCACCACACCGTACCCACGTGATGCCTACCCTATTGATGTGGAATTACGTGATATGCTGTACTTTGAAGCTCGCGCTTCGGCAGAACCGGGACTTGAACTCTTTCTGGAAACGTGCACAGCTACTACGACAACGGACGCCAAGTCTACGCCACAATACGCTTTTATTGAAGATGGGTAAGAACATATGGCCCGGTAGTTCCCGTACGCTTGTTCAATATCTACATTTACAATAGGCAAATGAACAAATAATAATAAACAGTGCTTATATCGCGCGATTCCAAAGAATGATCATTGCGCTTTACAACAAATACATGTACATGTAATATAGATAACAATATTACAAAAGCAAAAGCTTAAGTATACATAGTGCAACATCATCAAGAGGAATCACAAGAATAAATGACTTTTGAGGCTGCGTTTTAATGCATCAACAGTGAGTGACAAGCGAATTGATTGTGGCAACTTGTTCCAGAGAGTTGGGCCAGAGACTCCGGAAGATCCATCGCCAATCTATCTTTTACTTTTGGGACTAATAAGACAGGTCTTCTCGAGGTTGGAGCGCAGACATGTCTTTATGAAACATGAATGGTAATGAAGACAGAATGGTCACAAAACACTGATTGTTATTGTTAGCAAGGTGAATACGGAATATTCGGGTTCGAATCATGTTACCCCTTTAATTACACATTTATACTGCAAAATCACTATTTCTATTGTCTTAAATATCGCCAGAATTAAAGGTATATTATGTGCAGACGACGCTGGACATAGGCGTATTCACGAGTATTCAGGTTAAAATATGCGAACGAGGTTACCTGATCAAGTGAATGGGACGACCGCTTAACAACGGTTTAAATTCAAAAAATAGCATTTACAATTGGGATGATTAGCCATCCCGAACGGTTTTGGATTGGAAAATTTTTCTTCTAACCTATGATGAATTTTATGGGGTCATATAATCAAAATCCGTTGTTACATTGAAACCAACGGAAATTCAAAATTAACGGCCGTTCGTAGCCACCGTCGTCTGTTATGTGATCTTTTCCAGGGGACGCCCTCAATCCTCGAAAAATTGGAACCAGATTTTCTTGCAGATTTATTTTTCTAATCATAAATCATAAATATATTCCAAGTTACAGAGCGATACGATTCCTAATAACCTCAAAATCATGGTTTTAGAGTGAATTTAGACTGTAAAATTTGAAAAATAGATTGTACCGCTCGGTACAATCTATTTTCAAACCATGATTTTGAAGTAATTAGGAATCGTATCGATCTGTAACTTAGAAAATCTTATGGTTTATGATTTCTGCATTCATTATGATAGAGGGCGCTACTTGGAAAAGATCACATAACGTAACCCAAGGTGCAATGACAACACCAGCGTGCAATAAACTGATTAGTGTACCCTCAGTAAACCAATCACGTAAATACGATATTAACATGATTAACGCTAAAACATATGTCAGAATTATTACCGTATTACTTTGTAATTGATTCATAATGACGATATATTTAACCTCTTTTTCATTACAGTTGTTATAAGGATAACACCCTAGTGCAGTACTCCACGGGAAATCCTTTGATTCAACGATTTGGTTTGGAGGCGTTTGCATTCGTTGGATTCCACACACCGGTGGGTATGACGTCATCAATGCTTTTTGATCCTCTCAGTAGGCATTCTGTCCAATATTTGGCTATTTTTTAGGAACATAAATGTCCTTTGCTCCCTAATTCGTACTGTGGTTAATTTGACTTGCTTCAGACAGTGGATTCATCTTATACGCGAAAATCCATAGACGTGTCTAGTATGGCACGCTACAGCGGACAATAATAGTCGAGTTTTAAAAAACACCGTTGAGTTGTGAAAACGTCTGTTCAGTTGTGAAAACGACTGTTCAGTTGTGAAAACGACTGTTCAGTTGTGAAAACGACTGTTCAGTTTGAAACTCGTTCAGATATTTTCACGTTCAGTCGTTTTCACACGGCGAGTTGTTTACACGTCGAGTTGTTTTCGCGTTCAGATATTTTCACGTTCAGTCGTTTTCACACGGCGAGTTGATTTTCACGTTCAGTCGTTTTCACACGGCGAGTTGTTTACACGTCGAGTTGTTTTCGCGCTCGTTCAGATGTAGTCTCCTGCACAGACCGTATCATAATTACCTAGTAGGCAAACGCACAATTACATTTTTGTCACGATATTACCCTTAGGGTATTGTGTTAAGCATTAAATGTACAATTTTAACGATTTGTTGCTCTTTTTGGAGCCAATGTGGGGCCAAATATGAATTTTGACAACTCGTTAACCTAAATGAGAGTGCTAAACTCTAAATAAAGCTTTGAACTTGAAAATGAGATAATCAACTCTTTAATTGAGATGCAAGTTACTTGATATAGACCTAATAGGGAGTATTCTTGCACGTGAGGGGCTTCTAGCCAAGGGTAACGTGACCCTCTATCTATAAAATCGCGAAACAGACCCATAGCCATTTGACTCTACATTTG